>CM047586.1:9570242-9628571 GCA_026184515.1 Peronosclerospora sorghi | reverse complement strand
CCACATTTAGACCACAAGTCAATTCCCAGCACCGATCCACCGAGTGTGTTACCAGCCCAATCCATCGGGTACACAAGGTGAGATGAAGAATAAATCGGACCGGGCGTCCTGTGTTGATGATCGGTCGTCTGCCAGCAGCGGACGATCCGATCGGATCGAAGACGAAGGTTCGCGGGGTACCCCCCCTGTAAGTTGGAAGGCCGGGCACGATGGTGTTCAGGTTCTAGACACTACGGTGTTCGATTTTGAACTTGACTCCACCACAGTTTTGATTGGGAATGCGCCCTCCGCCGCGCTGGCGGCGCAGTCAGCGGTCTAAACGGACGCGCGAGAACAGGCTCCACTACAGCCTACCTAGTGGATGAGAGGCAGACCGAAGGGCTCGAAGGATAGGCAGCCTCGTAAGAGGAGGCAGAAGGCCATCACCGTGGAGGTCCCAAGCACTGCACCTGAGTGAAACGGGCGTCCCAGGCTGGATTCGTTCCGTGTACAATATCTTGCAATTAAAATCCTCGCTCTTCGCATCCCCACCATTCTACCGCGTCTAGATGCGCGAAACAACAGAAGCCTTTAGCTTCAAACGTGTGGAAAATCGATCTTCCGCGAGGGGGATACGCCTATAATTGAGGTGGGGATACGGGGTGTAATTTGGGGGGATCCGGATATCATTTGCCTAAATACATACGTGACCACTGTGGTCGCGCTTCACTTGAAGTTTGTATATAGTCTCCTACTAGACTATATACGGTCATCTCTCTGAAATCTTATCCCCTGCTACTTAATAAATTCCAGTACTTTATAAGTTTCGGCTTCCACCTGTCTTTCCTATGTGGAAATCTTATACATTGATTTTTTCCGCTAGTTTATACCCTCGGATACGTTATAGGTTCCACTGCTATAAAGTTTCGGAGGGATGTCTGTACATCACTTGAAAACTTGAGCATGTACTTTTATGTCGAGCAATTATTTCCGGCAAACGATAAAACCACCTAATTTCTTACGCAATTTTTTACGCTTGGTAAAATCGACGTTTTTACTTGCACATCTCAACTGATTGCTTGTAGATCCAAGTTGAGCGACCTGTAGTTAAGTGCCCTAAACTTCCCCCTTGACTCCGCTCGTCCTCTTCTTCCTCACCCTCCGCTGCATTTTTTTATGCCATGTCAGCTGCGCCTCAAGGTGTGTGGTCATAACATCAGTCTCCGTCTTTTTTTCTAAAATCTTTTCGAAACGTATTATTGTTCCGCAGTGAGTGTGAGTGTGATGAAGGAAGAAATGGTCGAGCCAGCTTTAGGCGGCCACACTGGCGGGTATGAGAAGGCTCTGCCCGTTCGGAAGGAGCGTAGCAAGTCGCGTGATGCGGTCAAGCGCATGGGAGGCGGCCAAAAGGCGTCCTGGAACATGACCGAGATCCTCCGTGACGTGCCGTCGGACGAGAAGGATCCAAACTACGACAGTGAGGCCGAGGAGAATGTCGTGCTCGTATCGACGGAAGTCTCGTCTCCCCGAAGAGTCACGCCGACGCTCGAGCCGGACGAATTGGCGGCCAAGGAGTTAGCGCTCACGCCTCCGCCCGAGATCAAGAAGCGCATCATCGAGATTTTGGAGGAATATTTCACGAGTGGCGACGCGGACGAGGTGCTGAGTTCGCTGAATGAACTGGACGAGCCCGAGTATAATTACGAGGTCGTGAAGCGCGCGATGACCATGGCCATGGACAAGAACGACAAAGAACGCGAACTGGCGTCGCGCTTGTTGTCGACCTTGTACCTGGATGGACTCACGGCGGGCCAAGTGCTCATGGGCTTTCGTCGTGTCTTGCTCTTGGCGGGTGACTTGCAGATTGATATTCCAACGGCCCACAACATGCTCGCGATCTTTTGTGCGCGGGCTGTGGTGGACGAGATCTTGCCGCCCAGTTTCTTGGAAGACCCGTTCATTGCACGCTACGCGCCCGAGATTGCGGCCGAGGCGATCAAGAAACTCAGCATTAACCACGCGACCGCGAGGATGGAGAAGGCGTGGGGACCTGGGGACGGCCGTCCGGTCGAGGAGCTCAAAGTGGCGATTGACCACCTGACAAAAGAATATTTGCTGTCGCGCGATCTCGACGAAGCGGCGCGTTGCGTGCGCGAGCTCAACGTCCCGCACTTTCACCACGAGGTGGTCAAGCGTGGCATTACGAATGCGCTCGAGGAAGGGGGCGACGCACACAGTGGCGCCATGGCGTCGCTCTTGGCCTATTTGGTCTCGAACGAGGTCGTGTCCACGGGCCAACTCGTCAAGGGATTCGAGCGCTTTAAACTCGTGCAGGACGACGTGGCCCTGGACATTCCGAACGCCGCGGCACTCTTTCAAGACATTGTCACGCGTTGCGTGAGCGACGGCATTCTCCCCAAAGACTTTGACGCCCGTGCGGTCTCACGAAGCCGTGAGGATGTCTACCTATCGTAGGATGCTGTTAGTCGGTATGATTTATTTTCTTAACCCACCTCATATACCGCTCGCTCTTTACGACTCGTAGTAATGTCGAAATGAGTTAAAACAAAATGGGTAAATTAATAATTAGTGAAATACGGTACAAACCCAGTGACACACTACGAGCAGCACGGGTCGGCGGACACGGGCACGTTGGTCGTGTCCTTGCCAAATACAAAGTAGCCCGTCATAAAGCCCCCTACGGTACACACAATCAGCGTCATGTCGTACGTCATGACTACTAACATGAGTAGATAAGCCAGCAGAATGCGTATGCCATGGATAACGGCGTCGCCCAGATGAGTCCACTTGTCAACATTCACCGACGCGGGTTTCACGTACACTAACACTTGCTGCGCCCGCGATAACGTCGTGCTTTTCGTGGCTCGTGACTGTAGCAAGGTCACTCTTTTGAAGTGCTCGACGGCTTCCTCTCCCCCTTGTGCATGCGTACGAGTTTTGCCCATTTCGCATTCATCCCCGAGCTCCGGGTCATAGAAATTCAGAGTCTCGCTGCTTCGAATGGTGTGCATTGCTTGTTCCAATGCCAGATCTAGTCGACGCTTGGCTAACATTTTAGAATGCTGGAGTTGATAGCTTTCCGCCGTCATTAGAACTTGCGATACCACGGCGAGTAGAAACACTAAAAGACACGCTAAAACTGCACGTGGTAAGCTCGTGAGTCCCCAGCTCTCGAACCAAAGCGCCGAGCAATCATCCATTGGATCACGTCCGGACCATTTGAATCCATTCATGCCCATCACGGAGCCTGGACCGATGCAAAAGGTGCTGCGCATTGTCATCAGCTAAGCGAAGACACGACGAC
This sequence comes from Peronosclerospora sorghi, assembly GCA_026184515.1. NCBI lineage: Eukaryota > Oomycota > Peronosporomycetes > Peronosporales > Peronosporaceae > Peronosclerospora > Peronosclerospora sorghi. The sequence continues at coordinate 9,625,267 of CM047586.1, read as the reverse complement.
TAACAAAAGGGACTCTATAACGTGAGCGGTAGAGTTTTTCTTGGCGTGACCCACTCGATAATTGCAGTTACTTGCGATTTAGACACGACCATTCAACAATAGGTGTGGGGCTTCGTGGCCCTGTTTTTACGCTCATCGCTTTAGCCAAAAAATGGTCATTTCGATTACCGTTAAGCACCCGACAATTTTTTCTCTAACGCACAGGAAAACATGAGCCACTTTCTTTCGCTTAAGTTCAAGGTGGTTCTCGCGGCACTTTTGACCGTAAACGATGCGCTCCAACGCGTGAATGCGATGGATATGGGCGATATGCCAGTAAGTTATATGTCTTTCTCTCTATCCTGTGTCACCTACTTACAATTCTATTCACGTCAGCACGACCCGATCAGTGGCAAAATGGTCATGTCCAAAGCCTACACCTTTGAGCTCCAACATGGACAGAAACTTCGCTTTGCGACCCACGAGACGCTGGAGCTGTTCGTTCAGGATCCAGTACGGTACTTTTCTTCTTCTTTTCCCACGTATTGTATCATATCGTACGATTGATGGTGACGGTTGAATCCTGGCAGAAACGTGGATTGAAGGGCGTTGCATCGCCGTTAGCGACACACGATCCGGACCACGAGACACATGGAACAAGTGTTTTGTGTCCTGTATGTGGCATGGCGTCTCTCGTATCCAGTGGACCGCAAGTTGTGATGCAACATGGAGATCAAGCAGTCCACACGTGCAGTATGACACATGCGCGGCACGTGTACGACGACATTTTGTTGTTTCAGGTCCAAACGGACACGACCAAGACAGTCAAACAATCAACTGCGTTTTGCACTGGACCGGGGACGACGATGCTTAATGGCTTCTCCATCCCTGGTAGCTCAACGCCGTGCATTTTGCTTTGGTTCTCGGGATGGGTGCTGGATTCGCGCGTTCGGTACATTTTCGGGGCACTGTTCGTGGCGCTCGTTGCGGTTTTCAACGAATATTTGCTGCATTTGCGCCGATTGCTGCGGAGCGAGAACAGTCTCAATCGTTTGTGGAGTAGTAAGGCACCTCTAGCACCGGAAAGCGCTCTCTTGTTGCCGTCTTCTGCTCAGAACCTGTCACCCGTTGAATCGCGTGGACCAGCATGGTTTTGTCGCTTGTCGCGCGAGACGCAACATGGGATTCACTCGCTGCTGCACGGCGTGACGCTCTTTGTCTCGTACATGCTCATGTTGGTGTCGATGACGTATGACGTGACGCTCTTGCTCTGGGTGATCGTGGGCTACGTTTGTGGGTACTATATCTTTGGCGAGCGCCGGGAAGCTCCTCTTAGCATTGAAGAGATGGAGGCTCGTATGTCCTGATTTCGTCAGTTCTTTCCAGTACATGTTAGTAACACATACATGAATGTATCGTGACGTTTCCATCGACTGAATAAAGACCTTGGCCTCCTGCAACACCAACAAGAGACACAGCAGCCAACGCTAGGATCTTCATCGACGAAGCCAGTGAGGCACGAGTTCCTTCACCTCGTCTCGTGTCCTTGCCCTTGGTTGATAAGGGTGAAGGAATCAATGGCGTTGGACTGTTTGCCAGCACAGAAAAAAGAGGCCGAGCAACGAAACATAACAGACGTTCCACTATGGTACAGCGTAGCACAAAGTGATCCGTCGCGACACACAGCATAGGACACGGTAAGTGATCGAAGGTGTCTCGGGTAAACCATATCGAGAACGTAAACATCGCACACGTGACTATATCGCAATCATCCGGTCCACGCCGTCTTGCCTTTCGCAGCAAAGGCAACGAAACAAGTCATTGGACGTGCGTGTGCAGCATCCGACGAGGCTACGCCGTGCATCCCCCTCTAGAATTCACATCACCATCCCTCACGTCATCTCTCCCTGCTTGTGATGCACTATATAACCCTTGAGCTCGTGGTGGAACATCTGTCCTTGCCACACGAATGGGTACTTCTCTCTCAAGCTACGTTGCGGAGTAATTTGCTTATAGCCTGTACCCGACGAGTCTCCATCGAATGCCATCCGATGCGGCTCAGTCGCCACACTGAATCAGGTACTATCATCGTCCGCGAAAGCATTGGACCCCATTTTAATTATGTTGATGTTTTTCTTAAGCAAAACAACTCCAACGACTAATACAATGAAAAAAATAGTTGGTAAAACAATCCAGAGATTACATGCGATGCAGCCTGCCATCTGGATACCATTTCGGACTGCTACAGCGCCCACAGAGAAATCAATACTAGCTCGCGGCACACATGACGTGTCGACGTCTGCTAATCGACTTGGTGAGACGCAGAAGTAGAGAAGGCGTTGAAACAGTAAAGAGTAAATTGCAGAATGAATCAGTTTTGTTACCTCTTCTTGCTGCTTCTCTTCTACGCCTAGTGCCTCGCCCTAGACTACAACACCTAAATGCAGTAAGCAACACCCATGATAAGATGGCGACATCCATGCCACCAGTGTACTTACTCATGCGTGCGATGACGATGCGCGACAGAATCTGGCTTCATCTGGACGGCAGAGCGCCTCGTCATCTGGTGTCCAGCACGCTTTATAACTGGACCTTGCCCTTTGATGCTTGCTTCCCCAGCCTGCCTAGCCACCCCAGCTGCTTGGGTCGCCTGTTGGCCTCGGCCTTGACCATCTGCTGCTTGGAGCTGACATTCCCCCAGCGTTGAACTGCGCTTGGCACGTCGCATTTCCCGCAACTCCTTTATCAATCGCAGACAATGCGCAACATGCTTTAGGTCACGTTCTCGCTCCCAGGTGCACTCCGTCATCGGCTCATTCAACCACTTCACAAGATATTGCGGTTTGCGGTTGAATTGACGCTTGGCTAGAAGTCGTTCTACCACACGCATTCCATCGTCTTCTACTGGGTCTGGTAACTCGATCGCAACTTGAATACAGTTTTAACCATCCGACAACGGCAACCCCGTAATATAGTCCAAACCCACATGCTCCCAGCACTCGGCTGGCACTTCAAGCGGAAGAAGCTTGCCCTTCTTTCTTGTACTTGGAACCTTGAACTTGCAGCATGTCAAACAACTCTTGGCTAACGTTCGAGGGATTCCTGGATGAGCCGCACCGTCGTGAAGCTCGGCGAGAATACTTGTACGTAGCTCGTAATCTTTAGGTACGCAAACTGGATCACCCTCCTTCGAAGCCTTCCTGTAGACAATGTTATCTTTCCAATACATGTTGTCAGCTGGAGTGGCATAGGCGGGATCCGCCTTGTATGCTGACGCAAACATTTTTCTAGTACGATCCGATAGCGAGACTGTAGTTGCGTGTCGTTCCACCGCATTGACTGATATCGCACGCCGACTACTATTAACCCCCCGTGATTGGTCATCGAGGAAACTACACGACGCAAGATAAACTCCTGTCGTTCTCCGAGGAGACGTTGAGCCTGGCCGCACTCTCCTTTGCAATCATGAGCCACAACAGCACCAGCAGACACAACGACATTATCGGCGGACGCTTGAGCCCTATGACGATGATCAATCCCAACTCCACTGGTCGGCTGCTGGTTAGGAGCTTTTAGTATCGCGTCATCGGTTGGTACATGCCTTGATAGAGCGTCGGCAACAATGTTCTGCACCCCTTTTACATGGTGAAGCTCAAAATCACAATAAACATCACAAATTCACACCGGTCGGTATCAAATTGCGAGAAGAAATCCAACCAGTGAGCGAGCTTGGGCGACACAGCGGGTGGTGCAGAAACCACTTGCATGCAATATTGTCGGTATACACGAGAAGTCGCCTACCATGGAGGTAGTGGTGCCATTTGGCGAGCGCCAACTTGATAGCATACAGATCCTTCTCGTGAGATGGCCAGTTCACCTCGTGCTGACCCAACTTTTTCGAATAGAATGCCACCGGATCATCGAACCCATCGTAACGTTGTGAAAGGACACCACCACAGAAAAGACGGGACGCGTCGGTTGAAGCCGGTGCGTATTCGCACGGTGCGGCTAGCGCACAGAGGAAGACTTTTCCTTAAAGCGGCGTCTGCCGCTACTTAGCCGATACGCCCTTATAAAGGGCTTAGTAGGAGAGAGCTCTCCTACTCGGAGCCAAGATTCCCGGGTTGGTTTACTTCTTAGCCTTAACGTCTGTGTTCCCTTACTAAGGGTGTAGGTAAAGAGAGGGATCCCTTTACACTACGGCACTCAGTACACGCGCGACCGGTCGAGGTCGAGCGTCTGTACGATAGAGTGAAATGTAAACTGAATATATATTTAATATGTAATTAGTCTAAATTAATTTAAACTAATGTAAACTATATGTAATACTAAGTAGAACATACCCATTCGTACCTAGCTAAAATGTAGTGTACACACCTGTGTATCGACACGTGGATGGCTGACACACCACCACACCAAGGGCCCCTTCCCTTATTGGTTAAAATAACCAAAGGTTCGAAACCTTTCAAACCGGTCAATACTGACCTCAACCGTAGTGTACTCATGTACACCGACACTAAATGTAACTCGAATGTAACCCCGTTACATCCTCCCCCATCAAGACTATTGCTTACGCAATAAATCAATTTTTGTTGGAGAAGTCCAACGCCAGTACCTCTGGCTATCCATGAACATCTTTAGTGGTGTTACGGAAGAAAACTATTCCGATAACTTGAAAATGGATGCCCTTGGGGAGATCTCCCCAACGGCTGGTCACGCTGACAGCGCCGAACGGCGCTGTCGGTCGTCCAACCCATTCCCCACACGTGGGGAAAACGCACTAACTCGTGCGCCACCGTTACCCGCTAGGGGCGATACCTCCAGGTCGCTACAGGACGACCACCACCAATGAACCGTCCTTGGTTCAAGAGGCCTGACGTGCCGGACGGGCACGTAAGGGACATCGCGACCCTCAAAAGAGGGCTTAGAACTCGGTCAAGAGGGGTTTAGCCTCTTATACCCCTGGTCCAGCGGCTATACTGCCGCGTGAAATTGCGCATCGGAAACAACTCCGGGCCCGACTACTAACGCCCAAACATTATTCCGTTAAATCCTACCGGACGCGCCTCTGGAAGCAGGCACGCGGTGTCCTCGTGGATATTATCCGCGAGATTCCCCTTGTTCTCCTGAGGGACGAAAGCGTCGAAGACGCAGAACAGGCGTTCCGCGCCTGGGCGGAAAGGGAGAAACGCCTCCCCAGTTTTGATGCGCTGTACAACAGCTTTTCCGAACACGACGTTCGGGTAGAGAGAGCGCTACGCTTGGCCTATGCTCAGGCCAAAGCGCAAGGGCAATTGCCTGCCTCGTATTATACGCGCTCTGCTGCGATGTGGTGCCGGAGAGCAATGCAAGCACAGCATCTGCCTCCGGCGAACTCCCAGCTACTGGGAGTGAAGGGGCTTCTTCATCCCCTTTGGTCGTTGACTCTCAGTGGGATTCTCCCGCTCGAAAGCCTCAACGACGTCACGGCAATCCTGCCGCAGGGGAGTCTCGTACTCCCACGAGTTCTGGGAATGTGGATACCCTTTCCACTTCACCAGATACTGGGTCTCACCCCGGTGATGGCGTCGTGCCATCAGGCGTTCCACATGATAATGTGGAGTACCCTCCGTATCGAGCACTGGAGGAGGGGGTCGCGCTATTGCGGCGTGACTTCCACGAGTGCTGTGATCGGCACAGCCTTCGCATCCAAGATTCTCAGGAGAAACTCCGCAACGAGGGGAGTGCGAATGAACGCCTCGAGGAGAGGCTTGCCTCTCTCGAGTCTCTCGTTGCGGAGCTTCAGGGTCGTATATCAACCCTGTCGGAGATGTTCCGACCTGTTGCGCCTTTCGGCTATCCGGTTTCTCACCCTCCACCGAGAGGGGACCCGCCTCCGGGTTCTGGTATGGCTTAAGCATACCCACATAAAAGGTTGGATGCGTACGCATCGCCTTCGGGATGTCTAAGGTGTACGACAAGCCCTTTCGGGATAATACCTTAAAGGGCCCCACAAACCTGGGGCGCAGTTTATTGTGCAACACATTTGAAACTGCATTTGTAGGAAGATTTTTAGCGTTTAATAAAATACTTTCTCCTACTTTGTACACCTTTTCGTTACGCCGACCCTTGCGGTCGGCTTGTTCCTTTTGCTTGTCTTGGCTTTCCGCCATGACGTCGCAAACGTGTCTTAAGACACTAAGGCGCGTCGATAAAAACTTATCGATGTGCTTTCGCACAGATACAGGGATGACATCAGGGAATCCTCCTCCCTTCAAGCCCTGGGCCACACACACGTGGCGTCAACGGAACCCTCGGATTCACTAATCCGTTCACGTAAAACGGGGTGAACCCCGTAGATGCATGGACCGATTTTTTTATCGCAAATTCGTCCATGGGAAGCATCTCACTCCAACTCTTTGGAGAATCCGGACATAAACTCCGTACAATGTCCACTACTACGCGGTTAACGCGTTCCGTTTGTCTGTGCGTCTGCGGATGATCCGCAGTGGACATGAGGAGCTTGGTGCCTAGCACCTCAAACAACGCCCCCCAAAACTGTCCCGTAAAACGGGGATCCCGATCCGATACAAGGGAATCGGGTAGACCATGCTGTCAAAAGACACGGTCCATGAACACTTTCGATGTTCTTCGTCCATCAATGGACTCTGGCACCGCTGCCAGGTGATCCATCTTGCTCAAACGGTCTACAAAGACCAATATGCCGGTGTTACCGGCTTTATCCTTTGGAAAACCGAAGATAAAATCCATGCTAATGGATTTCCAACACTCCGTTGAAACCGATAAGCTCGCCAAAGGCGCAGCTGAACTTGCAGAGGATTTAACCCTCTGACACGTCTCACAGGTGCGTATATACGCACCGACCCACTTATACATGTTGGGCCACCAATACAAAGGGGTTAAAGCGCTGTAGGTCTTATCTCGACCTAAATGACCCCCCGTAGGGGCGTCATGTGCCTCAAAGAGGACTCTGAACTTCAGTTTCTCATCATGAGGAACTACCACCCGTGGAGTGTCCTCCGCGCTCGTGCTATAGTATAGCAAACCGTCACAGTACCTGTAGCGGTGTAAACGAGCTTTAGCTCGACTTGACAGGGTTGGCTCAAACGAGTCAAGTCCCTTTTCACCTAACGCGCTGATAAGCGCCGTACACTGTGGGTCTTTCTCATACGCCTGGCGTATGAGATCCACCATAGATGTGGTGACGAATGTCGCCTGAGCGAGCTCGTAATCGGTACGACGCGACAACGCGTCTGCAAGCACGTTCTGCTTGCCAGCTTTATACTTAACCTCAAAGTTGTACTCCACAAAGAAGGAGAGCCAACGAACCATCCGTTGCGAGAGATGAGGCGACTTTGTCGCTGTCCGTAAGGACGCGTGGTCAGTATAAACCACGAACGGCTTTGAGTCGAGTAGGTGAACCCTAAATTTGACAAGAGCATACTTCATTGCAAGTAGCTCCTTGTCATGAACGGGATAATTCCGTTACGCAGCTTTAAGATGCCTCGACTCAAAAGCAATCACGCGTTCCCTTCCTTCATCGTCTGCTTGTAAAAAAGCACATCCGATTGCGAAATCGGAGGCGTCGCAGAAGACACTAAATGGTTTCCCAGAATCTGGGAGAGCAAGAACGGGAGCTTTCAACAAGCTCCCCTTTACCGCTTCAAAAGCGTTTTTGTGTTTGGTTTCCCAACACCAATCAACATCCTTCTTAAGAAGGTCGGTCAATGGCTTCGCCATTTCAGCGTAGTTCTCGCTGTACTTGTGGAGATAGTTGGCTAATCCAAGCCACTTCCGTAAATATCTAAGATTTACAGGCGAAGGCCACTCCACAATGGCTTTCACCTTCGCGGTATCCGCCCGCACTCCATCCTTACCGATGAAGCATCCGAGGAAAGGAATTTCATCAGCACCAAAGATACATTTGGATGCGTTGCATACAACTTATGCTCTCGCATACATTCGAGCACCGCTCGAAAGTGTATCAGATGCGTCTGAACATCAAACGAGTCGTCTTCCGCACGACTATGAACGAATATATCGTCGAAGTACGTCTGAGCGTACTTTCTATGAGGGCGGAAGAGTTGGGTCACCAAGCGATTAAAAATCGCTGGTTCATCGTTTGGTTTTCACCAAAACTGACTCGTACATCGTGGATGAGGAGTTCAACTCCTCTTTCGGACGCAATACGACAACCTCGTCGATTTCATCTGCTTTTACAGCAGTCTCAAACTCGTTGACGGACATCTCCTCCAACGACAACAGTTCGCCTACCCCAGGCAACCGTTCAAGGCTTACGCCTTATGTGACAATACCTGTCACACAATTCAGCATCCGATAGGACTGCTGACTACTGGCCTCGGGACTCATCCCGAGACCCAGATGGGGGGAGTCAATTGCCCCATCTATTGGAAGCGCCACGCGCCTATCCACAGAGGTCTCTACCTCTACCACCGGTAACTCACCAGTCTCGCCTATAACGGCGTGGTCGGAATCATTTCCGACGTGCAAAAGAGACGAACTACGGGTCTCTTCTCTAAGCGCCTCGCGCTTAACCACAGGGGTCTCTACCCCTACCACTGGAATAACCACAGGTAACTTACCAGTCTCGCCGTTCACCGCGTGGGGATTAACCGCCGAATCCCCCTCGTTAAGGAACTCTTCCTTAACGACATTGGGAATGATCATTTCAGACATCCCAATCTCTGGCATCTCACGCCAGAATCGCTTTTGCGATCGAGCAAAGGTGGGTTCATGACTCGCCAATTCTTCACCCGATCGCGGGTGCGTTGAGCCAATGAGCTTAGACTTCCAGTCTATCCATGGCTCGTGGCGTTCCAGCCACTTCATGCCCAGAATGAGTCCAAATCCAGGACTCAGGCAACGTTCTTAGCTATCGAAGTTTGCAAACTTCAGCTTAAGGTCAATCGAGACCTTGGGTACAGAAACCTATACGCCCGTCGCAAGACGGACCATGACAACGTCACGAGAACGTGCCTCTAGGTCCTTGGCATACAGCCGACTCTTCTCAACAGAAGTCCGTCTGATATAATTGTCAGACGCTCCAGAGTATATCAAGACTCTCCAAGGCTTACCAAAGCCTTCACGTCCGTAAGGACTACCAGCAAACCTGGCTGGTACACCAACTCAGTGCTAGAAAGCACCGCTTCCCTCGGGGATTTGTGCTGTCGTCCCCTACCCTGGGGATTAACAGCACTGAGGCGTCCCCCAGTAGGGCGCCCCGCACCTACTGGGAGCCGTCGTTTCCCGACGGCTTGGACAAGGGATTTTTCGCCACCCTTGGTCCCTTGTAGCGAGTGTCTCGCTGGGGATTTATCGGACATCTGTTCCTCAGATGATCCATGCTCCCACACAGGAAGCATCTCAGCGGCCCACGCCGCTGCAACATAGCCAAGAGCTCTGTCTCGAAGCTCTGTGAAAAAGAGTCCGAATGACTCTTAGCGGGAGGTTTATCCTCCGCTTCGACCTGACTCAGGTCCATGGGTTCGGGACCCACCTTAGAGGAACGGAAGTTCCTCTCGGCGTTGAACGACATATTGAATGCCTCTTCCAGGGATTAGGGTCGGCATCGGAACAATTCGGAACGTGCTGGCCCTTCTCTCAGGCCTCCCATGAAGACGGGGATGGACAAATCGTCCGAATACGCTTTCGCGTACATCCCTGCCAACAGGGTCTTAAGTTCCTGGATATAAATCTCCAGGTCCCTAGTGTCCTGACGGCACCTCAGGAACGCCAGTTGATTCTGGAAAACCAGGTCAGGCGTTGCGTACATGTCCATGAGCTTCTGCTTAAGGACCTTCCATGTTGGGAACACGTCCTTGACTGATTCCGAGCATGTAAACGCCCATGTACGGGCTTTGCCCGTAAGATGGGTCAATGCAAGTCCCACTTGCAAGTGATCAGCGGTCATGTTCGCTGTGGCGAAGGCCGTTTCGACCTCTCGCAACCAAACATAAAGGTTGTCACCCTTCTCTCCGGTAAACTCCTTTATCTTAAACGATAAGGGAGGGCGCACCCTCGTGGAATGACCTCCACTACAACTCGCCCCATGAGCGATGAGGGCATTTACCCTTTCCTTTACGGTTTCAAGGCCCTGTTCCACTAGAAGCTTCATGCCTTCTTCCCCCGTTATGGGTAACAGACTTTTAAAGGCTTCCTGCTGGACGAGGGTCAAACTATCCCAATCGTCCTGATTCATCCTTTGCAGAGGATGCCTAGTCTACCGACACAGGTGTTGGATTGACTACAAGTGCTACCAGATGTAGCCCGTGCGTATGCGCACGGTGCGGCTAGCGCACAGAGAAAGACTCTTCCTTAAAGCGGTAGCTACCGCTACTTAGCCGATACGCCCTTGTAAAGGGCTTAGTAGGAGAGTTCTCCTACTCGGGCCAAGATTCCCCGGTTAGTTTACAACTTAGCCTTAACGGCTGTATTCCCTTTACGGGATGTAAGTAAAGGGAGGACTCCCTCCTACCTACGACACTCACTGCGCGCGCGACCGGTCGAGGTCGCACGTCCGCAAAATAGAGTGAAATGTAAACTGAATATATTTAATATGTAATTAGCCTAAATTAATTTAAACTAATATAAACTATATGTAATACTAAGCAGAATATTCCTAATTCGTACCTAGCTAAAATGTAGTGTACACACCTGTGTACTGACACGTGGATGGCTGACAAACCACCACACCAAGGGCCCCTGCCCTGATTGGTTAAAATAACCAAAGGTTCGAAACCTTTCAAACCGGCCAATACTGACCTTAACCGTGGTGTACTCATATACACCAACACTCAATGTAATGTGGAGAAGCGTGCCCAAAATTTGGCACACTTCTGGTCAAGTTTCGTCAAGGCATTTGGTCTAATTTCGGATTGGTTTAAACAAGGGGGGCTTTTCAGCCTATCAGACTCAAGAAGTGTCAAGAACGCAAGTTTTGGTGAGTCACACGACTTTGGGTATTTTACATATTTTTGTGGGGGTACATTTAGGGACTATAGGGTAGTAGTATTTTAGTTGTGGTTTTACCTTTTAGGACAGAGGTTATACCTTTAAGTAAGGAAATCTTTTAGCTTTCGGATAAGTGGCTGAAACCTCTTCTGGTATTGGTTCACACCACAGCTAGGGGTCGCCGTTCTTCCCTTTTCGTACACTAGTCGCCTCCGCCCGCCGCGGAGTGTTTGGGGGAAGAGGGTCGAATTATCCCCTCTCGCCCATTATACCCGGTCTGGACGCGCCGCACGCGCACTTTGGCCCACCGGAAGTTCCTCGAAGGGAGTACGATTTGGCGATCTCAACACCTCAACTCAAGTACGTTTGGAACGTGCTATTCACTGGATTGGTCTTGGCGTGTAGATATCGTTTGTGGAGTTTCACGAGCATATTGGGTCTTTACGCGGACATATTGGCTTGTTCTAATATTGGTTGGAAACTAGACCGGTTTTGGTCTTATTTCGTATTGGTCAGGGGCTAGACCGGAACGGTCGGTCTACCCTCTATTATTTCGTATTGGTCAGGTCTTGATCGTTTGAACGATAGACCTATTGGAAGTTATCTCTTGGAAGTGCTTTTGGTCTGTTTGTGGCTGGGGTGAAGAGTTCCGCCCCAGAGATACCTACCCAGATCGGTATTCTATATTCAAGACCGCTTCGATCCAATCTGAGATCCCGATCCACCGAGTGTGTAACTAGCCCATTCCATCGGGTACACAAGGTGAGATGGACACTAAACAATCGGACCAAGTGGGTTCTGATGACGACCGGTCGTCTGCTTGCAGCGGACGATCGGACCAGATCTCGAGTGGTGGTCCGCGGAGTACCCCCTCCGAAAGTTGGAAGACTGGGCGCGATGGAGGTAGTCAGGTTATCGATGCTAATGTTTTCGATTTCGAACTTGACTCCACCACAGTAACCCGAATGTAACCCCGTTACAGGTCTACCTTTACACTACGGCACTCAGTACACGCGCGACCGGTCGAGGTAGCGCGTCTGTACGATAGATTGAAATATAAACTTAATATATATTTAATATGTAATTAGTCTAAATTAATTTAAACTAATGTAAACTATATGTAATACTAAGTAGAACATACCAATTCGTACCTAGCTAAAATGTAGTGTACACACCTGTGTACCGACACGTGGATGGATGACGCGCCACCACCCAAGGGACCCTGCCCTGATTGGTTAAAATAACCAAAGGTTCAAAACCTTTCAAACCGGTCAATACTGACCTCAACCGTAGTGTACTCATGTACACCGACACTAAATGTAACTCGAATGTAACCCCGTTACATCGGGCGTCACTACGAGCAGCTTATTAAAGTCCGTTAATCGAAGAATTGGAGCTTGCTGTAAGGTTGCTTTGATAACAAGAAAAGCATTCTCCTGGTATGCTGTCCATTCCCAACGTTTGTTCTTCTACACCAAATCACTCACAGGTAAAACAATATCCGCGAAGCGATGAATAAACTGTCGATAATAACCTGCTAAGTCTAAGAAACTTTGTAGTTATTTGACTGTTGTTGGTTTTTTCCACATTTCAATTGCCATCGTTTTCTTTCGATCCACTTCAAGACCTTCATTAGAGATCGTGTGGCCGAGAAAGTTGACGGATCCACGAGAGAATACGCACTTCTCACGCCGAGCGTAGAGCTTCTCGCGGCGCAAGATATCAAAAACAGTACGTAGGTGCTTCACATGGTCTTCATCGGATCTCGAAAACACACAGATGTCGTCGAGATATACCACGACAAAATCCCAATTCGAAAATATCACGCGCATGAGCCTGGACCAAATACCGGGCATATCAGCCACACCCATGGGTGCCACGCACCATTGCTATGTCTCACGCCCCGTCCGAAACGCTGTGTACGGCCTTGTCGTCGGTTTTACTCTCATCTGGTGGTATCCTTGCGCCAAGTCTATGACACTGAAAACGCGCGCATGCGCCATCTGATCAAACAGTTGTTCGATGCTTGGCAGAGGAATCTTGGGAATCAGCGTCTGGCTGTTAAGATACCGGTAGTACACGACCCATAGTATTGGAGACGTTGGGTCTCCACTTCATATCTACTCTGATCGACTTTGCATTTTACCTGTACGCGGGTCGCGTTTAGGGACTCCAAAAACATTCGACACCCATGGTAAGTCGCTTATTTCAATCAATTCTTTTGATAACAGTTCGTCCACGAAAAGTTGAAGCGCCGTTTGCTCCGTTTTCGATAATCGAAAGGGTGCACGGGTGCTTGGCCGTGCATCCGGCTTCATTTTTAATTCAAATTCCACGCGACGCTCGGGCGGCAATCCAACGGGTAGCTCGTCGTGAAAACATCACGATACTCGTCTAGCAGGCGCGCAACTTCTGGTGACTCGTCCTTCTGGTCGTCGATAGCCGTAACGTTGACATGATAAAGGTCGTACTGGATTGCCTGCGTCGCAAGATGATTGTCCGAATTACCATCCCCTGGCAAGTCACCATCTTTTGCATGATCGTACATTGTATCAAAAACTTTTATGGACGAGACCGTGAGGGCATGCGTTTGTCAATCAATGGCCGGATTGAACCGTGTCATCCATGGCTTCCCCAGGATGAGATCGTGCGTGACGGAAAGACGATATTCAGTGAGAGAAATCGAGTCGAACTTCATGACATCCATCTCCACCGTAATGGACTGCACGCAGGCGCATGTTGCGCCGAATATGACCATCAAAACTCTCCACAGAAGCGACATGCTCGGTGCCAGGATCATCAACGATACCTGGACGAATGAGATTGTGGTTCGTACCACAGTCGATCAACGCAATCCGTTCGCGTCCGTTGACCAAAACTTTCTTCCGAATCAGACGATTTTCTTGTTCCATCGACGCTTGCGACTCCAATCGTGCCAGATTCATCGTGTAACTCCGAAAAGACATCGATCCATCCATCTTGGACTCTTCGAGACTTGGTGTACGAATTCAAACTGAATTTACCCACGACGGGGACCATCCTTACGCCGACCCCGGGAACTTTTGACATGACAATCATTCATGGGATGACCCGGCTTCTTGCAGCGGAAACACAAATTCTTGCGACGGCAGTCTTCTCTTGATGGTTGCCGCATGTGGACGTTGTCGATTTCCATGGGCTCTGCCAAATTCATTCCGCGATCATCACGTCGGGTCATCCGAGGCTGCGTGTTTGATCGCTCAAATTCCAACGCGACGGAAAAAGCATTGGACACCGTGGCGCATCGACGATAAGACACCTCTTCTCGGGTACGCGTGACCAGGCCATGTACAAACCAAGTGATTTGATCAATCTCTGACATGTCTTCCACTTGACAGATGATAGTGCGAAAACGTGACACGTAGTCCTCCAGTCCATTACAATTGGCTTGCTTCAGACGAAAGCGTTCCGCACGAAGGCGCTCCTGGAGGTCAGGCGGAATAAATTCAGCTTGCAGCGCGTCGGCAAATTCATTCAAAGTCGTGAAGTGGTCTTGGTTGAACGTAAACCAGGCAGCTGCTTGACCCTTCGAATTCTACGCCACCATAGCAATGAGTCGTCCTTGGTTTGTAATGTCTTGGACATCAATGTTTTTGCGCCGAAGTACAACTTGACTTGTTGTAGGAAAACTTGCAGCGGCTCACCCACGCGACCTTGGTATGTTGGCATGGAAATGCCCTCCACGCGCTTCTCAACGGTCTACCGACCGGAGCTTAACTTATTCTGCACCACACGCTGGTGCTGCAACAACTGCGCCATATCATGTTGTTGCGTTGCCATCATCTCAGCCATCCTGGCGAGGGTCGTCATGGCATTAACATCGGGTGACACAGGAACGCCTGTACCCGCCAAATCATCGTGTTTCATCTCCATAGAATTTCTTACAGGCACCGCCTGCGACGTACAAATTTCTCGCTTCCTCACAGACGACTAGTGTGGCCACCACTTCCGCTGGATTCGATCTCTTCTTCCGGCTCGCGGGTCCTGTAGACCAACAAGTGCTAACAAATGCCGACGTCTGCTAATCGACTTGGCGAGACGCAGAAGTAGAGAAGGCGTTGAAACAGTAAAGAGTAAATTGCAGAATAAATTAGTTTGGTTACCTCTTCTTGCTGCTTCTCTTCTACGCCTAGTGCCTTGCCCTAGACTACAACACCTACAATGCATTAAGCAACACCCATGATAAGATGGCGACATCCATGCCACCAGTGTACTTACTCATGCGTGCGATGACGATGCGCGACAGAATCTGGCTTCATCTGGACGGCATAGAGCCTCGTCATCTGGTGTTCAGCACGCTTTATAACTGGACCTTGCCCTTTTACGCTTGCTTACCCAGCCTGCCTAGCCGCCCCAGCTGCTTGGGTCGCCTGTTGGCCTCGGCCTTGACCATCTGCTGCTTGGAGCTGACATGACGTGTGGAAAGTTCATGTAGCCATTGTGGAAGATACTTCAGTGTCTTTTCGAAGCAATTAAACCCCATTGGCTGAAATATGCTTATGCATCTTCAAGTTAAAAGTCAAGTTTCACTTTCTAGTATTGTTATACAAGAAGATGTTGACCCGTTGTACCAACGGGAACACTGGAGTTGCATCTATTAGAACAGGCTGATCTAGGGCGTAAGGGCTCGGTATAGACGAAATTGCGCATGCCACCTTTTTAATTAATATAATACCAGCTCCCCGGTCGAGGTGTTGTCTCGAGTCAAAAACTGGGTGATTATCGTGAACGGTCGCGTCGTGTCAATGTCAAAGAATTTTCCGCGACCGATATGGCACCCCAGCGATACAGCTTAAAGCTACAACCTTCTTTATCACACCATCCCGTATACTGAGTTGCATCGGTTGATCTGCACTCCTCAGCAGTCGTGCACCGTTGCATACCATCAGTGGATCACGCGTGAGTAGCAAAGGATGTAGCCATACGATTTGCCTCCCAAATGTCCATCTCAGAACAGCACGCGGAAAAGGTTCAGGTTAGCCTCGCCATAAGAGGGCTGTCACTCGATCACTACAATGTTGAGAAGAGAAACAGTCCGTCAATTCCATTAAATCGCTCAACTTTCAGCCCCGATCAACTTACCGGCGCGTGTGCCAAGAAAAAGCCGCAGGATTCTTAAAACCTTGCATACCCACGGACTCGGCGACATTATGCCACATCTGTCGCCTCGTCTTGTGCTTATCGGTGAGGATCTGCAGCCGCTGCTGCTTCCATTGCGCCGTCCGGTCGTGTTCCTTCCAGGACTTCTCCATGACACGTCCACACCTCTCGATCCAAATGTGAAAACCGAAGTCGCGAAATCACGTGGATGTATAAACTCACTGGCCCAAATGTCTAAACTCACTTGCCCTATAATAAAAAAGGCTAAATTATGGCGCAGCCAGTGGCCCAGTATTTGTACATTTTTGGTGCTTTTTTTATGGAAGTGGACGTTGCTATTGCCGATGTTGTGCCGAGTAGCTTTGGATACCGAAGAGAATCGATGAGATTACCCGCGAGCACTTGGACATATTCAAGATCTCCAATCCTCCTATCCGTAGGTTGTGAGATGATGCTGTTCTATCCAGTCCTAAAAGTTTAATGACTCCTGTACTTAATACAAATCCTAGTGCTTGGCTGCGGTGAGCGTATCGACCGTTTGGCACCAGAACTAAACGAGATGCTGATGATAAATGGTATTTTGGTGGAATATCAGGACTCCCTAAATGCTTGAGCTACTTTTAACATTCTAAATGCCGAAGACCGCAGATTGGCGGCTGCACTACTGCCATACGACCCTGACTGCGCCTAACTAAATGCGTATGTAGTGTAGACATAGATGTATTGGAACATACTAGTAGCTGTGTGATCAAAAGATAAACATCATCAACACCCGATAATCGTTAAAATTCATTCCGGCATGTAGGACATCTATATGAAATACTCCTACTCCTTGCATACTTGTCGATGCAATATTTTCTGCTTTGGCATCTGCCCGCTGGAGTAACTCATACTGCTTTTCTTGACCTGCAAGTCGTATAGAATGTAAATCAGCTTTAAGAACACACGAGGAAACAGCGTAAAGCTGCGAGTCTGAAGCCAAAGAAGTGAGTCACTTCACCCCGGTCAACTTGCGAAGTAGCTTATCGACCGCATGATTATACCAAAAATAGGCATAAGGTAATTTTCAGTTTCAAGACTCGGTCACTGACTGCGCCATAATTTGGCCTTTTTTGTTAAAGGGTCAGTGAGTTTAGACATCCACAAAATCACTGACCTTAGCCTATCTCGTTACGTTTACGTACGTATTGCAATTTCAGACAATCAAAATAAGAGCTACGAACACCAAACATATCGTCTATTGTATATATCGATCTACGTACACCAAAGTACGGATCGAATTCTATTATATATATATAGATTTTAGTTTTAAGTCACTTTACATACTACACTTTTTCGTTTTTATAACAAACGAAGCTGAAACACCCGCTGCGTGGCATCCGTCGCGCATTACCCTTTCACTACGCAATATCCTACCGGTAGACAGTTTGCAGTACGTAGAAGAAGTAGAACAAACCAGGGACTTGAATGGAATGTTATTGAGAAGTGGTTAGATATCCTAACATTAAAATATGCACGTTGAAGTGATGGCACACTTGCATCTATCGAGTGCCACACATCGCATTAGCTATCAGTGCCTCAAAAACATATGTACTCAAGTAGAGTACATGACACATGATGGCACTAATGACTAATTCCCAGGCCACTATAGATTCGGTGTACACCAAATATAACGAAACCGCTTATTATCGGTTCCAATCAATTGCTATATTCGTTATTTTTGGTGCAATTACAAATGTATATTCACACACTGCAAGTGTGCCAAGTCACAGAGGTATATTCGGATGTCCTAAAGATGATGCTCCAGGCCTCGGATCGCCTCGAACTGATTGTTGTGTAGGATGCCATCGAGGTAAAATCGGTGAGTGATTGGCGATGTTCATCTTTCTCCCACCCCAGCACTAAGAAGTTCGACTCCACCGTGGCGGTGTTGGGGAACATTGAGGCAAAACCTCCCACAAACTCTCAAAGCCGTGGGAAGCGGCATTGTAACTTTCCCACGATTGTTAAATGTCAAGGCCACGTCCGCCACATCCTCTTGAGGTTGCTTTTGTAAGTTAGTTTCCGTCCCGACGGCGAAAAGAATGTCTGCAAACTGAATCTCGACAAGATCGATGTCTGTGGCGGACAACGAAGATGGCATGCGTTCTTTCTGCAAAGAAACAACTTCAGCGAAGTTGCGGCGGCGCGCATGGCTGGTAGCACTGGTGGCAGGACGTCGGAAGGACCGTTGCGCGAATAGCGCTCCGCGACTACATTGTTATTACCGTTGACAACTGCGAGTACGAACTGGAAACTTCGGTCACCAACATTTGGTGCTCGGCCTCCGAGAGCGCCGCAAGTAATTCCGTTACAAATCATCCTTGATAATGGAGAAACTCGGAAACAGCGGCGCAGGTTGCTGAACGAGGCGCGACAATGATGTGCTCGATAGGGTCCATGCTGTTGAGAACGGATTTGGACTGGGGCTCGCTCGCGGTGATGAGAAGGCCAACACGACGAGACATTTCCTTCAGTCGAGCGGCTTATTAATCCAGTAATGTCGTTTATTCTTGCAGAGCAGACACAGCCGCGTTGACCTCGATGGTCACGGTCTGAAAAACCGACAACATGCTCCACCATGTTGATTCGGGAGCGTAGTCCAAAGAAGCCGGGGCTTTGCTTTCCTAATATTCCCGGATATCTGTTCGGTGAGTGACCACCCAGGTCAAAAAGCCCCCCATTGAAAGCCATCCAGCTTTGGAAAGTGCTAAGCATGGTGATGAGATTGTACTGGCGGCGAAGGTATGTTAGCAGTGACGTAGCTGTAGGATAAAACCGTCCACCCAGTAGCGCAGAAAAGGCCGCTTGTATCGTAAGGTCAACTTAATGCAATGCGAACAACATTCGGTAAAAGCCCGGCTTAGAAATTTGTTCAAGTTACGTTGCCACACCGCGCAGCCGTCCAGTCATAACCGCGGCACCATCGCTTGTAACGCCGAGGAGTTTTTCTTTCCACGCGAGACACAACACGTCAAAGACTTTATGAATGAGGCGAATCATCTCGCTAGCGGCGTGTCGTTCGTAGAGCGTAACCGCGATAACGTGGAGAATATATAGATGGCCATTGAGGACAAACCGTACAAGGTTGTAGAAATAGGAAGACCCAAAATGCGACGACACATCAATGGCGATTGAAAAAGCCCAGACGCGGTTCAGACAATCGGCAAGCGTCTGGAAGATGGCTGCACACACAACACGAATCGTATTAGAGACGACCCGCTATGTGAAAGTCCCAAGTTTCCCGACGCTCGTCACCTCCTTTTGCGATCTGACATAGCCGCGTTGCCTGTATGAAAGAAGCACCCGTTCCAACCACTCCGGAGATGAGATTGAACCGCATCAAGCTGTCAACCTTCGACTCATTTGCGGCGTCGTCTTATGTACGAGTAAAGAGTTCCAGTGCGCGCGTGTGGGCGTGTAATGGTCCTACGCAATAGTGCTATTACATGGCGATGTCCAATTACGGATTAGTGATTCCCACTAATTGTTTTGGATCGCCAGGTGTCACAGACATGATTCATGTCTACACACCGACACTCACGGAGTAATCATTGATTACATCCGCACGCACGGAATGTTCTCGAACATTCTCGAGTGTTCTCTGCCTGCGACATGTCTTTGCGCACGGTGATGGTTCCTGCTGGGAAACTATTTGTTAACGAGACCGACGTGTCATTGTGGGTACAATGTTGTTAAAGTCAGCCAATCACAACGCCCCGTACAGAAGATTCTTCGGACAAGAATCTCGTGTTCAAGTTCAAGCTTCTCCTGGAAGTTCAAGTTCAAGTGAGAATATTCTTCACGCTCAGCTTCAAGTTCAACCTGATTCAACCCAAGGTTTATTCTGCATTTGTAGGGAGATTGCATATAACCCCATATGACTCTAGGGAGAGGTTTCTGGAACCGTAAGCTCATTTCAATTCAGTTGCAAATTTGCCGTCTTCTACTAAAGTCTCATCCTCACTCTTCTCCTCCCTCTTCGTCCCTCCACGTCGGGACACAGCCAAGTCTCCCTCTACGGCGCAAGCGTGTGTGCCGTGTTATCGGTAACTGTGTAAACAGCGTCCCGTTACAGGGTTAGACCATCCACCTCGTCAGGGTGAAACAGCAGCTCGCTAATGAGGGTCTCCACAACTCCTTTATCAATTTGAAAGACGAGCGCGTCTTTTTGCCGTCCGTAATGCGAATAAATGGTGTTCTTGTGAAGGACGCAACCATCTAAGTACTGCTTCTTCCCTGGATATTGCACCTCAAATAATTAGTAGAGGTGGCCGTAAGTAGACTTGCCTCAGAAACCAACGATCTACCTTCTTCGGAAAGACGTTCGTATTCGCCCCAGGCTGTCGGGTGCTGGCCGCCAAGGTGGCTGACGTAGTTGTCGCTTCGAAACGGCGCAGTGAAGTATTTGACGTTTGACGTAACATCCCGCTTAGCACCAGGAGGCCTTTCTTTTGGAAAGTACATGCAGAAAAGACACTGCACAGAGGTCAATGCTGACGTGACCGTGTAGCGAGTGGAGGGACGGACGCTGTAACACAGCGCGTAATGTTGCAGGTATGGTGTGGCAACTTTAGCGCGTTTAGCTTTTGGTGGCATGGTGGTTGCAGAAGAAGATCAAATTCCGTTGGCTACTAACCGAACGTGTTGTTGACCATTGACCCAAAAAAGAAAATAATTAAGGGTTTATTTTCGTTGCATGCAAATGTTTATTTTCTTAATTTTCGGTGCAAATTTTCGAAACACCGAATCTAAAGTGGCCTGCTAATGACTATTAAATAAAATTGCTACCTAAAATAGTCCTACTTAGCATTAATAATTAAAACTAAAAAAGGTAGACTATTTTTGTAGTGTCAATAGTAAAAAGAAGAGAAACTAGGCGATGACGATCATGCACCTGTATAGTCGTGGAAAATCAGAATGACACACTCCAGAAGGAAGGCAAAAATTACATTGTATTTATAGTGTTGCATTTTAAATTCTATCGCCGAATACATATTAGAAATATACAGTTCAAGCGACGGCAAAATCCGCGATGGTGACAGGGAACCCTGCTGGTACATCGCGTTTGTTTGCGATTTTATTTTCAATAAGACCTAACATGTTGAGACACTTGGGGTGCATAGTCACTTGGCAACAACACGAGCTAGTTAGTGCTTGATCTTGTGCGCTGGAGCGTAAACGGTATCCTGAGTTGTTTGTGCCAAGGACTTAAGATTTTTCTACGAGAATCTACCCATTATACTATAATAGTGTCCGTCGACTTTAACGTGCTGCAAAAGTACCTACAATGATAATCAGTGGTGAGGTTATTCGTCTTTCGCTGTACCCCAACCACGACATAGGGTGGGAGGTCCATAACAGATGGACATATCGGTTGTAGTTCTCGAACCCGGTCAATCGAAAAACAGTGAGAAGAACCTTCACTGCAATAGATGCGCGAAGATAGCCCCGTTTCCCATGAGTGATTCATGGTGGGTCGAGTCGCCGTCATTGGTTCTTATCATGAACAAAATGTTCAACGCATTTCATAAGACAATCACCTCTACTCAAGCGGTGAAATTGTTCACGAGTACATGGAACCACGTCCGGCGCGACCCAGTAAAGGGCTTTATAACTTCGCCGGTAAACGTAATCAACAGGAGAAACCTCCTGTTGGTAAAAAAATGTGAACAACCAGGAGGGCATGTCGCCCTACTGGAATGGTTGTTCCACATGCCGACATCGGATACGCGAGAGCCAGATCCCGAGACGTGAAGATTGCCCGTCAAAGTGTGCAGGATGACGCAAAACGCTCATCACTCTGAAGTTTAAGTCGCATGGCCTAATGTCACCATGCGTGCATTGTTTATACCGGTGCATCAAACTACATTGTGAGAGCACATCGTTAGACTTCGTGGAAGTGGAAACACGACGACGCATGTTGTCAGTCCAGTTAGCCGTAGGTGCAACCGTGACTAGACTATAGCGCGTGATACACACACGCTTTGAAGCGGATGAATTGTCCTTTGAAAATATTCAAATTTAATAATGACAAGTTTGATATTTTGGACATCCCATGGATGTCCAAGCAACAAAGCATCAACTAACAATCGACTGGAATACCTTGTCTATTGTATGCGACATGTCCTAGGTACTGATCAATCTCGTAGCTGATGGGTAGCGGTGGTACCACCAGCTCTGATCCTATAACTTCAACTAACGGTATATCTGTTAACAGCACTTTTGTTGGACTTAATCACGTAGCAGCCGAGCAGCTGTGGGAAGAGGAAGTTGCTGGCACGGGCGATAGAGACCGCCGTGTTGGAGTACTGACGACAGATACAGTCGCGTGGGAAAAGACACAATTACTATAGGCGATATCCACCGTGTAGAGGATGTAACAGGGTTGCATTTGGTTACGTTGGTGTACGTAAGTACACAACGGTTAAGGACAAGTATTGACCAGTCCGAAGGGTTCGGACCTATTGGTTATTTTAACCAATCAGGGCAGGAGCCCTTGGTGGAGGCGTGTCAGCCTGTCCCGTGTTAGTACACAGGTGGTGTACATTACATTTCGGCTAGGTACGAATTGAGTAAGTTCTACTTAGTATTACATATAGTTTACATTAGTTTATTAATTTTAGGCTAATTACATATTAAATAAAAATCAGTTTACAAAATACTCTTATACTGCTAGGCGCACGACCTCGACCGGTCGCGCGCGCAGTGAGTGTTTAAGCCAAAGGGAGTACCTCCCTTAGCTTTTCTCTTTCTAATGGAAGCCTTGTGACAAGGCGTTAGTGTTTACCAACACGTAAACTCAGGGAATATTGGCCCCGATTGAGAGAGCGATCTCTCACTAAGCCCTTATATAAGGGCGTATCGGCCAAGTAGCGGCGTATCGCCGCTTAAGGAAAGTCTTCCTCTGTGCGCTAGCCGCACCGTACGTGTACGCACCTGCTACTTCTGGTAGCACTTGTAGTCAATCCAACACCTGTGTTGGTAGACGACAACATCCTCTGCAAAGGATGAACCAAGAGGATTGGGGTAAGCTAACCCCCGTCCAACAAGAAGCCTTTAACAGGCTGTTATCCATCTTGGGCGATGATGGTATGCAGCTCCTAGTGGAGCAGGGCTTTGAGGCCGTACGTGAGAGGGTTAACGCCCTCATCGCCCATGAGGCGAATTTTCGTGGAAGTTATTCCATGTCTACGGGGTGCGCCCTCCGTTGTCCTTTAAGATAAAAGAATTCACTGGTGAAAAAGGTGATAACCTTTATGTGTGGCTTCGTGAGGTCGAAACGGCCTTCGCCACGGCGAATGTGATCTCAGATCACTTGCAAGTGGGACTTGCACTGACCTATCTTACGGGTAAAGCCCATGCATGGGCGTTTACGTGCTCGGATTCGGTCATGGACGTGTTCCCGAACTGGAAAGTCCTTAAGCAAAAGCTTATGGACATGTATGCCACGCCTGATCTGGTTTTCCAGAATCAGCTGGCGTTTTTGAGGTGCCGTCAGGGCACTAGGGACTTGGAGACATACATCCAAGAACTTAAGACCTTGATGGCAGGGATGTACGCGAAAGCGTATTCGGACGATGTGTCCATTCCCTTCTTCGTGGGTGGCCTGAGAGAAGTGCCAGCACGTTCGTAATTGTTCCGATGCCGACCCGAATCCCTGGGGGAGGCGTCCAAGATGGCGTTCAACGCCGAGAGGAACTTCCGTTCCTCTAAGGTGGGTCCCGAACCCATGGACCTTAGTCAGGTCGAAGCGGAGGAGAAACCTCCCGCTAAGAGTAACACTGACTCTTTTCCGCAGGGCTTCGGAGCAGAACTCCTTGCAATGCTGAAGCGTCATGGACCGCTGAGATGCTTCCAGTGTGGTAGCACGGATCATCTGCGGAACAAATGTCCGCGGAACCCCCAGCGAGATACTCGCTTAAAAGGGCCAAGGGTTGGGAAGAAGCCCTGGCCCAAGCCGTCGGGAAACGACGGTTCCCAGTAGGTGCGGGGCGCCCTACTGGGGGATCCCTCAGTGCTTTTAAACCCCAAGGTAGGGGATGACAGCACAAAGCCCCGAGGGAAAAGGTACTTTCTAGCACCGAGTTGGTGTACCAGCCAGGTTCTGGTCGTTCTTGTGGACGTGAAAGATTGATAAGCCTTGGAGAGTCTTGATAGACTCTGGAGCGTCTGACAATTATGTCAGACGGGCTTCTGTAGAGAAGAGTCGGCTGTATGCCGAGGCCCTAGAAGCACGTTCTCGTGACGTTGGAACGGTCCGCCTTGCGACGGGCGTACGGGTTTCGGTACTCAAGGTCTCGATTGACCTTAAGCTAAAGTTTGCAGACTTCGACAGATTAGAACGTTGCCTAGTCCTGGATTTGGACTCGAGGTATGACCTGATTCTGGGCATGAAGTGGCTGGAACGCCACGAGCCATGGATAGACTGGAAGTCTAAGTCCATTGGCTCAACGCACCCGCGATCGGGTGAGGCATTGGCGAGTCATGAACCCACCTTTGCTCGATCGCAAAAGCGATTCTGGCGTGAGATGCCAGAGATTGGAATGTTTGAGATGATTATTCCCAATGAGGTCAAGGAAGTGTTCCTTGACGAGGGGGATTCGGAGGTTAATCCCCAAGCCGATATAGGCAAGACTGGTGAGTCGACAGTGGTAGAGGTGGATTCCTCTGAGGTTAAGCGCGAGGCGCTTCCTAGAGAAGAGACACAAGGTTTGTCTCTTCTGCAGGTCAGGGTTCCCGACCACGCCCTGTCCGGCGAAAAAGTTGCGACTGCAGTGGTAGGGGTAGAGACCCCTGTGGTTAAGGGCGAGGCGCTTCCAAGCGGAGAGACCCGTAGTTCGTCTCTCCCGCACGTCGGAATTGATTCCGACCACTCCATTAGGTGAGATCGGCGAGTCACGGGTGGTATAGGTAAAACCCTCTGTGGATAACGCGATGCGCTTCCAATAGATGGGGCAATTGACTCCCCCCATCGGGGTCCCGGGAAGAGTCCCGAGGCCAGTATTCAGCAGTCCTATCGGATGCTGAATAGCGTGACAGGTGTTGTCACGGAAGGAGTAAGCCTGGAACGGTTTCCTGGGGTAGGTGAACTGTTGTCGTTGGAGGAGATGTCCTTCAACGAGTCTGAGACTGCTGTAAAATCAGGGGAACTCGACGAGATCGTCGTGTTGCGTCCGGAAGAGGAGTTGAACTCCTCATCCACGATGGACGAGTCAGTTTAGGTGCAAACGAAACAGGAATTGAATGCCCGAAGCGGTCACAAGATCCTTGCGGATCCTGAGGACCCTTACCATTCCTTACTGAAGGAATTCGGAGATGTCATTAGTGACAACCCGCCGATGGGTTTACCACCGGATCGGGGAGTCCGAAATGAAATTGACTTGGTTCCTGGAACCAAATACTGCGTCACTAGGCAGTGACCTCTCCCAAAGGAGAAATGCGACGTCATCGACGCATTCTTCAAGGGGAAAGAAGAGGCAGGGATGGTACGAGAGAGCAAGTCTCCCCACTCATCTCCCACTTTTTGTGTTCGTGAACGGAACGGAAAGTGGCGCATTGTGCATGCGTACAACAAGCTGAAGGCAGCTACTGTACCCATGCAAACTCCGATTCCTCGGAAGGATGTCCTCCAGAACAATATGGCAGGCTGTACTATTTACAACGCCTTACAGATCTGGTGGATGGGTATTATCAGGTGCTCATGCGAGCATCCGATATTCCGCTTACAGCGGTCAGCACGCCTAGTGGCATGCTGTGGGAGTGGCTTGTTATCCCACAGGGGCTTTCAAATGCACCAGCGACTTTTAATCGCTTGGTGACTCAACTCTTCCGCCCTCATAGAAAGTACGATCAGACGTACTTCGACGATATATTCGTTCATAGTCGTGCGGAAGGCGACTCGTATGATGTTCAGACGCACCTAATACACCTTCGAGCGGTGCTCGAATGTATGCGGGAGCATAATTTATATGCAAACGCATCCAAATGTATCTTTGGTGCTGAGGAAATTCCTTTCCTCGAATGCTTCATCGGTAAGGATGGAGTGCGGGCGGATCCCGCGAAGGTGAAAGCCATTGTGGAGTGGCCTTCGCCTGTAAATCTTAGATATTTACGGAAGTGGCTTGGATTAGCCAACTATCTCCACAAGTACAGCGAGAACTACGCTGAAATGGCGAAGCCATTGACCGACCTTCGTAAGAAGGATGTTGATTGGTGTTGGGGAACTGAACACCAAAACGCTTTTGAAGCGGTTAAGGGGAGCTTGTTGAAAGCTCCCATTCTTGCTCTCCCAGATTATGGGAAACCATTTAGTGTCGTCTGCGACGCCTCCGATTTTGCAATCGGGTGTGCTTTGTTACAAGCAGACGATGCAGGAAGGAAACGCGTAATTGCGTTTGAGTCGAGGCATCTTAAAGCTGCGGAACGGAATTATCCCGTTCATGATAAGGAGCGGCTTGCTATGAAGTATTCCCTTGTCAAATTTAGGGTTCACCTACTCGGCTCAAAGACGTTCGTGGTTTATACAGACCACGCGTCCTTACGGACAGCGACAAATTCGCCTCAACTCTCCCAACGGATGGCCCGTTGGATTTCCTTCTTTACGGAGTACAATTTTGAGGTAAAGTACAAACCTGGTAAACAGAATGTACTTGCAGACGCGTTGTCGCGTCGTCCCCATTACGAGCTCTCTCACGCGACATTCGTCACCTCTTCTGTGGTGGATCTCATACGCCAGGCGTAGAGAAAGACCCACAATGTACGGCGCTTACCAGCGCGTTGGGTGTAAAGGGACTTGGCTCTTCTGAGCCAACCCTGTCAAGTCGAGCTAAAGATCGTTTTTACCGTTACAGGTACTGTGATGGTTTTCTATATTATAGCACGAGCGCGGAGGACACTCCGCGGGTAGTTGTTCCTCATCATGAGGAACTAAAGTATAGAGTCCTCTTTGAGGCACATGATGCCCCTACCGGGGGTCATTTAGGTCGGGATAAGACCTACAGCGCTTTAACCCCTTTGTATTGGTGGCCCAATATTTATAAGTGGGTCGGTGCGTATATTCGCACCTGTGAGACGTGTCAGAGGGTTAAACCCTCTGCAAGTTTAGCTGCGCCTTTGGCGAGCTTATCGGTTTCAACGGAGTGTTGGAAATCCATTAGCATGGATTTTATCTTCGGTTTTCCGAAGGATAAGGCCGGGAACACCGTCATATTGGTCTTTGTAGACCGTTTGAGCAAGATGGCTCACCTAGCGGCGGTGCCAGAGTCCATTGATGGACGAGGAACATCGAAAGTGTTCATGGACCGTGTCTTTTGACAGCATGGTCTACCCGATTCCCTTGTATCGGATCGGGATCCCCGTTTTACGGGACAGTTTTGGGGGGCGTTGTTTAAGGTACTAGGCACCAAGCTCCTCATGTCCACTGCGGATCATCCGCAGACGCACAGACAAACGGAACGCGTTAATCGCGTAGTAGTGGACATTCTCCGGAGTTTATGTACGGATTCTCCAAAGAGTTGGAGTGAGATGCTTCGCATGGCCGAATTTGCGATAAAAAAATCGGTCCATGCATCTACGGGGTTTACCCCGTTTTACGTGAACGGATTAGTGAATCCGAGGGTTCCGTTGACGCCACGTGTGTGTGGCCCAGGGCTTGAGGGGAGGAGGATTCCCTGATGTCATCCCTGTATCTGTGCGAAAGCACATCGATACGTTTTTATCGACGCGCCTTAGTGTCTTACGATACGTTTGCGACGTCATGGCGGAAAGCCAAGACAAGCAAAAGGAGCAAGCCGACCGCAAGGGTCGGCGTAACAAAAAGGCGTATAAAGTAGGAGAAAGTGTTTTATTAAACGCTAAAAACCTTCATACACATGCATTTTCTAATGTGTTAAGAAACAAACTGCGCCCCAGGTTTGTGGGGTCGTTCAAGGTGCTAGCCCGAAAGGGCTTGGCATATACCTTGGATATCCCGAAGGCGATGCGTACGCATCCAACCTTCTATGTGGGTATGCTCAAGACATACCAGAACCCGGAGGCGGGTCTCCTTTTGGAGGGGGTTGAAAAGGCGGATAGCCGTAAAAGACGTAAGACGCGGCAGGGCAGCGTAACTCCGACAGGGTCGAAATGCGACCACAAAACTCCGCAAAGGTCGACTCGAGAGATTCAAGCCGCCTCTCGATGCGGTCAATCGCACTACCCTCATCGCGGAGTCCCTCCTGAACGTCATGGATGCGATGGCTGTGTCGATCACAGCGCTCGTGAAACTCACGTCGCAATTGCGCGAGCTCCTCCTCCAGTTCTCGATCTGGAGGGTATTCCACATTACCATGTGGAGCGTCTGATGGCGCGACACCATCATCGGGGTGAAACCCAGTATCTGGTGAAGTGGAAGGGTTATCCACAATCACATAGTTCGTGGGAGTCCGAGACTACCCTGCGGCAGGATTGCCGAGACGTCGTTGACGCTTTCGAGCGGTAGAATCCCGCTGCGAGTCAACGACAAAAGGGGCGAGAGAAGCCCCTTCACTCCCAGTAGATGGGAGTTCTCCGGAGGAAGATGCGGCACTCTCACTGCTCTCTGGCACCGCATTGGGGGCAGGGGCGATGGCATACCGCGTGCGATAAGGGTCAGGTAATTTCCCCATCGCTTTGGCTCTGGCAAACGCCAGGCGCAACGCCCTCTTCACCCGAACGTCACGGGAGGAATAGCTGTTGTGCAGCTGAGTAAAGATAGGGAGGAGTTTCTCCCCTTCCTTCCAAGCGCGGACTTTTTTTCTGCCTCTTCGGCATTCTCTCCTTGAAGGAGAAATATGGGAACCTTGCGGAGGTTCTCAACAGGGGTACCCTGTGCCTGTCTATCGAGGAGCTCTCAGTATGAGACGCCAATGAACTGCTTCTGCGCGAGCAGTTTTCCCGGAGTCGTTCCGGCGTTCGTATTGATACGGCTGTTCATCCCCAGGGACAGGGATATAGAATGCTAAAACACTCTTTACCACAGTCATAGCCCACTTTTGGGGGTCACGAGGACCCTCAAAATTATATACCGCCCGTGGCGGGCTTTGGGGGCGCGTAACGCAGCCTTTCGTGCCTGTGCGGCAAGTTGAGCTTCTTGAGTCACATCCAACTCATTGGTGATGATCGCCTTCGGCGTTCCGGATGTATCATCCGACATTGGTAATGGTGGCGCATGAGTTAGTGCATTTTTCCCCACGTGTGGGGAACGGATTAGGCTGATGACATCGTCGTTCGGCGTTGTCGGAGCGGTCATCCTTAGGGGACATATCCCCTAGGGTCTCCTCCTCCGAAATACCGGAGTTAGAATAGTTGTCGTCCCGTCTCGGGGAGAATTTTCAGCGCCACTAAAGGTTCTCATGGTATGCCAGAGTTCTGGCAGTTAGAGTTCTCCAACTAAAATTAATTATTGCGTGGCAATAGTCTTGATTGGGGAGGATGTAACAGGTTTACATTTGGTTACGTTGGTGTAAGTAAGTACACAACGGTTAAGGTCAAGTATTGACCAGTCCGAAAGGTTCGGACCTATTGTTTATTTAACCAATCAGGGCAGGAGCCCTTGGTGGAGGCGTGGCAGCCTCCCGTGTTAGTACACAGGTGGTGTACATTACATTTCGGCTAGGTACGAATTGAGTAAGTTCTACTTAGTATTACATATAGTTTACATTAGTTTATTAATTTAGGCTAATTACATATTAATATAAATCAGTTTACAAAATACTCTTATACTGCTAGGCGCACGACCCAGACCGTTCGCGCGCGCAGTGAGTGTTCAAGCCAAATGAGTACCTCCCTTAGCTTTTACCTTTCTAAGGGAAGCCTTGTGACAAGGCGTTAGTGTTTACTAACAAGTAAACTCAGGGAATCTTTGCCCCGAGTGAGAGAGCGATCGCTCACTAAGCCCTTATATAAGGGCGTATCGGCTAAGTAGCGGCGTATAGCCGCTTAAGGAAAGTCTTCCTCTGTGCGCTAGCCTCACCGTGCGTTTACGCACCTGCTACAGAGGAGCTATCAATGGTAGGTACTAGCCGCGATGAGACAGAGGTTCCCCCGCGAACAATATAACGTTACCATCGTAGGCAATGGCCACTTGAGGAAGAACAGGGCATAAGCGCTCATCTGACTTGATTACGGGGCACGTTGGGACTTCTTAGTTGGAGGAAGTTCTTAAAGATCTTACGCAACGATTCGATCGAAGAGATCCGTATCATCATAGTAAAATAATAAATTCGTGGATAAAAGCAAATATCCACGTTGCAACCACGTGACCGGGAACGAGCGCATTAACGATGTTAAAACCGAAGTTCATCGCTTTGAAGAGCAGAGCTGGAAGTCGCTTAAAGTGACATTCTTTTATTTTGATGTGCTTTGAGAACACGCTGATGGTTTCGTGAAGAAGTTGCATGCGAGTTCTCAAAAGACAAAGAAGCTCGATCGACATGAGTTTGACCTCGTGCGAGGCATGAAGTATTGCGTCACACCATAATGTCCATTAAATGAAACCAATCGACGAGTTCTTAAGCTTGCCGTATAGCAGGCCATGTGCGGTAGACAATCTTACAGCACTTTGTATGTAAAGAAGTCCGGAATCGAGCGATTGTTTGTGGTTATAATAAGCTTAACGCGGCTATGGTACCGGCTCAATTGCCTACACCTAGGAAGGATGTCATGAACGATAGAGCTTTCTATTTAAGGCATGGATTTTATCAAATCCTAATACGTGAGAAGGAATTCCTTTCGCGGTGGCAAGCACTCCACGAAGGATTGGTTATGCCACAGACGTTGAAGAATGACCATGCAACAATTAAGAGATGGGTTATACATCTGGTACGCCCAGTGTGGGAATTTGCACCGAGTTATGTTGATGACTTATTCATTCATAACAAGGGTGGACACGATAAAGTGACCAGGAATTACATAAAAGACACCTATACCAAGCATTAAATAGCCTATGTTCTATGAAACATTTAAAGGATACACCTTAGCTGCATTCCGAGATACCAATTTTGGCTGTTTTGTGGGCAAGAGTCATAAATGACTCATGGAAGTATGCATGCATGATATGACCTCTTTTTCAATTGCTTAAAAAACGTTGAGTGATGCAGAGACGCCCAATATAAAGAAGCATTTGATGTAACCAAGCATTGACCGAATACCCGGTAGTAGCGATGGTCAATCCTAATTGCCTTCTTCAAGTCGTTTGCAACGCGCGTAATTGGCAATGACTGTTTACTGATGCAACGGATCACGATAAGCATGGTCGTGTAATCTTTTATCAATCGCTTTAGCTGCGTTTAGCTGAGCGCAACTATCCGTTGCATGACAAGGAACCCCTTTTTACGATTATATAAAGGCGAAATTTTGGGTATATCAACTAGGTGATATGCCCTTTGTGGTTTATACTGATCGTGCCTCTTTACGCACCGCCCTAACTTACCACATCTTTCCCATAGAATGGCAATATTATTGTCATTCTTTCCTGAATACAACTTCACGGTTGAGTACAAACCGTAGAAATTAAACGTACGCTATCAGGTCGTCCTGATTACAAGACGAAACTATCCGTAACAAAACTGGTCAGCGCTAACGCACTCCATTGCACTGCACATGCTTCGCTCTTATACAGAATGTAGACGAAGCATATGAAAAAGAAGAAGAAACTTGCTTATTTTAACAATCAATCAGCAAAGAAACTCAAAGAACTTCCAGAATTCTTAGCGAAAAAATGCTTCGCTATCGATAACACAATGGTCCACTACTCTCTAGCACAAATAAAGAATATGACAGTCGCATCGTTGTTTCCAACGATGATCTCAAGCACGAAATAATGTTTGAGTATAGTAATGCACCCATAAGGGGCTGCATATCGGGGGAAGATATATACTTCTCTAGCACGCGATATCTAATGTAGAAGCCACTATAATTGGGTAAGCAACACGTACGAGCTTGCGAGAGATTTTCCAGTGCGTAAAGAGCGCAATATGCGCAGGCATTCTGTCGGTTCTAACCGAGTTCTGGAAGTCCATTTATATGGACTATGATTTTTGTCTCCTGCCTGATAAAAGTCGGAAGATAGGGCAATGGTCTTTGTAGACCGATTAAGTAAGATGGTACATCTTATTTCATTGTTGGAAAATATCACTGCCGCGCAAACAGCGCGGATATTTGTCGATACGGTATTTGCATACACAGAATGCCAGAATAAATAGACTCAGATAGAGATCCAAGATTCATAGAATTTTACTCGAAAGAATTGTTATCAATGTTGATCATTCCGTTTAGCGTGTCAATTGCTGACCATCTGAAACGATGGACAAATAGAACGGGTAAACCGCTTCCTAGGCGACATGCTGCTTATACAAGCATGTCCTCCTCGATATGTAGAGTGACGTCTTGTCATTGACTAGGTTTGCTATAAACAATTCGGTGCATGTTTCAATACAGCACACATCGTACTACATGAATTCTATACGTCATCTACACAAATCCGCTTTACTTGGAGGTACACTATATCTAAATAGGGAGGAACCAAAATTATTTTAGGTGAGTTGAAGGAAATAAACTGCAGGTTGCAGTGACGGCATGCGAAGTTATGTTGAATGCGCCTACGGCTAATATAGCAATTAACATTGTTGGTATAAGCCCACCTACTGAGTAGATGTACCCACAACAGGACAGGAGCGGATACTTACACTGAATGTATATTTTGAAACAGTTTCTATACTGATGTTATCATTTCATTTCCCCCCAAAACGGCTGAAACTATTTACAACTTTTAACACTTATACGCATCTGCTGCGGAAGCAGCAGAGATACATCTATGGCTAATAAGCTAATAGACGCATTCGTTATTAAATGGAAAACGCTGCAATACGCTACGTGAAAGAGGCACTTTTTTCTGCTTCAGATAAGCAAAAGAATAACGCTGACCCTCCGTACCTCGAGTAGCTTCCAATAATTCATAATTATAGTTATAAGTATTCTAATGATAATGATTATTTTAAACCTTTAAAGGATATTAAATTATCATATAGGTTGGAATCAAAACATTAAGAAATATAAGGATGAAAAAAGTCTACAAGAACCATGTAATGTTTTGTCAATGAGTGATGGTATTACGAGGTATTATGGTTTAAGACTACTCAAACTCGTGGTATAACCAAGCAAGCGTACTAAGTGCTCTGCACTTGATTGCAAAGCGCTCAAGTGCTCAAGAATATGGCGGTATTCCATTGACTACCAAGAATAGGGGAGGTGCCGGCTGATATATGTTCTGCCGTGGAATTCGAGAAGCACGGAAGCAGCGTATCGAACATGAGAAGTATCAGTCTGACACTCATAAGATCTCTGATTCATTCGATGCCGATTTAATCTCGATGGACAAGTCATCTGTTCTCTTCTTGTTGAGAACTGAGATTTATTGGAGGCAATTCTTGCCTTTAAACATAAGGCGGATCGGCAGCAGATGGAGCATGAACGTCTGCTGAGTTATCACGACAAGTTAAGTCGGCCTATTGGTAACTTCTGAACGATATGGGTTGCCAAAACATTTGCACGGGTCTCGGCTCACCTTCGCGATGAGTCGAAGCGTGAGGACGATTTCAAAGGTCGGTTGTAGACGCATTGCAGCGGTGATGTCTTATTCCCCTAAACGTTTTGAGCTTAAAGGGTCCGATGAACTTAGGCAACAACATCCGTGCTGATTACATGTGTAGAGTTGGTAACATCTAATGTTCGAACAATTTTTTTTGTCCCTGCTAGGTTGTTCTATTTGCGTGACGTACATAACAACCTTTACCACATTTTTTGCAGTAGCTAATGGTTGAATAGTTTATGTCGGTTAGCGGATTTATATTTTGCGAACCATTATATTTACGAGACACTTTACTTTCGACCAAGTCGTGCTCAGGGAGAGCAACTGTTCACACAATTGCTTGTTTGCTAACACTCAGTAATAGTTTGAACCGTAAAAATAATGCTAAGTTGCGCAAGTTTCGCACTTTGCCCAAGTAATATTCTGGACTATTACTGTAATTGTCAAGAAAAAACCTTTCCAGATTGACAAAGGGAACCTGATTTTCCCAATTCTTCTGTGATGACTTACGGCTGTCGAAATAACGAGGCTGGAAGAACAAATCAATGAAGCGCCAATGTCTATCAACGCTACTTAGATCAAATTGGACATAGGCTTCCATGAAATCAGCGTGGACAACGTATGAGGTTGTGATTACTCCAACTCCCCGGTGAAAGGATTCACGAAGGAGCCCATTTATCCACTTGCGTGGTTCTTCACGAACCATCTCATGCGGAAAATGCGGTACCGCATAAAATGAAGCACAAGTGACTGCTGCTAATGCTGAATGCTGTAAATTAGGCGTTCCAACACTTTGTGCGTAGTCTCCACTCAGCCTTCGCACACGTTTTGAGGTAGCAGAGCCTTTAAGACCCTGCTTCTTAAGTCCTTCTTCTTCAAGACTCAGCACCACCCCGATCGAAGTCTCGGACATCTCTGGTGAATCTCCCATACTAACCACTCCAAATCATCATATAACCTAATCATAGCTCCCTAAATTACTTTTCGATCCAGATCGAATCGTTTGTTACGAGCACAGGCTCCAGGATTGATCCCGACCCTCTTCACCAGGCCAAATAAGCCTCTAATTAACATAAAAGTGGTTAACGGTAGATTGGCACGTTGATAGCCATCCAATTATCCATGATGTTGGGGAAAATGACAGGGGTTGGGCCGCAGGGTAAGGATTAAGTATATAACTCAAACCAAAACCAGACCGCCTACCTTTAAATTATCTACTAATGATCCAGCAAGTATAAAAGAAGCTTACAATAAATATTTAATAAATTCACTACGAGATGATTTTGATATGCCAGGGGTTCCTATCCGCTTACAATTTGTAAAAACTGATAATCCTTATGCTAAAAAGAAACGAATTACTTCTAAAATATTCCTAACTAGCGTAGGTATAATGTGCTCATCAGAACGAGATTAGAAACCGCCTCTATGTTCTCGTAGACTCTTCTTCGTCATCATCATACATCCTCGGTCTGACCTTGGCGTGTTTCTTAGAAAAACGTATCGATCTCCCATAGTTATTACTTCATTTTTAATGTAGTTTCAGATGTATAAGCATTGGGTCGGGATTTCGACCCCGATATGTGTTTTAAGGGGAATAAAAACATCTTTTGTTTCGATCTAGACTCCTCCAAACCAGATCGAAATACCGTCTTGTAGTTAAGATTACTACACTCCCGTGGGACTTCGATCGGATCCCGAAATGAGAATAGTTTCATAATTAATATCGACCTAGCTCCCACGTTTCTGCGCTTCTTTTAGCACGGAGCAGGTTTGAGACGAATCGCCCAACCTGGGAAATTATCTCCATTTGGATCGGAAAATCATTGTCGTCATTACAATCACGGTGATTTCCAAGGTCACCAAGTGTTCGGGCAAGATCACCATAGTGGTGGCGAAGACTATAAAAATTTGAGCAGCCGCACTAGAAATTTGGCTTCCCACTGGTCCAGGCTCCATAATATTGCAGGGGGTAGTCCATTGTCATACGCATCTGAGCCTAGATCGGACCGACGTCGGCGTGATTGATTGGATCATCAATATTTTTATCGAGATTGAAATCGGGCAGTACTTGACGATCTAAATTAGATGATGTCTAACCTTGGATATGGTTGTTAACAATCACGATGTGGAACTTGATAATGATGCTCTTGCTGATCAGGGTGGATATTTCCCTGATCGTTACGATGGTTGTGCCTCGGTGAAAACTTTTCATTCCCCAATCTTATGATACTGGCCTTAAAATAAAAAGTAAGATCTACCGGCGGAAGATTATACATGGTACCCTCGGATGGATTATTCGGCTGGCCAGCGTCCTCGGGTGATGCTTTGGCACGATGGATATGAATGATCCTTGCCGTAACCAGTAAAGTACGACATAATTATCCATGTCCAACTTCATTGTAAAACATCTTTATCATCCAGATGCTAACCGAAGACTGACCGTTGCTATTTCAGTATCCAGTCACTATCTGTTTGGTTGAAAACTAAAGCTTATCATTCCGTAGTTTCGCACACTCACGTTCCTCGGCTAGCACCAGGTTAGCGCTTAATAGGTAAAAAAAAATGTAGTAGGTGACTTAGCAGCCTAACCAACTCACCTTTGGGGTGGGCGAGGTACATTATCGCTACTCACCGGTCTGGCTGACGCTACGGGTGTATCCACTAATACAACGCAGGGTGGGCATTCCCTCTGGTATTGCCAAAATCGATCGACCGAGTGTTACACTCGGTCGCTGGTGTAGCCGGTGCGTATACGCACGGTGCGGCTAGCGCACAGAGAAATACTCTTCCTTAAAGCGGTAGCTACCGCTACTTAGCCGATACGCCCTTGTAAAGGGCTTAGTAGGAGAGTTCTCCTACTCGGGTCCAAGATTCCCGGGTTTGTTTACGACTTATCCTTAACGGCTGTATTCCCTTTACGGGATGTAAGTAAAGGGAGGGCTCCCTCTTACCTACGACACTCACTGCGCGCGCGACCGGTCGAGGTCGCGCGTCCGCTAAATAGAGTGAAATGTAAACTGAATATATTTAATATGTAATTATCCTAAATTAATTTAAACTAATATAAACTATATGTAATACTAAGTAGAATATTCCTAATTCGTACCTAGCTAAAATGTAGTGTACACACCTGTGTACTGACACGTGGATGGCTGACACACCACCACACCAAGGGCCCCTGCCCTGATTGATTAAAATAACCAAAGGTTCAAACCTTTCAAACAGGTCAATACCGACCTCAACCGCGGTGTACTCATGTACACCAACATTATATGTAACTCGAATGTAACCCCGTTACATCCTCCCCCATCAAGACTATTGCTTACGCAATAATCAAAATCTTGTTGGAGAACTCCAACGCCAGTTCCTCTGGCCCTCCATATGTAAACCTCTAGTGGTGCTACGCGTCTCCTCTAGAAGAGGTAGACTACTCCAAAAACTCGTAGGTGGATGCCCTTGGGGATACCTCCCAACGGTTAGTCGCTCCAACAGCGACGAACGGCGTTGTCGGCAGCCTAATCCGTTCCCCACACGTGAGGAAAATGCACTAACCAGTGCGGCACCCCTTCCCGTATCGGATGATACATCCGAATCGCCAAAGGCGATCGTCACTAATGAGCTGGACGCAGATCAAGACACCCAACTTGTCGCAAGGCACTAAGGGCTGCGTTACGCGCCCCCAAACGCCCGTCAAGGGCGGCTTATAATTTTGATGGTCCTCGTGACCTTCCAAGGTGGGACAGGCGTTTGGTAAGGACCAGTTTAGCGTCCTATACCCCTGGCCCCGCGGATGAACAGCCGTATAAACGGGAACGCCGTGAGAAACTCCGGCAACAACTGCTTGCACAAAATCAGTTCACTAGCGTCTCATACCGAGAGCGCTTAAACAGGCAGGCACAGGTGCCCCTGTTGAGAACCTCCGCGAGGTTCCTTTCGTTCTTTCTCCGGGAGAAAGTGCTGATGATGCAGAGAAGAAGTTCCGCGCTTGGGCGGAAGGGGAGAAGCTTCTCCCCAGATTCAATGAGCTGCATGACAGCTATTCCCGTCGAGACATTTGGGTGGAGAAGGTGTTGCGCCTGACATTTGCCAAAGCCAAAGCGATGGAGCAATTACGTGCTCCGTATCGCACGCGCTACGCCAGCGTCCCTGTCTCCACCATGGTGTCCGAAGACAGTGTGGTCGCCACATCTGCCTCCGGCAAACTCCCATTTTTTGGGAGTGAAAAGGCTTCTCATGCCCCTCTGGTCGTTGACCTACAGCGGGATTCTCCCGCTCAAAAGCGTCAACGACGTCGCGGCATTCCTGTCGTAGGGGAGTCTCGAGCTCCCACGAACTCTGTGAGTGTGGATAACCCTTCCACTTCACCAGATACTGGGTTTGACCCCGATGATGGCGTCGCGCCATCAGCCGCTCCACGTGAAAGTGTGGAGTACCCTCCGCATCAAGCATTGGAGGAGGAGGTCGCTCAATTGCGACGTGAGATTCTCTAACGCTGTGATCGACACAGCCTTCGCATCCATGATCTCCACGAGGGGATCCGCGATGAGCGGGATGACACTGATCGCTTCGAGAGGCAGCTTGCCTCTCTCGAGACGACCGTTGCGGAGCTTCGTGGTCGCATTTTAGCCCTTTCGGGCTTACTTCGCCTGCGGTGCCTTATGGCTATCCGCCTTTCCACCCTCCTCCAGGAGGGGCCCCGCCTCTGGGTCCTGGTATGGCTTAAGCATACCGACATAAAAGGTTGGATGCTTACGCATCACCTTCGGGATGTCTAAGGTGTACGACAAGCCCTTTTGGGCTAACACCTTAAAGGGACCCACAAACCTGGGGCGCAGTTTATTTCGCAACACATTTGAAACTGCATGTGTAGGAAGATTTTTAGCGTTTAATAAAACACTTTCTCCTACTTTGTATACCTTTTTATTACGCCTCCCCTTTCGGTCAGCTTGCTCCTTCTGATTGTCTTGGCTTTCCGCCATGGCATCGCAGACGTGTCTTAAGACACTAAGGCGCGTCAATAAAATCTTATCGATGTGCTTTCGCACAGATACAGGGCTGACATCGGGGAATCCTCCCCCCTCAAGCCCTGGGCCACACACACGTGGCGTTAACGGAACCCTCGGATTTACCAATACGTTCACGTAAAACGGGTTAAACCCCGTAGATGCATGTACCGAATTGTTGATAGCAAATTCAACCATCGGAAGCATCTCACTCCAACTCTTTGGAGAATCCGAACATAAACTCCGGAGAATATCCTCCACAACGCGATTAACGCGTTCCGTCTGAACGTCCGTCTGCGGATGATCCGCAGTGGACATGAGGAGCTTGGTGCCTAGCACCTTAAACAACGCTCCCCAGAATTGTCCCGTAAAACGGGGATCCCGATCCGACACAACGGAATCAGGTAGACCATGCTGTCGAAAGACACGATCTAGGAACACTTTCGCTGTTCCTTGTCCATCTATGGACTCTGGCACCGCCGCCAGGTGAGCCATCTTGCTCAAACGGTCTACAAAGACCAATATGCCGGTGTTCCCGGCCTTATCCTTCGGAAAACCGAAGATAAAATCCATGCTAATGGATTTCCAACACTCCGTTGGAACCGATAAGCTCGCCAAAGGCGCAGCTGAACTTGCAGAGGGTTTAACCATCTGACACGTCTCACAGGTGCGAATATACGCACCGACCCACTTATACATATTGGGCCACCAATACAAAGGGGTTAAAGCGCTGTAGGTCTTATCCCGACCTAAATGACCCCCGGTAGGGGCGTCATGTGCCTCAAAGAGGACTCTATACTTTAGTTCCTCATCATGAGGAACAACTACCCGCGGAGTGTCCTCCGCGCTCGTGCTCTAATATAGAAAACCATCACAGTACCTGTAACGGTAAAAACGAGCTTTAGCTCGACTGGACAGGGTTGGCTCAGAAGAGCCAAGTCCCTTTACACCCAACGCGCTGGTAAGCGCCGTACATTGTGGGTCTTTTTTCTCATACGCCTGGCGTATGAGATCCACCACAGACGAGGTGACGAATGTCGCGTGAGAGAGCTCGTAATGGGGACGACGCGACAACGCGTCTGCAAGTACATTCTGCTTACCAGGTTTGTACTTTACCTCAAAATTGTACTCCGTAAAGAAGGAAATCCAACGGGCCATCCGTTGGGAGAGTTGAGGCGAATTTGTCGCTGTCCGTAAGGACGCGTGGTCTGTATAAATCACGAACGTCTTTGAGCCGAGTAGGTGAACCCTAAATTTGACAAGGGAATACTTCATAGCAAGCAGCTCCTTATCATGAACGGGATAATTCCGTTCCGCAGCTTTAAGATGCCTCGACTCAAACGCAATTACGCGTTTCCTTCCTGCATCGTCTGCTTGTAACAAAGCACACCCGATTGCAAAATCGGAGGCGTCGCAGACGACACTAAATGGTTTCCCATAATCTGGTAGAGCAAGAGTGGGAGCTTTCAACAAGCTCCCCTTAACCGCTTCAAAAGCGTTTTGGTGTTCAGTTCCCCAACAACAATCAACATCCTTCTTAAGAATGTCGGTCAATGGCTTCGCCATTTCAGCGTAGTTCTCGCTGTACTTGTGGAGATAGTTGGCTAATCCAATCCACTTCCGTAAATCTCTAATATTTACAGGCGAAGGTCACTCCACAATGGCTTTCACCTTCGCGGGATCCGCCCGCACTCCATCCTTACCGATGAAGCATCCGAGGAAAGGAATTTCCTCAGCACCAAATATACACTTGGATGCGTTTGCTTATAACTTATGCTCTCGCATGCATTCGAGCGCCGCTCCAAGATGTATTAGGTGCGTCTGAACATCAGACGAGTCGCCTTCCGCACGACTATGAACAATATATCGTCGAAGTACGTCTGAGCATACTTCCTATGAGGGCGGAAGAGTTGAGTCACCAAGCGATTGAAAGTCGCTGGTGCATTCGAAAGACCCTGTGGAATAACTAGCCACTCCCACAACATGCCACTAGGCGTGCTGACCACTGTAAGCGGAATATCTGATGCTCGCATGAGCACCTGATAATACCCGTCCACCAGATCTAAGGCACTGTATACAGTACAGCCAGCCATATTGTTCTGGAG
Source organism: Peronosclerospora sorghi (assembly GCA_026184515.1). Lineage (NCBI taxonomy): Eukaryota > Oomycota > Peronosporomycetes > Peronosporales > Peronosporaceae > Peronosclerospora > Peronosclerospora sorghi. The sequence goes on along the minus strand of CM047586.1, from coordinate 9,584,423 downwards.
GACATCCTTCCGAGAAATCGGAGTCTGCATGGGAACAGTAGCTGCATTCAGCTTGTTATACGCATGCACAATGCGCCACTTTCCGTTCGGTTTACGAACACAAAAAGTGGGAGATGAGTGGGTAGACTTGCTCTCCCGTACCATCCCTGCCTCTTCTTTCCCCTTGAAGAATGCGTCGATGACGTCGCATTTCTCCTTGGGGAGAGGCCACTGCCTAGTGACGCAGTATTTGGTTCCAGGAACCAAATCAATTTCATGTAGAACTCCCCGATCCGGCGGTAACCCCATCGGCGGGTTGTCACTAATGACATCTCCAAATTCCTTTAATAAAGGGTGGTGAGGGTCCTCAGGATCCGCGAGGTATCTTGAGGCCGCTTCGGGCATTTAATGCCTGTTTGGTTTTCACCAAAACTGACTCGTCCATCGTGGATGAGGAGTTCAACTCCTCTTCCGGACGCAACACGACGACCTCGTCGATTTCATCTGCTTTCAAAGCAGTCTCAAACTCGTTGAAGGACATCTCCTCCAACGACAACAGTTCGCCTACCCCAGGAAACCGTTCCAGGCTTACGCCTTCTGTGACAACACCTGTCACACTATTCAGCATCCTGTAGGACTGCTGACTACTGGCCTCGGGACTCATCCCGAGACCCAGATGGGGGGAGTCAATTGCCCCATCTATTGGAAGCGCGACGCGCCTATCCACAGAGGTCTCTACCTCTACCACCGGTGACTCGCCGGTCTCACCTATACCGGCGTAGTCGGAATCATTTCCGACGTGCGAAAGAGACAAACTTCGGGTATCTTTGCTTTGAAGCGCCTCGCGCTTAACCACAGGGGTCTCTACCCCTACCACTGGGGTTACCACAGGTAACTCACCAGTCTCGCGGTTCACGGCGTGGGGATTAACCGCCGAATCCCCCTCGTTAAGGAACTCTTCCTTAACGCCATTGGAAATGATCATTTCAGACATCCCAATCTCTGGTATCTCACACCAGAATCGCTTTTGCGATCGAGCAAAGGTGGGTTCATGACTCGCCAATGCTTCACCCGACCGCGGGTGCGTTGAACCAATGGACTTAGACTTCCAGTCTATCCATGGCTCGTGGCGTTACAGCCACTTCATGCCCAGAATGAGGTCATACCTCGAGTCCAAATCCAGGACTAGGCAACGTTCTAAGCTGTCGAAGTCTGCAAACTTCAGCTTAAGATCAATCGATACCTTGGGTACAGAAACCTGTACGCCCGTCGCAAGACGGACCGTGACAACGTCACGAGAACGTGCCTCTAGGGCCTCGGCATACAGCCGACTCTTCTTAACAGAAGCCCGTCTGACATAATTTTCAGACGCTCCAGAGTCTATCAAGACTCTCCAAGGCTTATCAAAGCCTTTCACGTCCACAAGGACGACCAGCAAACCTGTCTGGTACACCAACTCGGTGCTAGAAAGCACCGTTTCCCTCGGGGCTTTGTGCTGTCGTCCCCTACCCTGGGGCTTAACAGCACTGAGGGGTCCCCCAGTAGGGCGCCCCGCACCTACTGGGAGCCGTCGTTTCCCGACAGCTTGGACAAGGGCTTTTTCCCACCCTTGGTACCTTTTAGCGAGTGTATCGCGGGGGATTTTTCGGACATCTGTTCCTCAGATGATCCGTGCTTCCACACAGGAAGCATCTCAGCGGCCCATGCCGCTGCAACATAGCTAAGAGCTCTGCCTCGAAGCTCTGTGAAAAAGAGTCAGAATGACTCTTAGCGGGAGGTTTCTCCTCCGCTTCGACCTGACTCAGGTCCATGGGTTCGGGCCCCACCTTAGAGGAACGGAAATTCCTCTCGGCGTTGAACGCCATCTTGAACGCCTCCTCCAGGGATTGGGGTCGGCATCGGAACAATTCCGAACGTGCTGGCCCTTCTCTCAGGCCTCCCATGCGTACATCCCTGCCAACAGGGTCTTAAGCTCCTGGATATAAATCTCCAGGTCCTTAGTGCCTTGACGGCACCTCAAGAACGCCAGTTGATTCTGGAAAACCAGATCAGGCGTTGTGTACATGTACATGAGCTTCTGCTTAAGAACCTTCCATGTTGGAAACACGTCCGTGACTGATTCCGATCATGTAAACGCTCATGTACGGGCTTTGCCCGTAAGATGGGTCAATGCAAGTCCCACTTGCAAGTGATCAGCGGTCATGTTCGCTGTGGCGACGGCCGTTTCGAACTCTCGCAACCAAACATAAAGGTTGTCACCCTTCTCTCCGGTGAACTCCTTTATCTTAAACGATAATGGAGGGCGCACCCCCGTGAATGACCTCCACCGCAACTCGCCTCATGAGCGATGAGGGCATTTACCCTTGCCTTTACGGCCTCAAGTCCCTGCTCCACTAGGAGATTCATGCCTTCTTCCCCCGTTAAGGGTAACAGCCTTTTAAAGGCTTCCTGCTGGACGAGGGCCAAACTATCCCAATCGTCCTGGATCATCCTTTGCAGAGGATGCCTAGTCTACCAACACAGGTGTTGGATTGACTACAAGTGCTACCAGATGTAACCGGTGCGTATACGCACGGTGCGGCTAGCGCACAGAGGAAGAATATTCCTTAAAGCGGTAGCTACCGCTACTTAGCCGATACGCCCTTGTAAAGGGCTTAGTAGGAGAGTTCTCCTACTCGGGGACAAGATTCCCGGGTTAGTTTACGACTTAGCCTAACGGCTGTATTCCCTTTATGGGGTTTAAGTAAAGGGAGGATTCCCTCTTACCTACGACACTCACTGCGCGCGCGACCGGTCGAGGTCGTGCGTTCTCTAAATAGAGTGAAATGTAAACTGAATATATTTAATATGTAATTAGCCTAAATTAATTTAAACTAATATAAACTATATGTAATACTAATGAGAATATTCCTAATTCGTACCTAGCTAAAATGTAGTGTAAACACCTGTGTACTGACACGTGGATGGCTGACACACCACCACATCAAGGGCCCATGCCCTGATTGGTTAAAATAACCAAGGGTTCGAAACCTTTCAACCCGGCCAATACTGACCTCAACCGTGGTGTACTCATGTACACCAACACTCAGTGTTACCCGAATGTAACCCCGTTACAGGATTTATCAAAGGCTATTCTGTTGAAAAATGAAGCTTGTTTTGTAGTGAGAAATGCACTGCCCTGAACCTTAGTCAGCTGGAGATTGGGTATGGTTTAAGCTGACATGCACTACCGTACTTAACAAAAAACACCTGGCCTATTTTTCAAAGGGGATTGGGTTAATACTAAAGGTGGCAAAATATGAGCCAAAATTGTGATTATTTTGTTAACTTTTTGGATCGCCTTTTCAAAATTCATTTAAGCCCGTATAATACAAACGAAGTGTCGAAAACAAGTATTTGAAGAGTTTATTACAAGAAAATAGGGGATAACCTATTTGCACATGATGTTTTTCCTAACGGCACATGATTGAGTCATCTTATTTAGGAAAAGCATCATGTGCGAATCGGTTATCCCTCTCGGGGAACAACATGTACAAGCACAGCGTCTCTGTCCGACAAAGCATGGCCCAATTGGTGGGCAATACATCATTTACCTACTTTAATGGCCTCGACATCTGGAGCAACATTGCGGACGCGGATCCGTGAAGCTTGTGAGCCAGCACGAGTATACGGTCGTCGTGCTCAGCGAAGCGACGTATACCGAGAAACAGGGCGACATTCCTGACCCGGCGCTCCCGCTCGGCCACGAATAGTACATTGAAGCGCTGGCCAAGACAGGCACGAAAGTGATTGTCGTGATCTTTGAAGGGAGGCCGCGGTTGCTCGGGACGATCCCGGACCACGCGGTTGCGACATTGATAGCTTGCTCCCGTGTGAACTCGGGGGCAGGCCGTGGACGAGATTCTCTATGGCGTCGTGAACCCGAGCGGGAAGCTCCCGATCACGTACCCCAAGACGCCGGCCACGATGGCCGTGCCGTACAACCATCTCGTGTCGCAATTGTGCAACTATGACGAGTGTGAGATGCAGTGGACGTTTGCACGGTCCTGAGCTACACGACGTTCGAGTACTCGGGCCTCACGCTCGACAAAACCAACCTCACACGTGCGGACGACACGGTAACGGCCACCGTCACGGTCACGAACGGGGGCGCGTGCGTGGGAAAAGAGACGGTCATGCTCTTACTTATCCAGCTTTACCGTCAAATCGCCGTACCCGAGGTAAAGCGGCTCAAGAAGTTTGAAAAGATTGAGCTCCATCCCGGTGAGTCCAAAGCCGTGTCATTCACGCTCTCGGCCGCGGACTGGGGCGTCTACAATCCGGCCATTGGTGAGGGAATCACCAAGATCGTGGAAGACGCCGACTACTACGTGGCCATCAATCCCGAGACGGGCTGTGCGGTCTACGACGAGAAGAAAAATTTCACGGATCCCTTGTGCGCGCCCTTTACCATCAAACGGGCACGGAGGTGACCACTGTCAGCGCTGCTGGCCCGGAGATTCCTACCATTTCGACGAGCGGGTCCGACGTTTTCAAGAAAACCCCGGGCGACTATGCCAGTCCTGTGAACGCTACACTCCCGGTCGACCTTCCAAAACAAAACCCGGGCGACGTTCAAACCTCGGGCGACGTGTTCAAAAAAACCGAGGGCGACTTTGCCAGTCCTGTGAACGCTAGTACCACGGCCGACGTTCCGAACGAAAACCCAGCCGAGTTGCCAGTCCTGCTGGACTAGCGATCCCTAACGTCAGCCCCGTGAGTGCGACCCCAGCCGACGTTGCCAGTCCGGCTGGACTAGTGAGCCCTAAAGTCAACCCCGTGAGTGCGACCCCGACTAGCGATTCTACCCCTGCCGCCTTGCCTGCTGCTACCCCAGACAGTGCGACCCCTGTTGCCGTGCCTGCTGCTACTCCAGACGGTACTGCCCAGGCAGTTTGATTCTTTATCCCTCAACCGTTGTAGCGAGACTTGTGAATACATGAAATGCTTCGCTACTTGGGCTCGACTTTATTTTGCGCGGATTTTAGAAATATAAAGGGATAACCTATTCGCAGATGAGGAATTCATTAGAGTCACAATAGCAACCACGCGTGGATGACTCAATCATGTGCCGTTAGGAAAAACATCATGTGCGAATAGGTTATCCCAAAAATCGCGGATCAGTCAAATTCTAAACATTTTTGGATTTCCAACAACGACTTATACACTCCTTTTTCCTCATGCTTGGCCAAATATTCCATAAATGCGGCCAGATTGTCAGATCGATGATCTTGGCCATAAGTACTGAAGGCTTGTGATATTCGTGACAATGAGGACAGATTCTCATCAACTTCCTCGAATGCCTCTTCCAGCCACTGAATTACGTCTTTGCGGTCGACTTTGTACTTCCCTCCTGGACCTGGATCGGATCAAATTTTCCACGAGACATATCGCTTCTTGAATGCCTGTTTGATTGGCTTATTGGCTATCAAGTCGCAGATTTGAATCAGACTTGTGCCACCAGGAGGAATTGCTCCCAAGATAATATTTAACGCAGCCGCTTTTTCCATAACCTTTTCACAGAAATGGCTCGATGCCGCATCCCAGACCAAACCTAACTTGGCATCGGGATAACACGATTGCAACCAGTCCAGATAAAGGCAGCACCCCTCTTTATCCATCCAATGTTTTGGATGGAAAGTGATCTGGCTCGTTCCATCCCAATAGCGAAACGTCTGGATAACGTACCATTAGGTTGACCGGTCCTTATAATGTAAGGCGAGATCAAACGTGATTGCAATCAAATGCGATTCTTTTGGATGAAATTGAAGAAACATATCATCTGCGTTCACCAAACGCGTTACTCCAGCTGATGACATATTTTTCCGAATTAGTGCAGTTGATTCTTGACAAACTTGAAGCCAATTTATGGGGACAGTCAGTGAGATGGACTCTTTACGGATTGTGAAATGGTGTCTCTGAAGTACTCTAGTGAGCCACTGCGAAAACGATGGGGTAATGTTGCCTGAATGAATGCCCATTTTGAGCTCCCATTCAGTTCGATCGACTTCCGAATTGTGTTCAAACTTGGCAATTAGTAGATTATACGATGAGGATTTGCAGAGGGGATTTCAGTCTCCCAACTCTCAATAACGTGTTCGATTATAAATTCTTCTTGTTCTTGGTATTTCACTTTTCTCCCAGACCCTGCAGTCTTGGAAGTCTGGCGAAGATAAACGCTATTATCGTGATATGTACTCATCTTCCTCTTTAATTGGCGGTTACCGTTCGAGTACGATGAGACATATGTTTTTCCAGATGTGCTGACGCTGAACTTTGGGTCAATCTCGACTTTACTTGACGGTTAGACGCCATCATAAGCCTCTCTGTACGAAGATGGTATCGACGGTAGAATATAAGAGACTGTAAATGACTCAACATAGTGGAACCATTTCTCGAAGTAGACCTTTTGACGAATCCAATTGTTGAACGTATTGATGTTAATACCGAACAACGAGCAAGTTAGTTCGGCATCCGCCTTTCCGAGAGATTTATGGAGATAAAAGAATATAGCTTTAGACTTCTTCTCCCATGTCATGGTCCGGTACAGCTCTGATGTCTTTTCCCCAATAATCCTTTAGATTGAGCTGATTCTACTATTATTTCATCAATCGGCGATGCAACTGCCGTTGACGGTCCTCGATGACGATTTCGCTGGGTATTTTGGTGACACCAGTTCGCGGATCGTTTGTGATGGATGCAGCGTCTGCAGATGCAACTCAGGGAACATTTCGCGACGAACTAGGCGAGCTAGGTTGTAGGAATTGTCTCGCCCACGCTTTCGCTGCTCTTGGGCGTCGATCCAGCACTGATTCGCGGGATTGGAGAGGAGGAATCTCTTCATCGCGATTTTTTAAAAAAAATCAAAATAATCAAAAAAAAATGATTTTGAAAAATATTACTACTATAATAATATATTTATTATTAATTCTTTTAATTTTAACATTAAATATACCAAATATTTCAAATAATATTTTAAATGGTGTTATATAGAGGAATGCGGACTCCGAGGTAATTTTTTTGCGAACTCAGCCGAACTAGTTGGTGATTTTTTTGTTTATGAAAAGTCACCTCAATATTAAAAGGTGATCAGAAATCCCGGAATTGTGATTTTTTTGTGTGGCTTTTATTTTGTTAAGTACGGTATAATATATTTGACTATAACTAAATTATAGTCTGATACAAATACACAAACTTGAGTGTACCTATTTTTTGGTCCTTTGCGAAGTTTGCCCAACCTTAAATGCCTTCGCGTCTTCATACAGTGCTGCATTTTAACACGTTCAATCTGGTCGATGTGGACTGCGCAAATATAATATGAGCACGCTGTTGATTTTTGAAGGAACATAAATAAATACTCAGGTTTAGTAACGATGCGTTCGATCTGAGAAGAAAAATGTTTATGACTCACTAAACTCAAGCATTGGGTATCTTGTGCCAGTCACCAACTCGAGACACGGACAAATTGAATCGCAACATGCCGGTTCGAATGATGAATTTTAACCATACGGTACAAAAGGGCATGCTCTGTTAGTGGTCTTTCGCACAAAGTGCTCTTCACACAATTTCTGCGTGCGTTCGTACGCGGCTTTGTTACAGCCATTGATCTCGCAACGTTTTCCACCACCGTGGGCCCAGCACAAGCCGTTTGACACTGCAATCTTAGAGCACTCTGCGCTCGTACATTTGGTCCCTCCACCGTGTGACCAGCACAGACCTCTTGATTTTGCCTTCTTGTTGCACCCGTCATGTTTACAGGTCACCGATCCACCTAGTGCAAAAGTAACCAGAACAAAATAATTGTCGAGCAGATCACGTACTGTTCTTATGAGTGTGACGCAAAGAGGGAAATACCGTGCTTCCAGCACCGTCCATGATGTTTAGCGCTCGTGGTGCAGCCTTTTAGCGAGCACTTTTTACCACCCTAGACCACAAACCGATCGATTCAAGCGTAAGTAGCAACACTGCCATTCATTCTTGCTCTTCCGGACGTACCCCGTGCCGGCAGCAAAGACCCTTGTGCACAATGTAATTGTGACAGCCCTCGTGCTTGCATGTCCGACGGCGCTTCTTTTCTTCTTTCATCATCTCCGAGTATGCTTTCGCGTTTGGAACGAGATCCCACGTTCCACTCTTAGAGGCAGCGACCGCCACGATCTCGACCCGCGTCGATTGACCACCTTGAAACTCCGATTGACTTGCTACGTTGAGTATAAATGGTAGTTGGAATTTGTGCAATTCGGACGATGGAGCACGTGTGTGCTCGTGCGACCTTTTCACGGGCATGCTCAACGTCGTAGGATCCAATTCGATAGTGGACTAGGTAGGTCCTTGTCGTTGTTTTCGTCGGCCTTTTTTATATTAGCTCGCATGGCACGGGTCCACAATTGAGCTCAGACACGAACAAATTCTAATATATTGCGTTAGTGTATAACACGTTCTGGTTAACTATATGCTGTTTCCTTTCCAACCCTTCAGAGATTGCCAGAAAAATCTGTTACTGCATATGTTCGAGTCTGTTTGGACAAGTGCCAGCTATGGGTCGCCAGAGTCCAACTAGTTATAGCTCATGCAACTGACACGGTGGACAAACAAGGACGTGATGATGGATGCAGCAGACACAAATTGATACCTATTCTCTCTAAGTCATGATTACGAAACACGCTTCTATATTACTAAGGCGAAGCGTCTGTGTGTGACGCTTTCCGGCGTCGTCATTGGTCCGTCTTCAGTATAGTTATATAAATACTACGAAGCATTGTCCGCCCCTCTAATGATATATATTCTTAAAGGGAAATTAGTCAGACACACGCTATGTCGATGTGGACTCGTCGTCTCCTCTCTCTTCGTGCACTGCCATCGCAGCGTCACTCCTTCGTCTCCATCCGTTCTCCGTGTGCAGATAGTGGATCCGCCGATGTTGGATGAAGCTCATGTCGCTTCCTTTCAAAAACCTCGGTCGCTCAGTTGCTCTCGTGCTGCTGACGACGTAGCAACGGTAGAATCAGAACTGACTGGTGCTTCGAGCTGCGGTGGTCGAAACCGCACCAGACGTTCACTTTTGCGGAAAAGACGGGCTTCGCCATGAATTGCTGCACTATCCAGTTCACAAAAACGAAAAATGTGGAAACGTGGCAAAAACTGTTGCAACAGGTAGCAACGCACGAAAAAGATACGACGAAAGTGATACTTGAGAAAGAGCGAACAAAGTAGAGCAGTGTGAGGCAGAAGTGAGACAGAAAGAGGCGTTACTCGAGAAAGCGCAGGTTGCGACACAAAAGGTAGAAGGTGAATCGTTTTGTGGCTTCTGTGCCGTATTAAATGCTAAAAACGATGAGATACGGAACTTGCAACCTGAAGTAGAAAACATAAACGAAATGCAACAGTTGGATGTGAAACCAACGAGGACGAGAAGAGAGTTGCAGCACCGAGAACTAGAACAAAAATGTTGGTCGAAATACAGGATGAAGACTTGAGTGACGAGTCAAAGGAGAGCCACAAGTCCAAGAATGAATTCGATGCGGGCAAAGAAAGTGAGAAACGTGCCAAGGTTGACGCAATCAAGGCGTATAGTGCTCATCGATCGCCTGCGCGGTCCAATTCGGTGCAGAGTAGCTCTGCGGATGAACTTCTTCTGAGTATGGATAGTCTTATTGATGAAAACGATCTTCTTGACATGTTATCATAACAACAGCGACATGTCCAGAATTTCGTTTTCATCCGCATTCATTTGCTCCTCGTATAAAGGAGTTGTTTGCCAGTATACCGTGCATGGTGATCCAATATTCATGTTATGTGGTTCACAAAGGCACCCAACTCGTATAAATCTGCGCTTGTTTTTCCTTAGAATAAGTCGTATATTATTTTATACCGTGTGTCCGCAACTAAGTAGCTTGTGTCCGCATAATTTCCCATTATGAAATTATATATGTCCGTGCATTCAGTGCTTGCGCACCCATAACGGGGCCAATTTATAACAAGATGATTGATAGGATTTGGCGTCATCGTGGCATTTGTCACCAAAAGAAACAGTGGCATCCAGCCCCGTCAAAATGGAGTGGCGGAAAGACTGTCCTGGAAAGCACGAGGAAGATTGTCTACAAAGAAGCATGGTTGCCCAATGAATTTTTACACGGAAGTACAAACTCTGTATATCTGCCTACATGTACAACATGTATGGATTATGCAGAAACTATGGCCGCGCCCTTGCATTCCTACGTGCGTAGCACGTGCAGGGTGCTAGTAGACAATACACGGTTATGCACCTAAATATACGATTGAAATGACGAGCAAGTATATACCGGTACCAAACTATACCGATGTGGTCAATCCCATTTTTTATTAAAATAAGCGCTGAGTGGACATGCGCTGAGACATTTTAACTCATTTTTACCACGGTAGCAACTAGTGGAACGTCTGCACAAGCCACTGCTCCATTCTGTTTGATCTCGCTCATATTCGTGTCTGTGTCTGTATCAAAGCGCACTCGTTCCGGCTATAAATATTGTACTAGGCACGTGACTTCAAAACCGTGACAAAGCTAACTGCAGTAATAAAACGAAAAAGTACTTTATTCCTCCCCGTTTATTCCAATTTCGATATCTCCACAGAGTAACGTGACCGTTGACAAGTCCAAGTTCCACAAAACTCCACGTTCCAGACTCCAAGCCGTACTTGTAACGTAATGTGTACTTATTTACCACTTCCACTTCCACAAACGAAACATAATTCCACCGTGAGCTAGTGTTGAGAACGGTCCGGTCCGGTCTGGCCCGGTCCGGTCTGAGTTTGGACCGGACCGGACCACAAACCGGACCGTTCATGAACATCTCGGACCAGACCGGACCGCAAACCGGATTACAAACCGGACCGTTGGGCCGAGCTGTTGGACCGGACCGCATTCTTCGTAGCCCATACCAAGGTTTAAGATAATATACTTGAGGAATCACTACCTCCTACAGCCACGCAGAATCATTACCCGCATCCTCCAATTCCAAATTCACCTCCGCATCCACCCAAAGGTCAACGGGCTTGTGGTATGGTCCAGGGGGTCTGAAAGGAAAGTGGTGAGCGGTCCGGACCGCAGTTTAACAGTTGGTCCGAGCTTCGGACCGGACCGTACCGTTCTCAACACTACCGTGAGCCCTGCGCGCGGCCAATGTACTATGCGTTCTGTATGTACTCGTGTACTACAGTTAGAAAAATCAGAAGTATGTATATTAGAGTTAAGCTTAAGACTTAATCTAACAAAAAGTAAATAACCTTCCATAAGACCGGACGACCAATCAAATGCTACCGGTGCCGACCAGCTCAGTGCCGACCAGCTCATTACCGGCAAAATGGTACCAGTCAGAAACAGTGCCGGCCATCTCAGTACCGGTCAAAACGGTACCAGCCAGAATCAGTGCCGGCTATCTCAGGGAAGTCAGAGTATGATTGGGTTAATATCGGATTTTCAGGTAAGGGCTTGTCATTGGTAAAAAGTCGTAATGATCTAAATCCGCACGTCTTGCGTAGTGCACGAAGGGCGGGTTCTTCTAACACATTCTACTCGTCATCTAGCAGACGAGAAATCAATCGACTTAGGTGAGTTCAGTGGAGCTTCACTGTAGCCGGTGCGTAAACGCCCGGTGCGGCTAGCGCACAGAGGAAGACTTTCCTTAAGCGGCGATACGCCGCTACTTAGCCGATACGCCCTGATCTAAGGGCTTAGCGTGAGATTACTCTCTCGCTCGGGGCCAAAATTCCCCCAGTTTCCTGTTAGATTACGCTAACGCTTTAGCCTCAGGCTTCCCTTAGTAGGGAGTATCTAGGAGAGGTACTCCCCCGCTACGACAGTCACAGCACGCCCGACATTTCCCGGTCTGACGCCTAGCTGGATCTAGTGTAATTGGAAACTGATTAATTATATTATTTAAACGACGACGACCCGGCCTGTCACAAAGAATACCATTAAACGACGACGACCCCCGGCCTGTCACAAAGAATTATTCTAATACAATTTTCATTTTTGCCATAAAATACTAAGGTACGGTATGGACAACTAAACCCAAAAATTAGATATACTGTAGTTTCAGTGAAATTTCAATGACAGTTCGTCGGAACGACGGGTACCATCCCCTAGTTTAATATATAATTAGCCTAAATTAATAAACTATTGTAAACCCTATGTAACACTAAGTAGAACTTATTTAATTCGTACCTAGCCGAAAATGTAATGTACACCACCTACGTGGCAGGCTGCCACGCCTTCACCAAAGGCTCCCGCCCTGATTGGCTAAAACAGCCAATAGGTCCGAACCTTTCGGACCGGCCAATACTTGACCTTAACCTTTGTGTATTTATATACACCAACGTAACTAAATATAACCCCGTTACAGAACATGTATGGCTGATATTCGTCTAACCTCTGATCCATTGTTTGAGTTACCTCCGTACCAACATCAGCCATTGGGGTGAGGTAACTCAAAACTTCTCCACATGACTTTTCATATTCGTTCTTTCCAGTTGTAGATAAGTCAACACCCTCTGTGGTACTTTTATCCTCCTCTTCTGTAACAGGGTTGCATTTGGTTACGTTGGTGTTTGTAAATACACAACGTCTGGGGGTCAAATACAGACCGGTCCGAAAGGTTTGGACGTATTGGTTGTTTTAACCAATCGGGGCGAGAGCCCTTTGTGAAGGCGTGGCAGCCTGTCACGTGTTGGTACACAGGTGGTGTACATTATATTTCGGCTAGGTACGAATTGAGTAAGTTCTACTTAGTATTACATATAGTTTACATTAGTTTATTAATTTAGGCTAATTACATATTGAATAAAAATCAGTTTACAAAATACTCTTATACTGCTAGGCGCACGAACTCGACCGTTCGTGCGCGCAGTGAGTGTTCAAGCCAAAGGGAGTACCTCCCTTAGCTTTTCTCTTTCTAAGTGAAGCCTTGTGACAAGGCGTTAGTGTTTACCAACACGTAAACTCAGGGAATCTTGGCCCCGAGTGAGAGAGCGATCTCTCACTAAGCCCTTTACAAGGGCGTATCGGCTAAGTAGCGGTAGCTACCGCTTTAAGGAAGAGTCTTTCTCTGTGCGCTAGCCGCACCGTGCGTGTACGCACCTGCTACATCTGGTAGCACTTGTAGTCAATTTAACACCTGTGTTGGTAGACAACAACATCCTCTGCAAAGGATGAGCCAAGAGGATTGGGGTAAGCTAACCCCCGTCCAACAAGAAGCCTTTAACAGGCTGTTATCCATCTTGGGCGATGATGGTATGCAGCTCCCAGTGGAGGAGAGCTTTGAGGCCGTACGTGAGAGGGTTAACGCCCTCAACGCCCATGAGGCGAATTTTCGTGGAAGTCATTCCATGTCTATGGGTGCGCTCTCCGTTGTCCTTTAAGATAAAGGAATTCACTGGTGAAAAAGGTGATAACCTTTATGTGTGGCTTCGTGAGGTCGAAACGGCCTTCGCCACGGCGAATGTGATCGAGGATCACTTGCAAGTGGGACTTGTACTGACCCATCTTACGGTAAAAGCCCGTGCATGGGCGTTTACGAGTCCGGATTCGGTCACGAACGTGTTCACGACCTGGGAAGTCCTTGAGCAAAAGCTTATGGACATGTATGCCACGCCTGATCTGGTTTTCCACAATCAGCTGGTGTTTTTGAGGTGCCGTCAGGGCACTAGGGACCTGGAGACATACATCCAAGAACTTAAGACCCTGTTGGCAGGGATGTACGCGAAAGCGTATTCGGACGATGTGTCCATTCTCGTGCTAATGGGAGGCCCGAAAGAAGGGCCAGAACGTTCGGAGCTCTTCCGATGCCGACCCCAATCCCTGGGAGGCATTCAAGATGGCGTTCAACGCCGAGAGGAACTTTCGCTCCTCTAAGGTGGGTCCTGAACCCATGGACCTTAGTCAGGTCGAGGCGGAAGATAAACCTCCCGCTAGGGGCACTCTGACTCCTTCCCGCAGGGCTTCGAAGCGGATCTCCTTTCAATTCTGCAGCGGCATGGGCTGCTGAGATGCTTCCTGTGTGGAAGCACGGATCATCTGCGTAACAGATATCCGAAATCCCCCAGCGAGACTCTCTCTATAAGGGGCCGAGGGCGGGAATACGCCCTCGCCCAAGCCGTCGGGAAACGACGGCTCCCAGTAGGTGCGGG
>CM047586.1:9529262-9555242 GCA_026184515.1 Peronosclerospora sorghi | reverse complement strand
TTCGCAATCGGATGTGCTTTGTTACAAGCAGACTACGCAGGACGAGACGCGTGATTGCGTTTGTGTCGAGGCAGATTAAAGCTGCGGAACGGAATTATTCTGTTCATGATATGGAGCTAGCTGCTATGAAGTATGCCCTTGTCAAATTTAGGGTTCACCTACTCGGCTCAAAGACGTTCGTGGCTATACTGACCACGCGTCCTTACGGATAGCGACGAAGTCACCTCATCTCTCGCAACGGATTGCCCGTTGGCTCTCCTTCTTTGCGGAGTACAACTTTGAGGTTAAGTATAAACCTGGCAAACAGAACGTGCTTGCAGACGCGTTGTCGCGTCGTCCCGATTACGGACTCGCCCACGCGACATTCGTCACCTCGTCTGTGGTGGATCTCATACGCCAGAAGTATGCGAAAGAACCACAGTGTACGGCGCTTATCAGCGCGTTGGGTGAAAAGGGACTTGTATCGTCTGAGCCAACCCTGTCCAGTCGAGCTAAAGCTCGTTTACACCGTTACAGGTACTGTGACGGTTAGCTATATTATAGCACGGGCGCGGAGGACACTCCGCGGGTGGTTGTTCTTCATGATGAGGAACCGAAGTATAAAATCCTCTTTGAGGCACATGACGCCCCTACCGGGGGTCATTTAGGTCGGGATAAGACCTACAGAGCTTTAAAAGCTTTGTATTGGTTGCCCAAGATGTGTAAGCGGGTCGGTGCGTATATTCGCACCTGTGAGACGTGTCAGAGGGTTCAACCCTCTGCAGATTCATCAGCTCTTTTGGCGGGCTTATCGGTTCCAACGGAGTGTTGGAAATCCATTAGCATGGATTTTATCTTCGGTTTTCCGAAGGATAAGGCCGGTAACACCGGCATTTTGGTCTTTGTAGACCGTTTGAGCAAGAGGGATCACCTGGAGGCGGTGCCAGAGTCCATTGATGGACAAGGAACAGCGAAAGCATTCCTATACCGTGTCTTTCGACAGCATGGTCTACCCGATTCCCTTATATCGGATAGGGATCCCCGTTTTACGGGACATTTTTGGGAAGCGTTGTTTAAGGTGCTAGGCACCAAGCTCCTCATGTCAACTGCGGATCATCCACAGACGGACGGTCAGACGGAACGCGTTAATCGCGTAGTAGTGGACATTCTCCGGAGTTTATGTACGGATTCTCCAAAGAGTTGGAGTGTGATGCTTCCCATGGCCGAATTTGCGATAAAAAAATCGGTCCATGCATCTACGGGGTTTACCCCGTTTTACGTGAACGGATTGGTAAATCCGAGTGTTACGTTGACGCCACATGTGTGTGGCCCAGGGCTTGAGGGGGGAGGATTCCCCGATGTCATCCCTGTATCTGTGCGAAAGCACATCGATAAGTTTTTATCGACGAGGCTTAGTGTCTTACGACAACTTTGCGATGCCATGGCGGAAAGCCAAGACAAGCAAAAGGAGCAGGCCGACCGCAAGGGTCGGCGTAACAAAAGGGCGTACAAAGTAGGAGAAAGTGTCTTATTAAACGATGAAAACCTTCCTACACATGCAGTTCCTAACGTGTTAAGAAATAAACTGCGCCCCAGGTTTGTGGGGCCTTTCAAGGTGCTATCCCAAAAGGGCTTGGCATACACCTTGGATATTCCGACGGCGATGCGTACGCATCCAGCCATTTATGTGGGTATGCTTAATCCATACCAGAACCCGGAGGCGAGTCTCCTTTTGGAGGGGGTTGAAAAGGCGGATAGCCGTAAAATCCGTAAGACGCGGCAGGGCAGCGTAACTCCGACAGGGTCGAAATGCGACCACGAAACTCCGCAAAGTTCGACTCGAGAGAGTCAATCCGCCTCTCGATGCGGCCAATCTCACTCTCCTCGTCGCGGAGTCCCTCCTGGACGTCATGGATGCGATGGCTGTGTCGATCACAGCGCTCGTGAAACTCACGTCGCAATTGCTCGACCTCCTCCTCCAGTTCTCGATACGGAGGGTATTCCACATTACCATGGGGAGCGTCTGATGGCGCGACACCATCATCGGGGTGAAAACCAGTATCTGGTGAAGTGGAAGGGTTATCCGCATTCACAGAGCTCGTGGGAGTCCAAGACTCCCCTGCAGCAGGATTGCCGAGACGTCGTTGACGCTTTCGAGTGGGAGAATCCCGCTGAGGGTCGACGACCAAAGGGGCGGGAGAAGCCCCTTCACTCCCAGTAGTTGGAAGCTCGCCGGAGGCAGATGCGGCGCTCGCACGGTTCTCTGGAACCGCGTTGGGGGAAGGGGCGCTGGAATAGCGCGTGCGATAATGGGCAGGTAATTGCTCCATCGCTTTGGCTTTGTCAAACGCCAAGCGCAATGTCTTCTCCAGCCGAACGTCACGTTCGGCATAGATGTTGTACAGCTTTGTAAAGTCAGGGAGACGTTTCTCCCCTTCCGCCCAAGCGCGGAACTTATGCTCTGCCTCTTCGGCATCTTCTCCTTGTAGGAGAACGAAGGGAACCTCGCGGAGGTTTTCAACAAAGACACCATGCGCCTGTTTCCCGATTCTCTTTCGGTATAAGGCGGCAGTGAACTGCTTCTTCGTGAGCAGTTTTTCCCGGAGTTTCTTCCGGCATTCGATTTGATGCGGCTGTTCAGCCGCAGGGCCAGGGGTATAGAAGCCTAAACCCCTCTTTACCGCATTCTTAGCCCATTTTTGGGGATCACGGGAACCCTCAAAACTATATGCAGCCCGTACGGCCGTTTGGGGGCGCGTAACACAGCCTCTCGTGCCTGTGCGGCAAGTTGAGCTTCTTTATCCGCATCCAACTCATTGGTAATGATCGGCGATCCGGATGTATCATCCGACGTTGGTAGGGGTGGTGCACTAGCTAGTCCATATTCCCCACGTGTGGGGAACGAATCAGGCTGCCGACATCGCCGTTCGGCGTTGTCGGAGCGGTCATCCTTTGGGGAGATATCCCCAAGGGCATCCTCCTCCGAGTTATCGGAATAGTCTACATCCTCTTCTGGAGGAGAATCCTCAGCACCACTAAAAGTGCTCATGGTAAGCCAGAGTTCTGGCAGTTACAGTTCTCCAACTATAATTGTTTATTGCGTAAGCAATAATCTTGATGGGGTAGGATGTAACAGGGTTACATTTGGTTACGTTGGTGTACGTAAGTACACAACGGTTGAGATCAAGTATTGACCGGTCCGAAAGTTTTGGAGCTATTGGTTGTTTTAACCAATCAGTTATGGAGCCCTTATTGAAGGCGTGGCAGACTGCCAGGTGTTAGTACACAGGGAGTGTACATTACATTTCGGTTAGGTACGAATTGAGTAAGTTCTACTTAGTATTGCATATAGTTTACATTAGTTTAATTAATTTAGGCTAATTACATATTAAATAAAAATCAGTTTACAAAATACTCTTATACTGCTAGGCGCACGACCTCTACCGGTCGCACGCGCAGTGAGTGTTGTAGTCAAAGGGAGTACCTCCCTTAGCTACCCCCTTTCTAAGGGAAGCCTTGTATCAAGGCGTTAGTCTCTACTAACAGTAAACCAAAGGAATCTTGTCCCCGAGTAAGAGAGCGATCTCTTACGAAGCCCTTATATAAGGGCATATCGGCTAAGTTGCGGCGTATCGCCGCTTAAGGAAAATTTTCCTCTGTGCGCTAGCCGCACCGTGCGTGTACGCACCTGCTACACACGCAATAATCGATGATAGTTGGAGACCCCGACTGCCAGAACTCTGGCCTCGAATAAGCACCTATAGAGGTGGCGATGATTGTCCCCGAGAAGGGGATGTCAGGTACTCTGACTCCGGTATCTCGGAGGAGGGGGTTGGGGATAGCTCTGTGGCGAAGCGGACCCAAGAATTTTGGTCGTTTCCGGTCAGCAGCATACCGATCGGCCTATCGGTGATTGAATTGGTGGAAATCCAGGAGGCTTTTAAGCCGGTCATGTGCAAGGGGTGTCAAGAACACGGATTTGTGTAAGTCACATGAGATTGCGTGTACTACATATTTTCATGTTTGGTACATATTGGGGACTATAGGGGGTAGGTAGTTTGAGTTTTGGTTTTGGGGTTCGTCTAAGAAGAGCGTTTTTGGCTTTACGACTTAATTGTTGGACCTCTAACTCAACCGGGGGTCGTTTTGCTTTGCACATCAGTCGCCTCTGCACGACGCAGAGTGTTTTGGGAGCGAAGGGTCGAGTAATCCCCTCCAGCTCATTATACCCGTCCGGGACGCGTTATAGACGCACTTGGACCGCCGGAAGTCCCTCTACGGGAGTGCACTTTGGTCGACCTCTCAAGTTTAAGTTGCGCACGTTTGGAACGTGTTACTAAGTCTTTTGGATTGTTTCGTGGAGATATCGTTCGTGGAGTATATGACGTTCTCATTTGGATCTCCCTATTGGATTATTGGACCCTATTGGATTACTTGAGTTTATCTCCCATGTTGGTTGGGTTTTACGATCGGATCAGCGATCTGCCCTCTGGAGTATACTCACTCCAAGAAGTATAACTGGTCTAACCGTACCCAGGGTGAAGAGTTCCGCCCAGGGTACCTTACCCAGCACGGTCTACCACATTTAGACCACAAGTCAATACCCAGCACCGATCCACCGAGTGTGTTACCAGCCCAATACATCGGGTACACAAGGTGAGATGAAGAACTAATCGGACCAGGCGTCCTGTGTTGATTAACGGTCGTCTGCCAGCAGCGCACGATCGGATCGGATCGAAGGCAAAGGTCCGGGGGGTACCCCCCGTACGTTAGAAGGCCTGGCACGATGGTGGTCAGGTTCTCGACACTACGGTGTTCGATTTCGAACTTGACTCCACCACAGCTCCTCTAAGGATGACCGCTCTCACGACGACTAACGGCGATGTCGGCAGCCTAATCCTTTCCCAACACGTGGGGAAAATGCGCTAGCTCGCGCGCCACCATTGACAACTCCGGATGGCAAATCCGGGTCGCATAAGGCGACTTTCACGACCAATGAGTTGGATGCGGCTAGAGAAGCTCAACTTGCCGCACAGGCACAAGAGGCTGCGTTACGCGCCCCCAAACGGCCGTACGGGCGGCATATAGTTTTGAGGGCTCCCGTGATCCCCAAAAATGGGCTAAGAATGCGGTAAAGAGGAGTTTAGGCTTCTATACCCCTGTCCCTGCGGCTGAACAGCCGCATCAAATAGAATGCCGGAAGAAACTCCGGGAAAAACTGCTCACGCAGAAGCAGTTCACTTCCGCCTTATACCGAAAGAGAATCGGGAAACAGGCGCATGGTGTCTTTGTTGAAAACCTCCGCGAGGTTCCCTTTGTTCTCCTACAAGGAGAAGATGCCGAAGAGGCAGAGCATAAGTTCCGCGCTTGGGCGGAAGGGGAGAAACGTCTCCCTGATTTTACCGAGCTGTACAACATCTATGCCGAACGTGATGTTCGGGTGGAGAAGACATTGCGCTTGGCGTTTGACAAAGCCAAAGCGATGGAGCAATTACCTGCCCATTATCGCACAAGCTATTCCAGCGCCCCTGCCCCCAACGCGGTTCCAGAGAACCGTGCGAGCGCCGCATCTGCCTCCGGCGAGCTCCCAACTACTGGGAGTGAAGGGGCTTCTTCCGCCCCTTTGGTCGTCGACTCACAGCGGGATTCTCCCGCTCGAAAGCGTCGACAACGTCTCGGACTCCCACGAACTCTGTTAATGTGGGTAACCCTTACACTTCACTAGATACTGAGTTTCACCCCGATGATGGCGTCGCGCCATCAGACGCTCCACATGGTAATGTGGAATCCCCTCCAAATCGAGAATTGGAGGAGGTGGTCGCAAAATTGCGACGTGAGGTTCATGAGCGCTGTGATCGACACAGCCGTCGCATCCAGGAAGTCCAGGATGGACTCCAAGATGCCATGGACGCGATTGACCGCGTCGATAGGTGGATTGTCTCGCTCGAGTCTGCCTTTGCCGGCTTTCGCCGTCTTGAGGAAAGATTTGAAGCTTCCGTTGCGGAGCTTCGTGGTCACATTTTGACCCTGTCGGAGGTTTTACTCCGCCCTGCAGCGCCTTACGGCTATCCGCTTTCTCAACCTCCTCCAATAGGGGACCCGCCTCCGGGTACTGGTATGGCTTAAGCATACCCACATAGAAGGTTGGATGCGTACGCATTGCCTTTGGAATATCCAAGGTATACGATAAGCCCTTTCGGGCTAGTACCTTAAAAGGCCTAAAAAAACCTGGGGCGCAGTTTATTTCGCAACACGTTGGAAACTGCATGTTTAGGAAGATTTTTAGCGTTTAATAAAACACTTTCTCCTATTTTGTATACCTTTTCGTTACTCCGCCCCTTGCGGTCAGCTTGCTCCTTCTGCTTGTCTTGGCTTTCCGCCATGGCATCGCAGACGTGTCGTAAGACACTAAGGCGCGTCGATAAAAACTTATCGATGTGATTTCGCACACATAAAGGGCTGACATCGGGGAATCCTCCCCCCACAAACCCTGGGCCACACACACGTGGCGTCAACGGGACCCTCGGGTTCACTAATCCGTTCACATAAAACGGGTTAAACCCCGTAGATGAATGAACCGAATTTTTTATAGCAAATTCGGCCAGAGGAACCATCTCACTCCAACCTTTTGGAGAATCCGGACATAAACTCAGGAGAATGTCCTCTACGACGCGATTAACGCGTTCCGTTTGTCCGTGCGTCTGAGGATGATCCAAAGTGGACATGAGGAGCTTGGTGCCCAGCACCTTAAACAGCGCCCCCCAAAACTGTCCCGTAAAACGGGGATCCCTATCCGATATAAGGGAATCAGGTAGACCATGCTGTCGAAAGACACGGTCTAGGAATACTTTCTCTGTTCCTTGTACATCAATGGACTCTGGCACCGCCGCCAGGTAAGCCATCTTGCTCAAACGGTCTACAAAGACCAAAATGCCGGTGTTACCGGCCTTATCTTTCGGAAAACCGAAGATAAAATCCATACTAATGAATTTCCAACACTCCATCGGAACGGATAATATCGCCAAAGTGCAGCTGACTCTGCAGAGGGTTTGACCCTCTGACACGTCTCAAAGGTGCAAATATACGCACCGACCCTATTATACATGTTTGGCCACCAATGAAAAGCGCTTAAAGCGCTGTAGGTCTTATCCCAACCTAAATGACCCCCGGTAGGGGCGTCATGTGCCTCAATGAGGACTCTATACTTTAGTTCCTCATCATGAAGAACAACCACCCGCGGAGTGTCCTCCGCGCTCGTGCTATAATATAGCTAACCGTCACAGTAACGGTAACGGTGTAACCGAGCTCTAGCTCGACTGGGCAGGGTAGGCTTAGACGAGCCAAGTCCCTCGTCACCCAAAGCGCTGATAAGCGCCGTACATTGTGGGACTTTCCCATACTCCTGGCGTATGAGATCCACCACAGACGTGGTGACGAATGTCACGTGAGCAAGCTTGTAATCGGGATGACGCGACAACGCGTCTGCAAGCACGTTCTGCTTACCAGGTTTATAATTAACCTCAAAGTTATACTCCGCAAAGAAGGAGAGCCAACTGGCCATCCGTTGCGAGAGATGAGGCGACTTCGTCGCTATCCGTAAGGACGCGTGGTCAGTATAAACCACGAACGGCTTAGACCTGAGTAGGTGGACCCTAAATTTGACAAGGGCATACTTCATTGCAAGTAACTCCTTATCATGAACGGGATAATTCCGTTCCGCAGCTTTAATCTGCCTCGACTCAAACGCAATCACGCGTTCTTGTCCCGCGTAGTCTGCTTGTAACAAAGCACATCCGATTGCAAAATCGGAGGCGTCGCAGACGACGCTAAAAGGTTTCCCAGAGTTTGGGAGATCAAAAACGGGAGCTTTTAACAAGCTCCCCTTTAGCGCTTCGAAAGCGTTTTGGTGTTTGGTTTCCCAACACCAGTCAACATTCTTCTTAAGAAGGCCCGTCAATGGCTTCGCCATTTCAGCGTAGTTCTCGCTGTATTTGTGGAGATAATTGGCTAATCCAAGCCACTTCCGTAAATCTATAAGATTTACAGGCGAAGGCCATTCCACAATAGCTTTCACCTTCGCGGGATCCGCCCGACTCCATCCTTACCGATGAAGCATCCGATAAAAGGGATTTCCTCGGCACCAAAAATACATTTGGATGCGTTTTCATATAGATTATGCTCCCGCATAAATTCGAGCACCACTCGAAGATGTATTAGGTGCGTCTGAACATCAGACGAGTCGCCTTCCGCACGACTATGAACAATATATCGTCGAAGTACGTCTGAGTGTACTTTCGACGAGGGCGGAAGAGTTGAGTCACCAAGCGATTAAAAGTCGCTGGTGCATTTGAAAGCCCCTGTGGCATAACAAGACACTCCCACAGCATGCCACTAGGCTTTCTCACCGCTGTAAGCGGAATATCGGATAGTTGCATGAGCACCTGATAGTACCCGTCCACAAGATCTAAGGCACTGTACACAGTACAGCCTGCCATATTATTCTGGAGGACATCCTTCCGAGGAATCGGAGTCTGCATGGGTACATTCGCTGCATTCAGCTTATTGTACGCATGCACAATGCGCCACTTTCCGCTCGGTTTACGTACACAAAAAGTGGGAGATGAGGGGAAAGACTTGCTCTCCCGTAACATCCCTGACTCTTCTTTCCCCTTGAAGAATGCGTCGATGACGTCGCATTGCTCCTTGGGGAGAGGCCACTGCCTCTTGACGCAGTATTTGGTTCCAGAAAACAAATCAAGTTCATGTCGGACTCCCCGATCTGGTGGTAACCCCATCGGCGGGTTGTCACTAATGACATCTCCGAATTCCTTCAGTAAGGAATGGTAACGGTCCTCAGGATCCGCCAGGATCTTGAGACCGCTTCGGGCATACAATGCCTGTTTGGTTTGCATCAAAACTGACTCCTCCATCGTGGATGAAGATTTCAACTCCTCTCCGGACGTAATACGACAACCTCTTCGATTTCATCTGCTTTCAGAGCAGTTTCAAACTCGTTGAAGGACATCTCCTCCAACGACAACAGTTCGCCTACCCCAGTCAACCGTTCCAGGCTTACGCCTTCTGTGACAATACCTGTCACACTATTCAGCATCCTGTAGGACTGCTGACTACTGCCCTCGGGACTCATCCCGAGACCCAGATGGGGGAGTCAATTGCCCCATCTACTGGAAGCGCCACGCGCCTATCCACAGATGTCGCTACCTCTACCACCGGTGAATCGCCGTTCTCGCCTATTACGGCGTAATCGGAATCATTTCCGACGTGCAAAAGAGACGAACTTCGGATCTCTTCGCTTGGAAGCGCCTCGCGCTTAGCCACATGGGTCTCTACCCCTACCACTGGAGTCGCCTCAGAGGAATCCACCTCTGCCAATGGCAACTCACCAGTCTCGCCTATAACGGCGTGGTCGGAATCATTTCAGACGTGAAAAAAAGACAAACTACGGGTCTCTTTGCTTGGAAACGCCTCGCGCTTAACCAGAGCGGTCTCTACCCCTACCACTGGAGTCGCCTCAGAGGAATCCACCTCTGCCACTGGCAACTAACCAATCTCACCGTTAACGGCGTGGGGATTAACCGCCTAATCCCCCTCGTTAAGGAACTCTTCCTTAACGTCATTGGGAATGATCATTTCAGACATCCCAATCTCTGGCATCTCACGCCAGAATCGCTTTTGAGATCGAGCAAAGGTGGGTTCATGACTCGCCAATGCTTCACCCGATCGTGGTGCGTCGCGCCAATGGACTTATCCTTCCAGTCTATCCATGGCACGTGGCGTTCCAGCCACTTTTCATGCCCAGAATGAGGTCATACCTCGAATCCAAATCCAGGACTAGGCAACGTTCTAAGCTTTCGAAGTCTGCAAACTTCAGCTTAAGGTCAATCGAGACCTTGGGTACAGAAACCTGTACGCACGTCGCAAGACGGACCGCGACAACATCACGAGAACGTTTCTCTAGGGCCTCGGCATACAGCCGACTCTTCCCTACAGAAGCCCGTCTGAGATAATTGTCAGACGCGCCAGAGTCTATTAAGACTCTCCAAGGCTTATCAAAGCCTTTCACGTCCGCAAGGACTACCAGCAAACCTGGCTGGTACACCAACTCGGTGCTAGAAAGCGCCGTTTCCCTCGGGGCTTTGTGCTGTCGTCCCCTACCCTGTGGCTTAACAGCACTGAGGGATCCCCCCGTAGGGAGCCCCGCACCTACTGGGAGCCGTCGTTTCCCGACGGCTTGGACAAGGGCTTTTTTACAACCCTTGGCCCCTTGTAGCGAGTGTCTCGCTGGAGATTTTTGGGACATCTGTTTCGCAGATGATCCGTGCTTACACACAGGAAGCATCTCAGTGGCCCATGCCGCTGCACCATAGCTAAGAGCTCCTCCTCGAAGCTCTGCGAAAAAGAGTCAGTTTGACTCTTAGCGGGAGGTTTCTCCTCCGCTTCTACCTGACTAAGGTCCATGGGTTCGGAACCCACCTTAGAGGAACGGAAGTTCCTCTCGGCGATAAAAGCAATCTTAAACGCCTCTTCCAAGGATTGGGGTTGGCATCGGAACAGTTCCGAACGTGCTGGCCCTTCTTTCAGGCCTCCCATGAACACGGGAATGGACACATCGTCCGAATACGCCTTCGCGTATAAATAATTATCACAAAATAATGACCAGAAAAAACTCTCGGCCTTTTGCATTGCTGTTGAATATTCGTATTTTTCATACTCAGAAGAAGCGTAATCCACTAATTCAGACAATTTAGAAATAAAATATTTATCAAAGTCCGAAGTGATTTTTGCCTTTACTTGATCTAAACTTAATTTTTTGTCACTATCCGGTATTTTATCAAAAGCTACATTCCTGCCAACAGGGTCTTCAGTTCCTTGACGTATGTCTCCAAGTCTTTAGTGCCCTGACGGCACCTCAAAAACGCCAACTGATTCTGGAAAACCAGATCAGGCGTATCGTACATGTCCATAAACGTTTGCTTAAGGACCTCCCAGGTTGGGAACACGTTCGTGACCGAATCCGGACACGTAAACGCCCATGCACGGGCTCTGCCCGTAATATGGGTTAATGCAAGTCCCACTTGCAAGTGATCCTCGATCACATTCGCTGTGGCGAAGGCCGTTTCGACCTCGCGAAACTACACATAAAGTTTATCACCCTTTTCACCGGTGAATTCCTTTATCCTAATGGATAACGGAGGGCGCACCCCCGTAGATGCAGGATAAGTTCCGCGAAAACTCGCCTCATGGGCGATGAGGGCGTTCACCCTCTCACGCACGGTATTAATATCCTGCATCTCTAGGAGGCGCATGCCATCCTGACCCAATATGGGTACCAGCCACTTAAAGGCTTCTTGTTGGACGGGGGTTAGCTGACCCCAATCGTCCTGGTCCATCCCTTGCAGAGTATGCCTCTACCAACACAGGTGTTGGATTGACTACAAGTGCTACCAGATGTAGCCGGTGCGTAAACGCACATTGCGGCTAGCGCACAGAGGAAGACTTTCCTTAAGCGGCGATACGCCGCTACTTAGCCGATAAGCCCTGATCAAAGAGCTTAGTGTGAGATTGATCTCTCTCTCGGGGCCAAGATTCCCTGAGTTTACTGTTAGCGTACGCTAACGCCTTAGGTTAAGGCTTCCCTTAGTAGGGAGTAGATAGGGGGGGGGGGTGCCCCCTGCTACGACACTCACTGCACGCTCGACCGTTCCGGGTCGTGCGTCTAGAAGTATATAGTGTACATTATAAACTGATTTATTATTTAATATATAATTAGTCTAGGAAGCCGCTATCTAGCGCTCAGTTTTCGCTAATCAGCGCTCACCCCCATATAAGGAACCCATCCACCTGAAATGCTGCACGCTGATTGGCTGACACCCAAGTCAAAGATCCACCCAGGCCTTGTGAGCCGAACGAGGCAGTGGAGGAGGCGCTGAATCGAGTCCAAAGCTGCTATTGTCGTGACACGTTTCAGTGGCTCGCAACGCTTAATCACATTCACTTTCAGCTGTTAAAAGAAGTTCCAATGCGTGAGTTGCAGCGGACAATAGAGATGGAGGAGTTAACTAATGTGAACTAATGTAATGATGCGCGTCTACACAGCATTGATGCTAGTGTTCAACTGTGTCGGATCTTTCCACGCGATCGACAAGTTATCAGAACATGCTGCTGTTTCTGTATCTGGAATATGTGTAATGAATGACTTTTTGAGATGGTGGAAGATGACAGCCAAAAGCGTGGGAGACGGATTGGCGCTGTCGGAGCAAATTTACATTTTCCTGAAACAATTCATCCGACATCACTCGCCGATAGTTTTTGCGGCAAAGGATGTTACGAGTAAGTTTTATTCTTGAAAAGGCGCGTTTTTGTGCACTCACCGCTAAGCGCTCTTTGTAGTAAATACGCAAAATTCGTGGGAAAACGGCGAATACATGTCCTCATCGTGAACTAGTCAAGTCTTTAAGCGAATTATGCTTCGAATACCTCCGCCATCTCGCGATACGTATATCATCTAGTGGTATTAGCTATTAGTTTCGCACCGACAGCAAGAATGCTAAGTGTCTTCCATCTGGTAGCTGTGAAGTGGAGAAGACAGGTCGTACAGGGGAAGGGAGTAGCGGAAACGTATAATTTGAAGCCAAATGTACCGTTGCTGGTGAGAAGTGTGTTATCCTCGGTTACGCGTGCACTGTGGAGGGAGTCTAACATTTTGCCGCTTTAAGCCGAGTGTATGTGTACCCCATAGAGGGAGATACGATTTGTTCTAATCCTGTTCGAAAGACGGAAAACTTACGCATGAAAAATGGTTAGTAAAAAAAACTGAAGATCTCGGCTACTCTGCAAAGATCTCTTTTGCGGAGGCTCGGACATTTTACCAAATGGCGTTATGACAGCAGGTTTTATTTGTATTGTGAGAGTCCAATTTATCCTAATACATCTCCGCATAGCGAATTGGTTTGCCTTGGCTTAGAGAGTACCTATTTTCAGTCTAATATAATTTTCGTCCAGAAACTCGCCGCGCAAACAAGTCCAGCGCCGTCCGCCTGTTTCATCGATAAATTTTGGAAAACAAAGAGTGAGTGGATCGGAGTAAAATTTGATTGAATAATTTTGGGGGTGAGCGCTGATTAGCGAAAAGTGAGCGCTAGATAGCGGCTCCCTTAGTCTAACTTAATAAACTAATGTAAACTATATGCAATACTAGGTAGAACTTACTTAATCCCTACCTAGCCGAAAATGTAATGTACACCACCTGTGTACCAACGCGTGGCAGGCTGCCACGCCTTCACCAAGGGATCCCGCCCTAATTGGCTAAAACAGCCAATAGGTCCGAACCTTTCGGACCGGCCAATACTTGACCTTAACCGTTGTGTATTTACATACACTAACGTAACTTAATGTAACCCCGTTACAGTATTGGAGTCAGTGCTGAAGTAAAGAAGTATCGGGTGAAAGAAGTGTTTGACTTTGATATAGTAATTAGTAATACTTACTAGATTCGAATTTCCCTTGAACCCCAACAGTCTCTGGCGGCCTTCTAGCAATCCTTCTTTACTGTTCCTATACAAAAACAAGTCCAATACAAGAAGGTCATTGAGTGAGCATCCAAGCAAGAGAAGCAACGGCTTTCTGAAGCTAGCTAAAGTTGGGGCAGCCTGAAACTCTGAAAAATGTGTTCTTAGTGTGTTGGGTTACCTTGTGTTTCGGACGGTAGTATTAAGAACCCGGGAAGTTAAACAAGAATGACATAACTATTGCCTTATCGTGTTGTAATTTGAGTGGAAACACTAAAAGTTTAAGTTCCTTCACGACAGCTGGTGCCGCGACCCGGGACTAGCGTCGACTTTAAAGTTTCACCTACACAATGTCTTGATATCAAAAGGGAAAGTCCAAGAGCTCTATTTCACATTGGAGTATTCTCAAGATGATACCAACCGAACATATACATTCTCAGAGGCCTGTGAAAAGATAGCGCAGTACCAGCAACAAGTGCTCAGTTATCAGGTGATTCAGGAAGTTGGTTATAGTTATTTTAAATGCGCAAAGTGAGGCAAGCTGCGCCCAAATTTAGAGTGATAGAGGATCTCAGCTCATTTGGAGACTTAACAGAATCTGTAGAAACGTTGGAAGTGTCATTTCCAAAATGTGGGTATGAGATTATCCGACGTGAAGAGTTTGAGAGCACTTGTGATTTTAATCTAGAACGGACCGCAGGAGGTATTGGGTTAATGGTATCCCTGTTATTTGCGGAAAATCAGTGGGAGACATCACTCATGGTGTATCGGGAAGAGACTACAAGTATTAACCCCACTTATTACATCATAGCAGATACTACCCACACGCCGGTTAAGGAATCGAAGCCACCGGGTATGTTAGAACTCATTGAAAGAGATGAGTCTGTTGATACTTCACCATGGCGGCCAAAAAGGAGTAGTAAGACAAAAAAGAAACTGGAGTTTTCTCCAGATGAAGATGAAGTTATGGCAACGCCTCAACCCGCTGCGCCCAAACAAGTTTCAGTGGTGTCCAACTTAGTTAAAATGATGCAAGATGGGCACTTCAGTTTGGGCGAGCTGACCAAAATAGCAACGGCTCCCTGTCATCTAGTCACACGCCCAATACAATGAGAGGAGCGACGAGTGTACCATATCGTACCCCGTCTACTCAGCCACGGACACAGCATATTACTTCAGGGTATGGTATGCCCGGTGGAAGTGCAAATGCATGGGCAACCTTCCGTCAAACAGTTACTACAATTTTCAGAACACGGAAATAAATACTTTTGATGGGAATCGGCAGGATTCTGGACGTTCAAGGGCATGGGTTACTCGGTTCTCACATGTAGCGAATATTTCACATTGGAATGACCAGCAACTCTTGGGAATGTTCGTCGATAGTTTGACAAGCACGGCTTTATGTTGGTATGGACAACTAGCAGACTTGGTAAAGTATGATTGTAGTGCGGTGATAAGTCTTTTTCAGAAGAAGGTTTGCGTGAATAAAGTGTCGCCTCGAGTTATGTATTCGAAATTGACGCAGAAGCATGATGAACTGGCCACTACCTATCTGTATCTATTAAACGCAGCAGCGTTGCGAGCGGGAATGGATTTTAGAGATTTGTATAACACCTCACTATTGGAAGAACATATTCAACAGTTCTTTGACACTATTCATGATCGCACCATACAGATGCAGTATCAGCACATTACCTTTGCGACTATTGATGAGCTAGAAAGGGTGCTGAAGAAACATAAGGCGTGTCTTATGAGACCTGGAAAGAAGGCGGCTGCACGTAAGAATGCTGATGTGATGTATGAGGACCCGCAACCTAGCGTGCATATGATAGGTGGGGAGGTGCATGCAGCACAGCGGGTACGACCGGCGTACGAGGATAGAAGTGCCAGGGCTACGACAACCACCAATACAGGCACTGGTGTGATATGTGAACATTGTACTCGAAGGGGGCATCAAAAGAGCAACTGCTGGAAATTACTGAAATGTGAGTGAGCATTGCGACAACTTTGGGCGTGAAGTGAAGTATTGCCGGAAGTTCATTGAAGAAATAGCGGAAATGCGCACTAAATTGAATTCGGGAGAGCTGAATAAGGCTCAGGTGGAGGAGCAGTTAAACGCCTAACCCCACAGTGCATTGAAATCACTGTCGAGAGAAAAAGGTGGTAATTGTCAAGTAAAGTTGAAATGACACCGCTGTCACCCTGCATGAATAAAAAACCAAGAAAAATAATACATGTATGGATGGATCACTTACTTTGGACTAGGATCAAGAAGATAAAAAAACTCAAGAAAAAATAAAAAAAAACAAGCTAATTCCGGTGAAGACAAGACACAAGATAAGTTGATGATAAGTGATGGAGCAACAGAGACATCAGCATGTGTCACGCTGGTGGACAAAAATGGGGGAGAGCGAGAAGGATGGCAGCAGTCGATGGAAGTGAAACATCCTGCAACTCAGGTTTATGTAAATGGAGCTATTGATGATCTGGAATTACCATTGATGCTAGACTCTGGTGCAAACATATCAGTTTGCATACCAATGTGGCACGGATGTTACAAGTAGCAGTTCGGATGTTTGACACTCCAACTATCTTTTGTGGTGTGACGGAAAGCACCATTGGGGCATTAGGTGTGGCTACAGTGAAGGTTTGCATAGGCTCATCAGTGGTATTCACCTGTGAGATGTGGGTCGCTAGTATTTTTTGTCACACTTGCATTGGTGATACTGGGTACAGACTTTTTGGTCAAAGCGGGTGTAATTCTGAACATGAAGAATCAAAGTTGTCAATTTCCCTGGGAATAACCATTGCCATTGATGGCACGATAGGTTTTGTGGTGGAGTCAAGTTCGAAATCGAAAACATTAGCATCGATAACCTGACTACCACCATCGCGCCCAGCCTTCCAACTTTCGGAGGGGGTACTCCGCGGACCACCACTCGAGATCTGGTCCGATCATCCGCTGCAAGCAGACGACCGGTCGTCATCAGAACCCACTTGGTCCGATTGTTTAGTGTCCATCTCACCTTGTGTACCCGATGGAATGGGCTAGTTACACACTCGGTGGATCGGGATCGCAGATTGGATCGAACCGGTCTTGAATATAGAAGACCGATCTGGGTAGGTATCTCTGGGGCGGAACTCTTCACCCCAGACACAAACAGACCAAAAACACTTCCAAGAGATAACTTCCAATAGGTCGATCGTCCAAACGATCAAGACCTGACCAATACGAAATAATAGAGGGCAAACCGACCGTTCCGGTCTAGCCCCTGACCAATACGAAATAAGACCAAAACCAGTCTAGTTTCCAACCAATATTAAAATACGCCAATATGTCCGCGTAAAGACCCAATATGCTCGTGAAACTCCACAAACGATATCTCCACGCCAAGACTAATCCAGTGAATAGCACGTTCCAAACGTACTTGAGTTGAGGTGTTGAGATCGCCAAATCGTGCTCCCGTCGAGGGACTTCCGGTGGGCCAAAGTGCGCGTGCGGCGCGTCCAGACCGGGTATAATGGGCGAGAGGGGATAATTCGACCCTCTGCCCCCAAACACTCTGCGGCGGGAGGAGGCGACTAGTGTACGAAAAGGGAAGAACGGCGACCCCTAGCTGTGGTGTGAACCAATACCAGAAGAGGTTTCAGCCACTTATCCGAAAGGTAAAAGATTTCCTTACTTAAAGGTATAACCTCTGTCCTAAAAGGTAAAACCACAACTAAAATACTACTACCCTATAGTCCCTAAATGTACCCCCACAAAAATATGTAAAATACCCAAAGTCGGGTGACTCACCAAAACTTGCGTTCTTGACACTTCTTGAGTCTGATAGGCTGGAAAGCCCCCCTTGTTTAAACCAATCCGAAATTAGACCAAATGCCTTGACAAAACTTGACCAGAAGTATGCCAAATTTTGGGCACGCTTCTCCACAGTTTTGACTTCAGAAGAGTATCTACAAACAAGTGATGGAGAGTGCTAACATACCGATTAGCTGGACCAATGTACACGCAGTAAGGACTGTTGAAGATAATCCCCATGCTGTGTACGTAATGGATGAAATAGACCCAATGAAGGTGGACCAAACAAAATTGGAGAGAGAAGTCTACTTGCATGAAGGAGTTGAGATGTCGGCTGAAGCTATGGAGGAACAGCTAGCATTCATTCCAGAAGTAGACAAGAGCCCAACGGAACCACCAGATATGACTACCGCAGATATAGGAGATCCAGAGGTTACTACTAAGGAACAAGAAGAGAATCTACGTGCTTTATTGTACGAGTATGCCGATGTTTTCATAAGTTCTGGTAATGCGTTACCACCGCCAGATAAAGGTGTAGTTTGCGAGGTGGATGTTGGTGATAATTCACCTATTGCACAGAGAGCACGAAAAGTATCACCTAAACTGCTGACGAAGTTGTATGAATTGATACGAGGTTTATTACAGGCAGTCCTAATTCGGTACTCAGAATATGCTTGGGCATCACCGATAGTACTCAAGAAGACTAAAACATACATACGGATGTGCATTGATTATCGAGCCGTGATTGAGAAAGAGACTGATGGTGTATGCCATGCCTTTGATTGACGATTTGTTGGATAATTTCGAAGGGGTAAAATGGTTGTGTTCAATGGATAATGCGAGCGGGTATTGGGCATTACCTATAAGAAAGAGAGCTCGGTTGATCACAGCTTTTATTTGCCCCTAAGGACATTTCGAATGGCTTTGAAAGCCTCAAGGTCTTAAGAACGCACCTCAGATATATCAACGTATAGTGGATAACGGTTTGTGGACAATGGTACGGCGGTCACGGCAGATGGGAATGACGTGTAAGTTTCTGGGCAACAAGCAAGTCATGGACGCTGATAATGAAGATGCACATGTGTTGGAGACAGACGTATCCATCACTCAAGATATGTTCCATAATGGTCAAGTGGTGATGAACGATGAGCACCCTATCATTGGGAGGCGATCATACATTGATGATATTACTTTTGGTGCTAACAGCTGGGAAACGTTATGCGTAATGCTTAAGAATCTTCTGGAGTCATTTAAGTATTGGCAAATTACTATAAGCTTGCCAAAGAGTGCTTTTGGTAAGCACAGTGTGGAGTTTCTAAGCCATCACATATCCGCAGAAGGAATCAGGGCTTCCCCGCGAAATCTGGAATCTATTGTCAAAATGGCGTTTCCACGGACATTAAAAGGGGTTCAGATATTCACCGGTAGCTTGCTATACTATCTAAGGTTTATTGATAATTCCGCGACACTAGCAGCATCTCTGTATGAGTTAACAGAGCTACGGTTAAGAGATGGTACCCAATTGGAGCATGCTGAAAAGTCGCTTTCGTTGCTAAAGGATCGGCTTGTGAACCCACCATTGTTACGACACTTCAAGCAATCCAAGCCATTGAGTGTAATTTTATACACAAATCCATGGGCGTTTGGAGCAACATTGTGTCAAGAGTATGATGGAGTACTACATCCTGTGCATTACGTCAGTAAGATGTTTAAAGATGCCGAGACGAGGTACACAGGGACGGAACAAGAAGTGCTGGCGTTACTCAAGACATTACATGATGTCAGTCATATATTGTTCGGGCAACATATAACAGTGTACGCTAGATATTCCACGCTTTTTACTTCGAAAAATTTAACGGGAAGAGGAATTCAGTGGGCTGTAGTGCTGTCTCCGTAGTCTCTGGAAGTTATACGAACGGATCATGAGGCTGTGGGCTTACCCGCGCTATTAGAAAAATTAATAGTGCCTGTGGAGAAGATGAATGAAGTATTAGAAGACATCGCTCCGTTGAAAACATTGAAAGACGTACCGATCATTAAACCAATTCCTAGTTTACATCGCCATAGTACTGGATATGTTTTGTCATTTGATGGTGCTGTGCGGATAAAAAACGACCCGAAGGGTGCTTTTAGTATGATGATATGGGATTACCGACTTGGGTTGTAATAGCGGCAGAATATGGAATTCAAGACACCACACCGTGAACGAAAGAGAGTATCATGGATAAATCAGTGTGTTACAACTCGCGCAAGTCCACAACGTGAAGAAGGCAATAGTGTGTGGGGATTCTAGACTGGTAATCGGACAAGTCAATGGAGATTTACGCTGCAATCATTCATCATTAATGGTTTGGTTAGGCAGAGTCCGCTCACTGATAGAAAGTTTTGAAGAAGTCAGTCTTGTACATCTGGCGCGCGCAAGTATAATCAAGCAGCCGATTTCTTAACACAGTGTGCCATGAAAGAACATCAGGCAGGGAAAATTATTAGTACTCAGAGAAAAGCAGATCTGCAATGTTTAATCGTTTACGGAATTGCTATACTCCACTGCAGACGAAGTTCAATAGAGGGATAAGAATGAAAATACCCCTGAAACACACGTGAAGGTACACAGTGAATATGGCGGTAATTCCAGTAACGAGACTCAAAATACCACGAAGCTAAGCGATATATGGTAGAATGATGAATATTCGTCGCCGCACGTATTTGTACTCAATCGGAGTATGGGGAAGCTAAATAACGGACAGCCTATACACAGGAAAAGTGTGAACGTTGATCAAGGGGCGAACATAAATGGTGATTCATACTCTGTGGAATGTGGTGAAGTGACTGGAATTTATGGTTGAGTGTATACGAAAAGTATACGTAAAAGGTATATGGTGTTTTTAGCCGATCATGAAGTGAGTTTTCAGTATTGAAGCCAGTGCTGAAGTAACCAAGAAGTAACAAGGTGAACAGATACTGAAGGTAGACATAAGATTTCTTAACACTTTTAAATTAATCAAATTTCCCCCTTTGAAGACAGTTGTTTTTCCAACCAACCAAATCTTTCAACCCCATACAAAAACTAAGTACAACCCGAGGAAACCTTTAAGTGAACGCGTGTTAAAGCGTGATAAAGATCGTCTTCGATTACCTAAGTTAAGGGGCATCCTGAGTGTTACCAGGAAGTGTCCATTTTCAGTAACTTTGTGTTAAGGTTCGGACGTAAGTATCAAGATCCTGGGAAGTTTAAGCAAGAGAGGTGTATTATATCGCTTCCTTGTGTTAATTTTGAGTGGAAACCTCGAAAATTTAAGTTCCTTCACGACAACTGGTGCCGCGACCCGGGACTTCACGTCGACTTAATACAATTTCACACACAAAATGGCTTTAGTGTCTACTGAGGGTGAGAAAGAGCTGGTCTTTAAGTTACAGCGCTCTCAGGAGGACCATGAGATAACATACACTTTCTCTGAGGCCTGTGCAAGAATGGCACGGTATCAACGGCATGTACTGAAGCTACCTGGGGACTCACATAGCTGGTTTTCATTATATGAGATTCGCAAGGTGGCAAGAGCTGCCCCTAATTTTAGATTTAAAGAATATCTTACTTCTTTTGGGGGATTAAAAGAGTCAATTGAAGCCATTGAAACGCTGCTTCGAAATTGTGGCTATGAGTTCGTACGACGAGAAGATTCGATAATGCATGTGACTTCAATCTGGATCGTACCCCAAAATATATTTGTCTGATGGTGTCACTATTATTAGCGGAAAACCAGTGGGAAACATCGTTTATGTTTTACCGGAAAGAGGCTACGGATGTCAGTACAAGTTATTACATTGTGGCAGACACCACTCACACACCGGTGAAAGAGTCTAAACCACCGGGTATGCGGGAGTTGTGTAATGACGATGAGTTGGAGGACACTGTGGATTGGAGACCAAAAACTGACCGTCGAGTACAAAAGAAGTTGGAATTTTCCTCGGATGAGGACGAGATCATGTCACCACCACGACCAGTATCGAAAAAACAAGACCCAGTGGTGGCAAATTTAGTCCAATTGATGCAATATGGACATTTAAGTTTGGAGGAATTAACGAAAGTCACCGCGTCTTTGTCCGCTAGTCGCACGCCGGCTACGACGATAGGGAGACTAGTGCAACATACCGAAAATCGGCGGCTCCAGAAAGAGCATATTCCAACCCGCCAAAACCATCAAGATACAGCATGTCCAGTGGAAGCCACAATGCGTGGGCATCATATGGTCAGCCTGTCACAGACATTATTCAGGATACGTAGATCAAGACATTTGACGGGAATAGACAAGACGCGAGGAGTGCAAGGGCATGGTTAACAAGATTTTTCCATGTGGCAAAAATTTCACGTTGGGATGACGATCAACGGCTAGGAATGTTTGTGGATAGTTTGACGAACACGGCGTCTTGGTGGTACGAACAACTGGCGGATACCGTGAAGTATGATTGAAATGCGGTGATAGATTTGTTTCAACGGAAGTTTTGTGTGGACAAAGTGTCGCCTAGGGTCATGTATTCAAAATTGACCCAGAAACAAGACGAGCCAGCGACCACTTATCTATACCGGTTAAATGCCGCGGCGTTACGAGCTGGAATGGATTTCAGAGATGTCTATAACGCCTCATTGTTGAAAGAGCACATCCAACAATTCTTTGACACTATTCATGATCGTGTCATACAAATGCAATATCAGCATATGACTTTCAATAATATTGAAGAATTGGAGAGAGTGTTGTCGAAGCATGAAGCGCGTCTGACAAGACCAGGAAAGAAAGTGACTGCACGCAAGAGTGCCGAAGCGGTATATGAAGATGTACAACCTAGCGTACATGTGATGGGCGGAGAGGTGCATGCCATGCAGCGATCACATTCTACTTATGACGACAGAAGTGCACGAACGAGTGCGCATAATAACAATGATGGGGGCGTGGTATGTGAACACTGCAATCGAAGGGGACACGATAAAGACAAATGTTGGAAGTTGCAGACGTGTGAGCATTGTAAAACAGTCGTCCATGATGTAAGGTATTGTAGGAAGTTCATCGAAGAGATGGCCGAGATGCGGAGCAACTTGAAATCCGGAGAACTAACCGAGGATCAAGTGGCCGCACAGTTAAATGCCTAACCCCACAGTGCGTTGCGACCACTGTCGAGAGAAAAAGGAGGGCATTGTTGAGCAATGTGAAAGCAACACCGCGTTCACCTTTCATTATAAAAGAAAACAAGAAAAACGATACATTTAGCATGGAAGGATCACTCACTATGGACGAGGAACAAGAAACGAAGAAAATACAAGAAAAAACTGAAAAACAAGTTACATTTGAAGAAGAAGAAGAAGAGAAAAAAGATACGTCAACGACTAATGAAGCTACGGATGTCTCGGCTTATGTCACGTTGGTGGACAAAAGAGAGGGAGAACGAGAAGGATGGCAACAGTTGACCTAGATAACGCAGCCTTCAACGCAATTATACGTGAAGGGAGCAATTGACGATTTGGAACTGCCGTTAATGTTGGATTCTGGCGCGAACATTTCAGTATTGCATACCAATTTGGCGAAGATGTTACATATAGCAGTCCGAACGTTCGATACCCCGACTAGGTTTTGTGGTGTGACCGAAAGTACCATTGGCGTAATTGGTTTGGCCACCGTCAAGGTTCGGATGGGCCCATCTGTTATTTTTAACTGTGATATGTGGGTGGACAACATTGATTCGCAAGCTCTAGAAATACTTGGGACAGATATTTGGTGAAGGCGGGGGTGATTCTGAATATGAAGGATCAAAGTTGTCAGATTCCCAACAAAAATCCGCTACCGTTAATGACTCAAGAAGATCGATTTTCCGAATGATATGTGCTAACACAGGAGCGAATCATGGTGAGTGCTGGTATTCCAATTAATTGGGCAAGTATACATGCGGTGCAGACGGTTGGGGATAAACCCCCCGCTGTATATGTGATGGATGCTATTGATCCATTGAAGGTAGATCAGACAAAATTGGAGAGGGAGGTCTACCTGCATGAAGGGGTGGAGGTGCCGGATGAAGCGATGGAAGAACAGTTGGCACTTATACCTGAAGTAGAACAAGGTCCGATAACTCTACATGATATGGCTAACGCAGACATAGGAGAGCCAGGAATTACCACTAAAGAACAAGAAGACCAGTTACGAGCATTATTGTATGAATATGCTGATGGATTCATAAGTTCGGGTAATGCGCTACCGCCACCGGCCAAAGGTGTGGTTTGTGATGTGGATGTTGGAGACAATTCGCCTATTGCCCAGAAGGCGCGCA
This sequence comes from Peronosclerospora sorghi, assembly GCA_026184515.1. Lineage (NCBI taxonomy): Eukaryota > Oomycota > Peronosporomycetes > Peronosporales > Peronosporaceae > Peronosclerospora > Peronosclerospora sorghi. The sequence continues at coordinate 9,531,620 of CM047586.1, read as the reverse complement.
AGGTACCAGCTCACCTCCTACCAAAGCTGTACGAGTTGATACGAGGCTTACTGCAAGCAGGGTTAATCAAGTACTCGGAGTCAGCTTGGGCATCACCAATCGTGATCGTGTTAAAGAAGAATAAAGAAGACATACGATTGTGCATTGATTATCGAGCGGTAAACCAAAAGACGAGATTGATGGTGTACGCCATGCCTCTGATAGATGATTTGTTGGACAATTTTTAAGGGATTAAGTGGTTATGTTCAATGGATAACGCGAGCGGGTATTGGGCCATACCTATGACGAGAAGGGATCGGTTAATTACCGCTTTCATTTGCCCGCTAGGACACTTTGAGTGGTTTCGAATGCCACAAGGGTTAAAGAATGCGCCGGAGATATATCAGCGTATAGTTGACAATGCCTTGTGGACAATGGTCAGACGTTCACAACAGATGGGGATGAGGTGCAAGATCATGATCAATGATACCGCCATGGATATCGATGATGATGCTACATATGGCTTGGAGACGGACGTACCCCTATCACAAGATGTATTTCATAGTGGCCAAGTGGTGGAAAATGAGGAGCGACCTATCATTGGAAGGCGACCATACATTGATGACATTACGTTTGGTGCGAATAGTTGGGATACGCTGTGTGTGATGCTTGAAAACTTTTTGGAGTCGTTCAAGTATTGGAGAATAACTATAAGCTTACCCAAGAGTGCATTTGGGAAGCACAGTGTGGAGTTTCTGAGTCATCGCATATCCGCAAAGGGAATTGAAGCGTCCCCGCAAAAAATTGGAGTCAATTATCAAGATGGAATTCCCACGGACGTTAAAAGGGGTTCAGAGATTCATTGACAGTCTGATATATTATCTACGGTTTATCGACAACTCGCGACGTTAGCGGCCTCATTGTATGAATTGACGGACCTGCAGTTGAGGGATGGTACTCAATTGGAACATTCTGAGAATTCTTTTGCATTGTTGAAGGCTCGGCTTGTGCATGCACCGTTGCTACGACATATCGAACGTGCAAAGCCATTAAGTGCAATTTTATATACTAACATGTGGGCCTTTGGAGCTACAGTGTGTCAGGAGCACGATGGGATCTTGCACCCAGTAAGATATGTCAGTAAAGTGTTCAAAGATGCGGAGACGCGATATACAGGGGCTGAAAAGGAGGTGCTAGCTTTGATGAAGACGTTACATGACGCTAGTCATATTTTATTTGGACAACATATAACAGTATACGCAAGGTATTCCACGATGCGATGGCTATTCACGCCTAAAAGTTTAACTGGAAGAGGAGTTCAATGGGCGGTGATGTTATCCCCATTGTCGTTAGAGATTATACAACGGACCATGAAGGTGTTGGCCTGCCCGCATTATTGGCCACATCTATAGTGCCTGTGGAAAGAATGAATGAAGTATTAGAAGATATCGCTCCACTAAAGACACTGAAGGACACGCCAATTATTAGACCAATTCCAGGATTGCGTCGCCAAAGTACTGGATATATCTTGTCGTTTGATGGTGCTGTACGGATGAAAAATAATCCTAAAGGCATGTTTGGCATGATAATATGGGAGTTACCTACTTGGGAGGTGATAGCAGCTGAATATGGAATCCAGGATAACCTCACCGTAAACGATAGTGAATATCATGGCTTGATCGGTGTATTACAGCTTGCGCAAGCACACCATGTAAACAAGGCAATAATATGTGGAGACTCGAGGTTGGTGATTGGACAAGTCGATGGAGATTTACGCTGTAACCATGCCTCGTTATTGATCTGGCTGAATAGAGTGCACTCGCTGGTTGAAAATTTTGAGGCGATTAGTCTAGTGCATGTGGCACGCAAGTATAACCAGACGGCAGAGGAGGAAATTACCGAAGGGGAAGTGTAGAAGCCTCAACAGAGGGGAAGAGCGAAGATGAAAGACGACGGAAAAGATAACAAGAACATAACAAGAAATCGAAACAAACAAGAGAAAGAAACCCCAGAAGATGCAGCACATCCCTATCACGGACCCATGTTGGTTGTGATGAGTAGAATGCGGACCCGAGTTGGTTGCATTAGGGAAAAAACATAAGAGACAAACCCAAACAAAGAATAAAAGAAAGACGCATGTTTGAACATAATTGGAAGATGTTGTAATATGTGGATACATTACGTGATTATCGGTACAGCTAAATAATGAAAATGATGTGGTGAGCGTGCGAAAAGATGCCTGCCAAGGCCCAAGAGGTGAAAAACATGTACCTCTCACACAAAACAAGACAAAACAACAATAAACCAGCGCAAGATCGTACGAAGAGATACTTCACGAGGTCCTAAGGGTGCAAAACCTGTACGGCGGCAACAAGATGA
>CM047586.1:9371921-9523423 GCA_026184515.1 Peronosclerospora sorghi | reverse complement strand
TACCAGGGACGGCCATCTCACGCCGGCCATCTCAAGATCGATCGAATTATGGAGGGTATGAGTATGATTGGTGTAATATTGGATCTTGGGTAGAGGTTTACACCAATTGTGTAACGGGGTTACATTCGGGTTACATTGAGTGTTGGTGTACATGAGTACACCACGGTTGAGGTCAGTATTGGCCGGTTTGAAAGGTTTCGAACCTTTGGTTATTTTAACCAATGAGGGCAGGGGCCCTTGGTGTGGTGGAGTGTCAGCCATCCACGTATCAGTACACAGGTGTGTACATTACATTTTAGCTAGGTACGTATTAGAAATATTCTACTTAGTATTACATATAGTTTATATTAGTTTAAATTAATTTAGGCTAATTACATATTAAATATATTCAGTTTACATTTCACTCTAAAGTGCAGACGCGCGACCTCGACCGGTCGCGCGTGCAGTGAGTGTCGTAGGTAAGAGGGAGCCCTCCCTTTACTTACACCCCGTAAAAGGAACACAGCCGTTAAGGCTAAGTAGTAAACGAACCCGGGAATCTTGGCCCCGAGTAGGAGAGCTCTCCTACTAAGCCCTTTATAAGGGCGTACCGGCTAAGTAGCGGTAGCTAACGCTTTAAGGAAGAGTCTTCCTCTGTGCGCTAGCCGCACCGTGCGTTTACGCACCGGCTACAAATTGAGTGCTACTGGATGTTATTTTCAATTGATTGCCAGAGAAATCTGCTAAGTTAGGGCCGGCCAGCGCATTCTTAGCCAAAACAGTCAACACAAGGAATTATCCAGTGAACCAACTACTAGAAGCGTACATTATATCCATGTTGAATTAACGTGAATGTAAACTCGTTAAACGAAGAAAATAACATCTGTGGCTGCTTACGAATTATAGCGGAACACGAGATGAGCAACACAGATATGATAGAGACACTATTAAGGTTGGGAGCGTCAGGACAAGTAGATAACAGGGTGGGGAGAGACAAGGAAGATGCCCTCATCTGTGAGAATGTAGCCCCAGAAACGAGCGAATCAATAACTACAACTGCACCTTCATCTATATCTACCCCTCTATAGACCAACGAAGAAAAGGAAGAGTTTTGAGGATACAACGTACAAACGAAAATCTTGGAAACCTCAGCTCATGATATATATAATTTATATAATCAGCAATGCTACACAAAAGGATGGACCAAAAGGACTTAGAGAGGGGTCATATCTATGTTAGGGTGACTGGGAGTTAAACGCAAACGGGGTGTTGAGTGGGAACAGAGTGAAGTGAAATGGTTGACAAGTATGATAGAACAGGAAGCTACTACCACATGAATAGTTGAGCAATATCCACTAAATCTCTCTTAATCTAAGAAGATACGCACTATGGGAGCTGTGCAAAAGAAGAGGCAGAAATTGTGTCGTTCCGTAAATGCAAAACCCAGACACCACCGGACCAAGTAAAGATTCGACGTGCACCTTAAGAAACCAGAAGGAGATGGACAAAACGAGAAGATGATATATTGGTAGAGGCGATGAAATGTGTAGATGTGGATGCGACAGTTATCGCTAAAAAGTTGCATGATGCCGCAAACACGACTGGACGTAAGCACATGCCAAGAACAGAAAGTGGATAGGCATAGACTTCTCCGACTAAAGCGAATGCTGCATAACACCAAACACTCATTCATACAGCCAATGTCCTCATCGGAACAAGGAAGTATTGTGGGCAATAATGAAGAACAGAGTCATCATGATCTTAACAAGTCCAAGAGTCAGAGATCAGGATCAGAAGAGGAAGACAAGTCATAGCAGTTAATCGAGTTTACATCGAATAAACTAGAGCAACCGTTAATGGTCAGCGAGGATGTGGATGGTGTAAAAGCGATGAATTCCAGAGAAGACCTAGAACAACAGTTAACGGCCAGCGAGGTTGTGAATGTGGAAGTCACAGATATTGAGTATCACACTGGTGACCAAGAAAATTGACTCTATGGGTGAAAAGATGATGGGATCACCACTGGATGAGGAGAAATCTAGATGCACCGTAGATTATGATGAAGAAGACAAGCCAAATATACCAACGGTGGTGAATTGATCGATTCGACAGAAGATTCGGGATCCAGTTATAGTAATTGTAATGAGAAGGACTTGGTATCTAGAGAAGATGAGCTGTCCTATAACAAGGGTTGTGATGCATTGGAAGAGGAGGATAAAGGCACCACGGAAGGTTTTGACCTATCTACAACTGCAGAGAGTGGACATGATGAGTTATGTGGAGAAGTCCTGAGTAACCTCACTCCAATGGTACATATTAATGCGGAGGTGTCCAAAACAGTGACTCAGAGGGCGGATGAGTATCGAAAGTACAAGTTCAATGATGATTTGGACGCAGCAGAGTGTCGAAAGTTGTTGTGGCGCAGTGGATGTAAACTAGGGTCAACCGCGAGGCGAGTGATAATACGCATGACAAATGTTGAAAGGGAATGGTGTCAGGAGGTCTATAATGTCACTATTGACCCAAGAGCTATTATTAGTGAAACCAAGTCTTTGGACTTACACATAGAACCTGGTGGAAGACGGAATCAGATCGATCACTCCAGAAGATGCAAGAAACGTATTATTCTGGTTACAGTACTGTTAAGAGATTAAGAATCTTTAGCGGTCTTCCTTCGTGAGTGCTGGGGTGGTGGTTTGGACCTTGTATAGATGACTTATGTTGTCTGAAGTATGAGTGACTATACCACAATTCAATTATCAAGGAGAATGCAGACATTGGCTATATCTCAAATCTCGGGAGGCTTACATGGACGAATTCACGTCGTTAAAAGACTACCTTCTCACTATGTGTTTAATACATTTAGAAGCATTATGCGTTACCAACCCAGATTAATATGAATGGGAGACAGAAGGGGTTGCATCAACCATTGAGTTCACGTTTCGTATTATAAAATTGGGCAGTGTTTAGCCAAACGATGGGATATTTACAACAATGACCGCGGTACTGACCATTTCATGCCACTAATGAGAGGAGTATTATATCTGCATGTAACCGGAGATATCATGAATGAGCAGTTAACCACAGATACAGCAAGCTTAAGGATATGGGATTATTGGAAATTGTGTATCCTACGACACAATAAGTTGAGATTTTTGGATGGGGGATAGTATGTTCCATTGGATTTCGATGCGTCATTTTAACCACCACTAGTGAAAGAGATATACACAAAAACATCTACGGGTTGCGATGGTAAATATCATGAATTATGTTAGAAGATTTGGCATGGTGGATAAATTAACTAGAGAGCCGCCGTCTTCGTTATTACAATTGACGATTAGAAGAGAGACTGTTGAGTCGACGAGGGCATCGGTGATGGCTGAGGCAGAACAGACATGTGTGTATAAGGAATTTAAACACACGTTACATATGGACCAGATGAAAGTGATACGGGCATCCGTGGAGACTAAAGGAATTGTTTTAGCTCGTGTTCCATATGGATGTGGAAAGACCTCTACCACTATGGCTATTGTGTTAACATTATTAGCGGTATTTCCGCATTATCGGATTGCCATCGTTTCCGAAACTGTTGCAGCTATTGATGAAGATCTGAAAAGGTTGATGGATTCGAACAGATAAATGACTAGTAAAAAGTTCGCCTGGGTGAGATAAAAGGCACCATGTTGTTGCCAGATGCTGAAGATATCGACGGAGTTTTCTCTCGGAAATATTGCAACGAGAGCGACGTTCATTGGGCGGTTACGTGAAGCGAAAGGAAATACCTCCGAGACTAAAGTTGAAGGAGACGGATACAATGGAACAAGAACGCGTAATTGCTGCTACGTTGGCGCAATTAGGGCGGCTATATTTTCAAACGGTGTTTTATCATGTAATTATTAATGGTGAAGGTGACCAAACAGTGGAAGTAGCATTATTGCAAGCTATTAGACCAGAGGTGGAGGTTCTTGTATCAGTGGGTGATTCTTATCAGCTTTTTGCATACTCTCCCATAGATGAAAAGTTGAGACATCGGTTTCATAGTGGTTCTCGTCGTCATAAAACTACATGGGGATTGTTACACTCCATAGAACATTTTCGCGCAGTTCGAAAGTTATCACCTGCATTTCCTGGGATCACCATGACTGCAGAATTAAGGAGCCATCCAAAGATTACGAGACTGTTGCAAGCATTCTATCCCTACAGTATTCGAAATAGAGCAGCTAAATCACGGGATTATTTGGATGCGATGAATTTAAATGGTGTGGAAGTTATCGATTGGACCAGACCAAATGATCGTTACTGTAGCCGGTGCGTATACGCACGGTGCGGCTAGCGCACAGAGGAAGACTCTTCCTTAGAGCGGTATCTACCGCTACTTAGCCGGTATGCCCTTATAAAGGGCTTAGTAGGAGATCTCTCCTACTCGGGGCCAAGATTCCCGGGTTGGTTTACTACTTAGCCTTAACGGCTATGTTCCCTTTACAGGGTGTAAGTAAAGGGAGGGCTCCCTCTTACCTACGACACTCACTGCACGCACGACCGGTCTAGGTCGCGCGTCTGCACTTTAGAGTGAAATGTAAACTGAATATATTTAATATGTAATTAGCCTAAATTAATTTAAACTAATGTAAACTATATGTAATACTAAGTAGAATATACCCAATTCGTACCTAGCTAAAATGTAATGTACACAACTGTGTACCGACACGTGGATGGCTGACACAACCACCACCCAAGGCCTCATGGCCTCATTGGTTAAAATAACCAAAGGTTCGAAACCTTTCAAACCGGCCAATACTGACCTCAACCGTAGTGTACTCATGTACACCAACACTAAATGTAACTCAAATGTAACCCCGTTTAATCCTCCCTCCATCAAGACTATTGCTTACGCAATAAACAAAATTTTGTTGGAGAACTCCAACGCCAGTTCCTCTGGCCCTCCATATGTACACCTTCAGTGGAGCTATGGCATCTCCTCTAGAAGAGGTAGACTACTCCGAAACCTCGGAGGTGGATGCCCTTGGGGATACCTCCCCAACGGTTAACCGCTCCGACAGCGCCGAACGGCGTTGTCGGAAGCCTAATATGTTCCCCACACGTGGGGAAAATGCACTAACCAGTGCGCACCCCTGCCCATATTGGATGATACATCCGACTCGCCAAAGGCGATCGTCACTAATGAGCTGGACGCAGCTCAAGACACCCAACTTGCCGCACATGCACTAAGGGCTGCGTTACGCGCCCCCAAACGCCTGTCAAGGGCGGCTTATAAATTTTATGGTCCTCGTGACCTTCCAAGGTGGGCCAGGCGTTTGATAAGGACTGGTTTAGCGTCCTATACCCCTGTCCCCGCGGCTGAACAGCCGTATCAACGCGAAAGCCGTGATAAACTCCGGCAACAACTGCTTACACAAAAGCATTTCACTAGCGTCTCATACCGAGAGCGATTAGACAGGCAGGCACAGGGTGCCCCTGTTGAGAACCTCCGCGAGGTTCCTTTCGTTCTTTCTCCGGGAGAAAGTGCTGATGATGCAGAGAAGAAGTTCCGCGTTTGGGCGGAAGGGGAGAAGGTTCTCCCCAGCTTCAATGAGCTGCACGACATCTATTCCCGTCGAGACATTTGGGTGGAGAGGGCATTATGCCTGGCATTTGCCAGAGCCAAAGCTATGGAGCTATTACGTGCTCCATATCGCACGCGCTAAGCCAGCGTCCCTGTCTCCACCATGATGTCAGAGGACAGTGTGAGCGTCACACTGCCTCCGGCGAAACCCCATTTTTTGGGAGTGAAAAGGCTTCTCATGCCCCTCTGGTCGTTGACCTACAGCGGGATTCTCCCGCTCGAAAGCGTCAACGACGTCGCGGCAATCCTTCCGTAGGGGAGTCTCGAACTCCCACGAACTCTGTGAGTGTGGATAACCTCTCCACTTCACCAGATACTGGGTTTGACCCTGATGATGGCGCCGCGCCATCAGCCTCTCCACATGAAAGTGGGGAGTATTCTCCGCATCGAGCATTGGAGAAGGAGGTCGCACAATTGTGACGTGAGATTCGTGCGCGCTGTGATCGACACAGCCTTCGCATCCATGATCTCCACGAGGGGATCCGCGATGAGCGGGATGCCACAGATCGCTTCGAGAGGCGGCTTGCCTCTCTCGAGACGACCGTTGCGGAGCTTCGTGGTCGCATTTTAGCCCTTTCGGGCTTCCTTCGCCCTGCGGTGCCTTACGGCTATCCACCTTTCCACCCTCCTCCAGGAGGGGACCCGCCTCCGGGTCCTGGTATGGCTTAAGCATACCGACATAAAAGGTTGGATGCGTACGCATCGCCTTCGGGATGTCTAAGGTGTACGACAAGGCCCACAAACCTGGGGCGCAGTTTGTTCTGTAACAAGTTAAAAACTGCATGTGTAGGAAGGTTTTTAGCGTTTAATAAAACACTTTCTCCTACTCTGTATAACTTTTTGTTACGCCGTCCCTTTCGTTCAGCTTGCTCCTTCTGCTTGTCTTGGATTTCCGCCATGGCATCGCAGACGTGTCGTAAGACACTAAGGCGCGTCGATAAAAACTTATTGATGAGCTTTCGCACAGATACAGGGATGACATCGGGGAATCCTCCCCCCTCAAGCCCTGGGCCACGCACATGTGGCGTTAACGGAACCCTCGGATTCACCAATCCGTTCACTTAAAACGGGGTAAACCCCGTAGATGCATGTACCGAATTGTTGATAGCAAATTAAACCATCAGAAGCATCTCACTCCAACTCTTAGGAGAATCCGGACATAAACTCCGGAGAATGTCCTCCACAACTCTATTAACGCGTTCCGTCTGACCGTCCGTCTGCGGATGATCCGCAGTGGACATGAGGAGCTTGGTGCCTAGCACCTTAAACAACGCTCCCCAGAATTGTCCCGTAAAACGGGGATCCCGATCCGCCACAACGGAATCGGGTAGACCATGCTGTCGAAAGACACGGTCTAGGAACACTTTCGCTGTTCCTTGTCCATATATGGACTCTGTCACCGCCGCCAGGTGAGCCATGTTGCTCAATCGGTCTACAACGACCAATATGCCGGTGTTCCCGGCCCTATCCTTCGAAAAACCGAAGAAAAAATCCATGCTAATGGATTTCCAACACTCCGTTGGAACCGATAAGCTCGCCAAACGCGCAGCTGAACTTGCAGAGGGTTTGACCTCTGAAACGTCTCACAGATGCTAATATACGCACCGACCCACTTATACATGTTGGGACACCAATACAAGGCTCTTAAAGCGCTGTAGATCTTATCCCGACCTAAATGACCCCCGGTAGGGGCGTCATGTGCCTCAAAGAGGACTCTATACTTCAGTTCCTCATCATGAGGAACTACCACCCGCGGAGTGTCCTCCGCGCTCGTGCTATAAAATAGCAAACCGTCACAGTACCTGTAACGGTGTAAACGAGCTTTAGCTAGACTTTTTTTTTGACAGGGTTTGATCAGACTAGCCAAGTCCCTTTTCACCCAACGCGCTGATAAGCGCCGACACTGTGGGTCTTTCTCATACGCCTGGCGTATGAGATCCACCACAGACGTGGTGACGAATGTCGCGTGAGCGAGCTCGTAATAGGGACGACGCGACAACCCGTGTGCAAGCATGTTTTGCTTGCCAGGTTAATAATTAACCTCAAAGTTGTACTCCGCAAAGAAGGAGAGCCAACGGGCCATCCGTTGCGAGAGATGAGGCGACTTTGTCGCTGTCCGTAAGGACGCGTGGTTAGTATAAACCACGAACGGCTTTGAGCCGAGTAGGTGAACCTTAAATTTGACAAGAGCATAATTCATTGCAAGTAGCTCCTTGTCATGAACGAGGTAATTCCGTTCCGCAGCTTTAAGCTGCCTCGACTCAAACGCAATTACGCGTTCCCTTCCTGCATCGTCTGCTTGTAACAAAGCACATCCAATTGAGAAATAGGAGGCGTCGCAGACGACACTAAATGGTTTCCCTTAGTCTGGGAGAGAAAGAACGGGAGCTTTTAACTAGCTCCCCTTAACCGCTTCAAAAGCGTTTTGGTGTTCAGTTTTCCAACACCAATCAACATCCTTCTTAAGAAGGTCGGTCAATGGCTTTGCCATTTCAGCGTAGTTCTCGCTGTACTTGTGGAGATAGTTGGCTAATCCAAGCCACTTCCGTAAATCTCTAAGATTTACAGGCGAAGGCCACTCCACAATGGCTTTCACCTTCGCGGGATGCCCACACTCCATCCTTACCGATGAAGCATCCGAGGAAAGGAATTTCCTCAGCACCAAAGGTACATTTGGATGCGTTTGCATACGACTTATGCTCTCGCATACATTCTAGCACCGCTCAAAGGTGTATCAGATGCGTCTGAACATCAGACGAGTCGCCTTCCGCACGACTATGAACGAATATATCGTCGAAGTACGTCTGAGCGTACTTCCTATGAGGGCGGTAGAGTTGAGTCACCAAGCCATTGGAAGTCGCTGGTGCATTTGAAAGCCCTTGTGGCATAACAAGCCACTCCCACAGCATGCCACTAGGCGTGATAACCGCTGTCAGCGGAATATCGGACGCTCGTATGAGCACCTGATAGTACCCGTCCACCAGATCTAAGGCGCTGTAAACAGTACAGCCTGCCATATCATTCTGGAGGACATCCTTCCGAGCAATCGGAGTTTGCATGGGTACAGTAGCTGCATTCAGCTTGTTGCACGGATGCACAATGCGCCATTTCCCGTTCGGTTTACGAACACAAGAAGTGGGAGATGAGTGGGGAGACTTGCTCTCCCGCACCATCCCCGCCTCTTCTTTCCCCTTGAAGAATGCGTCGATGACGTCGCATTGTTCCTTGGGGAGAGGTCACTGCCTAGTGACGCAGTATTTGGTTCCAGGAACTAAATCAATTTCATGTCGGACTCCCCGATCCGGTGGTAACCCCATCGGCGGGTTGTCACTAATGACATCTCCAAATTCCTTAAGTAAGTAATGGTAAGGGTCATCAGGATCCGCGAGGATCTTGTGACCGCTTCGGGCATTCAATGCCTGTTTGGTTTGCACCAAAACTGACTCGTCCATCGTGGATGAGGAGTTCAACTCCTCTTCCGGACGCAACAAGACGACCTCGTCGATTTCATCTGCTTTCAAAGCAGTCTCAAACTCGTTGAAGGACATCTCCTCCAACGACAACCGTTCGCCTACCCCAGGAGACCGTTCCAGGCTTACGCCTTCCGTGACAACACCTGTCACGCTATTCAGCATCCGATAGGACTGATGACTACTGGCCTCGGGACTCTTCCTGGGACTCCGATGGGGGGAGTCAATTGCCCCATCTATTGGAAGCGCATCCCATCTATCAACATAGCTCTCTACCTCTACCACCGGTGACTCGCCGGTATCACCTATATCGGCGTAGTCGGAATCATTTCCGACGTGCGAAAGAGACAAACTTCGGGTCTCTTCGCTTGGAAGCGCCTCGCGCTTAACCACAGGGGTCTCTACCCCTACCAATGGAGTCGTCTCAAAGGAATCCACCTCTGTCAATGGCGAATTGACTGTCTCGCCTATAACGTCGTGGTCGGAATAATTTACGACGTGCAAAATAGACGAACTACGGGTCTCTTTGCTTGGAAGCGCCTCGCGCTTAACCACAGGGGTCTCTACCCCTACCACTGGAGTTACCTCAGAGCAATCCACCTCTGCCACTGGTAACTCACCAGTCTCGCCATTCACGGCGTGGGGATTAACCGCCGAATCCCCCTCGTTAAGGAACTCTTCCTTAACGCCGTTGGGAATGATCATTTCAGACATCCCAATCTCTGGCATCTCACGCCAGAATCGCTTTTGAAATCGAGCAAAGGTGGGTTCATGACTCGCCAATGCTTCACCCAACCGCGGGTGCGTTGATCCAATGGACTTAGACTTCCAGTCTATCCATGGCTCGTGGAGTTCCAGCCACTTCATGCCCAGAATGAGGTCATACCTCGAGTCCAAATCCAGGACTAGGCAACGTTCTAAGCTGTCGAAGTCTGCCAACTCCAGCTTAAGGTCAATCGAGACCTTGGGTACAGAAACCTGTACACCCGTCGCTAGACAGACCGTGCCAACATCACGAGAACGTTCCTCTAGGGCCTCGGCATACAGCCGACTCTTCTCAACAGCAGCCCGTCTGACATAATTGTCAGACGCGCCAGAGTCTATCAAGACTCTCCAAGGCTTATCAAAGCCTTTCACGTCCGCAAGGACTACCACCAAACCTGGCTGGTACACCAACTCGGTGCTAGAAAGCACCGCTTCCCTCGGGTCTTTGTGCTGTCGTCCCCTACCTTGTGGCTTAACAGCACTTAGGGGTCCCCCAGTAGGGCGCCCCGCACCTACTGGGAGCCGTCGTTTCCCGACGGCTTGGACAAGGGCTTTTTCCCCACCCTTGGTCCCTTGTAGCGAGTGTCTCGCTGGGGATTTTTCGGAAATCTGTTCCTCAGATGATCCGTGCTTCCACACAGGAAGCATCTCAGCGGCCCATGCCGCTGCAACATGGCTAAGAGCTCTGCCTCGAAGCTCTGTGAAAAAGAGTCAGAATGACTCTTAGCGGGAGGTTTCTCCTCCGCTTCGACCTGACTCAGGTCCATGGGTTCGGGACCCACCTTAGAGGAACGGAAATTCCTCTCGGCGTTGAACGCCATCTTGAACGCCTCCTCCAGGGATTGGGGTCGACATCGGAACAATTCCGAACGTGCTGGACCTTCTCTCAGGCCTCCCATGAAGACGGGGATGGACACATCGTCCGAATACGCCTTCGCGTACATCCCTGCCAACAGGGTCTTAAGCTCCTGGATATAAATCTCCAGGTACTTAGTGCCTTGACGGCACCTCAGGAACGCCAGTTTATTCTGGAAAACCCGATCAGGCGTTGCGTACATGTCCATGAGCTTCTGCTTAAGGACCTTCCATGTTGGAAACACGTCCGTGACTGACTCCGAGCATGTAAACGCCCATGTACGGGCTTTGCCCGTAAGATGGGTCAATGCAAGTCCCACTTGCAAGTGATCAGCGGTCATGTTCGCTGTGGCGAAGGCCGTTTCGACCTCTCGCAACCAAACGTAAATGTTGTCACCCTTCTCTCCGGTGAACTCCTTTATCTTAAACGATAATGGAGGTCGCACCCCCGTGGAGCGACCTCCACTACAACTCGCCTCATGGGTGATGAGGGCATTGACCCTTGCCTTCACGGCCTCACGGCCCTGCTCCACTAGGATCTTCATGCCTTCGTCACACATTAAGGGTAACAACCTTTTAAAGGCTTCCTGCTGGACGAGGGTCAAACTATCCCAATCGTCCTGATTCATCCTTTGCAGAGGATGCCTTAGTCTACCAACACAGGTGTTGGATTGACTACAAGTGCTACCAGATGTAGCCGGTGAGTATACGCACGGTGCGGCTAGAGCACAGAGGAAGACTCTTCCTTAAAGCGGTATCTACCGCTACTTAGCCGGTACGCCCTTATAAAGGGCTTAGTAGGAGAGCTCTCCTACTCGGGGCCAAGATTCCCGGGTTGGTTTGCTACTTAGCCTTAACGGCTGTGTTCCCTTTACGGGGTGTAAGTAAAGGGAGGGCTCCCTCTTACCTACGACACTTACTGCACGCGCGACCGGTCGAGGTCGCGCGTCTGCACTTTATAGTGAAATGTAAACTGAATATATTTAATATGTAATTAGCCTAAATTAATTTAAACTAATGTAAACTATATGTAATACTAAGTAGAATATTCCTAATTCGTACCTAGCTAAAATGTAATGTACACACCTGTGTACCGACACGTGGATGGCTGACACACCACCACCCAAGGGCTCATGCCCTCATTGGTAAAAATAACCAATGGTTCGAAACCTTTCAAACCGGTCAATACTGACCTCAACCGTAGTGTACTCATGTACACTAACACTAAATGTAACTCAAATGTAACCCCGTTACAGTTACCCTCATAGGGGGCGGAGAATCACGGGGAACCGGGTGATATGGATTAGCTCTCAGGAATGGATGAAGGAATACGACCGTCAAGAATACAGACATAGAAACGATATTGAGCTGGCGGTCATTATGTACTTATTGGATAAAATGCATGCCGCCCTGATGAATGAAATACTGGAAACCAGTACTGCCATTAGAAAGTCAGTGCTAATAATTTCACTTCTCACAGAAACAAGTCACAGCAGTACTGGCGGAGCTATTATATTTGAACGATGTGCATGAGGATTGTATGGACATTGAGGTAGATACTACCGATTCCATTCAAGGTCGTGAGGCTGATATCGCTATTGTGTCGATGGTTCGGTCCCATACGCTAGGATTTTTTGAAGGATATCCTTCAAGACCTTTGGTGACTCTCAGCAGAGCGCGTGATTATCTATTCATAGTGGCTGGTCGCTATGTGTTTGAACAAGAAATTACTTGGAATAAGATGATGCATTTATGCAAGGAAAGTGACGTCCCGTGTTTTGCCACAACTATGACCGACGATGCCGCGCGCGCGTATCTGAACTGGGCTTAAGAGGTTGTTGTGTGCGTGCCTTTTGCTCGCCTACGCTGAAGTTACGCAAGGGGTGGTTGTGGTGAAGTGACTTTTCAGTTATGGAAAAGACGGACGTGAGTCATGTATTGAAATGTTATAAATTGTTCCGGTCGGCTAAGAAGTAACTATCGAGTATTGAAGCCAGCACTGAAGTACCCGAGAAGTAGTAGGTGATAAAGTGTTCGAAGTGGATATAGAATTTAGTAATACTTAATAGATTCTAATTTACCCCTTAGCCCAACAGTCGTTTGCAACCTTACAGCAATCCTACCAAACTGTCGCATAGTTAAACCAAGTTTAATGCAAGAATGTCGTTAAGTAAGCATCTAAGTCAGAGGGTTGCCTTCTTGTGTTGTAATTTAAGTGGAAACACCAAATTTTAAGTTCCTTCACGACACAAACACTCCTGTTTAACTATGATTTCCACTGTTGCTTTACGTGAAAGTTGAAAGGATCATTTTTCGCTACCACTGCCACCAGAATACGCTTATGCAGAAATCTTCCTGGATGGTTTGGAAGCTAGCATCTTGGAGATTCTCCGGCTGATGCTAGAAGTAACCACTCAATGTGTAAAACATATAAGAAAGCTAAGTTTAAGGTGGCCTGTGAGTATTGGATTTCCCGGGTTTAGAAGCGGATGAAAAAATACTATCACCTCGACGACATTGAAGTCTCGAATGAGCAGACACGTGCAGCAGCCCAGTCTCGTAAGCGTTTTTGAAGCGTTCTGAGGGCCGAATATCGTAACTCAACTAGACAATACACAGCAAGTTTGACAAGGGTGGCAAGGCATAGAGCGCGGAGCCTGCAGCTGGAATGAAAATGATCAATGGAGATTGGAAGTAAGAATATTATTACCCATACATACGTTATCAGAAAAACACAAGAAATTTTGGGGACCTATAATTGAACTGATAACCGATCTATTCAAACTCAGTCAGGTATGCCATGTTTGCTGGAGACGCATATAATGGATTGGAAACGACTTCATACACTAAAAAATACGTGTATCAGACATGCTCGACATCAACAGACTAAATTAAGGGGGTGGAGGCTAGCGATCCTAATGAATTCCCTCCTCCACTAATTGTAAGGAAAGTAGTGGTGGAATCTGTGAGCGCAATGGTGCTTTACCATATCAATAACGATAATAAACGACTTGTTACGTTAACTTGTACTCAGTCAAATCTCGTTCCACTCCAAACGTAAACTTCCACTTAGTCAATCGTTCTTCCATGTGAAAAGGTCAATATAATCGATAATATCCACACAGCTATTCAGTAGTCGTCCCAATCACAGTCTTGTATGTAAAAGAGATATTAGGCAATCGAGTAAGCTCCACACTATATGTGCGAGAATGCGTGATGCCAAGAAACAACGATGCAAAAGTAATATATTTGACTATAACTAAATTATAGTGTGACACATACACAAAATTGAGTATACCTATTTTTTGGTCCGTGCGAAGATGCCCAACTTTAAATGCCTTCGCGTCTTCATACAGCACTGCATTTTAACACTCCTTCTCATCGTCACGTCCAAAAAACGTATCACTCAACCTTCCGTCAAACCAATTCTTGACCGTATGTTTCTAAATATTTTTACTGCCAACGCCTTGGTAAACATAATATGCTATCATGTCTTGCGTTCCTTATACTGCACTGCGATCATCTCTTCCTTCTTCTAGGATACGATAAACTTGATACGTAGATCCACATGCTTCATCTTTCCCGAATTATTTTCACCCTCCAGAAACTTGATTGCCGCTTGATAGTCAGAATTTAGCCTCATAGGGAGTTTCACTTGTAAACCAATTTCCGTAAGTAGCTCGTAAACTCCAATCAGCTCACATTCCACTTGTGCAGCTGCGTAAAACTCGGCTTTCATTGTTGAAAGTGCTACACATCCTTGTCGCTTACATATCCAATAGGGAAATATACCATTAAGCGAAACCAATCCACCAGTCGCCGATTTCCTGTCTTGTTTACATCCCGCGTATTCTGCATCACTACCTCCAAAACAAACACGTTTTCCATATCGTATTCTAAAACTCCATCTTTAACCTTAATGACATCGTTCCTTTAAGATATCTCAACGTCCTTTAGCAAATTTAGCAAAACTTCAGTCTAAAATCTTCGGTGCATGCGACTGACTCGTCACCCTATGCACTGCAAACACGATTTCTGGTGAAGAGCACCTCACTATCCACAGGAGAGATCCAACAAGCGATTGGAAACCCCTCGCTGCGGGCGTTCCGTCACTAGGCCGCATCAGTAGGTCCACCTGTTTTTCCATCGTAAGCGCTTCGTAGTCGGTCCCGATTTGTGTCTTCACGCTATTAGACTCCATAAGACCATAATCATTCAATAAACTTCGTACCATCACTTCCTGGTCCAGATAGTATCCACTCTCATCGTCATATGTCACTCGCATGCCAAAAAACATCGATACTTCGTCTAGTTCTTTGATTTCGAGAACTTCCATGTCTTGAAAGAAAATTTTCACAAGATTTTCGCTTGTACCCGTCGCCAATAAGTCGTCTACATATACTCCAACTACGTAAGTGTCCACTTTGTGTCTCTTGTAATACAAACACATATGGTTGCAACTCTGTGTGAATTTTAATTCCAGTAGCTTGTTGTGTAAGAGACGGTCCCAGAGACGCCCCGCCTGCTTTAATCCATATAACGTCTTCTTCAGCTTCAATAACAAATATTCAATTCGCTTGACCCCGTGCTTCTTCAGATTCTCTTTACTTATCTCCATTCCCTTGGGTATGAACAAAAATATTTCATGCTCCTCCTCCAACGCTTTAACATACGCGTTCGGTATGTCGTCGTGCCTGGCCTTGACCTTCCATTTCTCGCTAACGCCAAAATAATTTTCACCGTAATCATATCCACGAACGCAGCGAACGTTAATCCATAGTCAACACCAAAGCGCTGTTCATTTCCACACGCCAATAAGCGCGCCTTGTATCTCTCGATGTACCCGTTTGCATCGGTTTTCGTTTGAACACCCACTTGGTGTGTAACGGTCTGCAACAAACCTGTCTTTTTTCCACATTCCACACGTCATTTAATTCCAGTGGTGATAGTTCACTCCTTATAGCCGTAAACCAGTCATCTTTACGTTGACTCTTCATCGCTTCGCTATAGTTCCTTGGATCTAGTACCTTATCACGTTAACAATTCCATTGTCTTCCACTACTTGACCTTTAGTTTCTTCGGAGTCTTCGGTCTTCATTACGTTTCTTCTAGCCGTAATTACAAGCACCGTGACACTCCCTCTTCCATGACTTTTTATTCTTTTTTCCGAGTCCATTTTTCTTAGCACTCTCGTTAGCAGCTCCTTCTATCGCGCGATCACTATGTTCTTCGGCTCCTTCTAAATATTCACTGCTTCCATCCAAAAACAACTTGAGTAACTGATGATTCTGTGTCTGGTCCAACTTCTCAACGTTCTTGATATGATGTGTTACCACACATTTCCTGTCCTTTTGTAGAAAAACCTTGTAACCTTTTACTTTGTCACTTTTTCCAATTATTATTCGAATCTACTAGCCGATTCCGTCAGAAATTTGGCGATGCTCGATCCTCTGCCCCAGCGCGGAAGCCTAAAGCAGTTCGCGCCATCAAGATGTCTGGGAGTGAAGAATCAATCTCAGAGGACAGTGGAAGTGATGGTGATCAGCGTCGTTACATGATTGCTGCTATGTGTGATCAATCAGTGACGCACGATAAACCTAGTGAGCCTCGATCTGGCAAACGAAATGAGCCAATTGCAGTTGATCAAGGGTTAACAAAGAAGTGCAGTCATTGTGGATCGATCAAGCACGACAATTTACGTTGCTGGAAGCGCCTTACCTGTCTGAAGTGTGGCAAGAAGGGACATCCGACTGATCACTGTTTGTATGTCTGCCGAGCATGTGGCGAAATTCATGATGCGGGCAAGTGCCCTATGGAGGAATTTTACAATCGCATTCTCCAGTGGTACAACCCTACCAATCATGCCAGAATGTTTCCCAAGGAAGCATAGGACATGTTAAACTAGGACGCTTGCCAGGTTGGAATCTGGTACGAGACGAGCGTATGGTTTGTGTATTTTTGCATATGTGGATAAGAAGCGGGTTGATCAAGCAGAAGAAAAGGATAATGAAAATGTGATCATCCTGATTTACCACGTTTGGCTAATTTCCGTATTGATGCGTTTTCTCGGTCCCCGGTGATCATGGAAGTTGATCTACTTCCGGGTGAATCACGTGGATATTGGAAGTACCACTCACCAAAGAAATGGTTTAAACAAGCCAAGGCGAGCGGTAAAATTAATAACGAACGTGACACGTTATTATTTGATTCTGGTGCCGAAGTGTCGATCATCGACTCAACCTTTTCTCGTAAGCTGGGTTGTCAGATCGACGCGAGTCAGACACAAGAATGTGTCGGCATCGGAGAAAGTGCATACCTCACAGAAGGGCGCAGTAAAATCAAGATTAAGTTAGCGGGCTCGTTGGTTTATTATTTCCATGCATGGGTGGAAAAACTTGTATGTAAAGATGCTATATTGGGTATGGATTTTATGATACCAGCTGGTGTTCGATTGGACGTCGCCCATGGTGCATTTAGTTTACCTTATGCGGTGATCATCCCATTAGAAGGGCGTCGACAATTGTACGGGTCGAGTGGAAATTACATGAAACTCGATCAGTATGAGCAGATACCTGTAGGTCGATCTGCCGAGGTTCGGATTCGTTATCAACGGTCTCGGAAGTTGTGGATTACTCGCGGAAAGGATTGGGTCCCCACTATCACTAGGGGCGTGGGTAATTTACGGTATCTGAGTATCACGAACGTTGCTGATCATCCGATTATTTTACAAGATGATACGATTTTAGGCATCTGGATGAACAAAGACGACGTGCCCCGACGCCCTGGATTTATTTCAGTCTGATCCAATCGTTATAAGGAGTGGCAGAATCTCGCGTATCAATCTTCTACCGATTCAGTGCATGAGGATCAAGAAAGTGCCAATCAAGGTCCACTGGTCGAGAAAAAAGAGTATACTACTCCTCAAAGTATTTTGGTACGCCCTACGGACCCGGTCGTGACATCTGTGGCATTAGTGACCGGAAGATCGCAGAATGTGCAAGAAATGCAAGAGAAGTGCGATCAGAATCCGGGTGTGAATGGTCCGACCCTGGATCACAAAGTTGAACAACCTGTTACAAGAGATGATCCTGGTCAAGATATGTGTGACCACCCCGTCTCAGCCGATCGTGGTGAACTCGGTGTGATTCCTATCGATGATCAAGTTTGCTACCACGAACGTGGAGATTTGTTCGTTGAAGAACTCGAGAATCATCTCGCTACGTTGCCAGAAGTGTCCGCAAGTATCGAAGGAGTTAACAAGGATGATCTGCAAGTTGGTGATCCATTGATCAACACAACAGAGGAAATTGACCAGATTCGCGACATAATTTGGGAGAAGAAACATCTGTTGATCGGAAAAGGGAACGAGATGCCTCCTGCTGTACGTGGAGTTGTTTTTGATATTGACGTGGAAAATGCGCGCCCGATAGCTCAAAAGTGTCGGAAGGTAGCCCCACAATTTCGCGAGAAGTTATCAGCCTTGATCAAGGGGCTATTGGCCACGAAGATCATCCAGCCCTCTACGTCACTCTGGTAATCACCTATAGTGATCATCGTGAAGAAGAATGGGGTTGATATTCGATTATATATCCAATATCGCGCGGTGACAAGTCACGCGCCTGATGGTGTACCCAATGCGTTTGATCTCTGATCTGCTCGTAGATTTGGATAAGGCTTTGTGGTTTTGCTCTTTGGATATGACAAGTAATTTTTGGGTCGTTTCTATGACCGATCGATCACGTCATATTTCGGCTGTTGTTACCCCGTTTGGATTGTTTGAATGGAATCGGATGCCCTTTGGCCTAAAGAATGCTCCGCAGATCTACCAGCGGTTGATCGATAATGCATTGTATGGGCATCTCAAGGTTAATGACGGTGCCGATCTAACCAAGTCAACTGATGTGTTTACTACGGGAGAGCCTGATCAAGCGCAAGGTACGTTTGTGTTGCAAAGACGATCATATATCGATGATATTTTGATCCCTGCACCTACATGGACGATCTTGTGTGATAAAGTGCGAAATCTATTGGAAAAGTGCGATCAGTGGAACTTGTCGATCATCGTGGCTAAATCGTCGTATTGGGGGCGAAGTGAAGTTCCTTATTAAGGACATCACATCTCTAGCCATGGTTTAAAAACAAATCCGAAGAATCTGGATGACCTGATCAATTTGCCTTTTCCTGGTACTTTGCGTTCTATGCAATCGTTTTTAGGGAGTACGAACTACTATCGCAGATTTATTGAAGACTTCGCGATCTATGCTTCTGTACTCTATGAGTTACGAGAAACGTACTATCAACAATTAAAGGGTTGATCATCCATCAATGAGAGTCCGGATCGCGAAGATGATCGATTGAACAGGGCGAAAGTGGCATTCAGTATGCTGAAGGCTAAGATCGCGTCATCCCCAACCCTACGTCATTTCGATCAAGCCAAAACACCGGTGATCGTGGTTTATGCCAGCAAGTGGGCAGTGTCTGCCGCGCTAGTGCAAGATCATGATCAAGTATATTGCCCCGTCGCATTTGCGAGCCGGACACTGAAGAGTGGTGAGATGAACAACATCCCCGTAGAAAAGGAAGTTTTGGCTCTTCTGCGAATTCTGGACGTCTATTTTACGATGTTGGTCGGAAAGGCGATCACAGGCCTGTCACGTCTACGTTGAAGTGGTTGTTAACATCCATCGGGCTAGACGGACGACTGGGTAAATGGGCTCAATCTTGTCACAATGGGACTTGGAGATCAAGAAATGTGTGCACGGAGAAGAGGAGGTACTAGAGGCGTTAGCCGCAAGTATCAACCCTAGCACCGAAATTGATGGAGCCCCGATCGCGATCGCACCGAAGAAGCAACCTCGGCAGATGATTGATGTGCCACCTCCCACGGTTGAGAAAGGCGAAGATTTATACGTGATCAGTTTCGTTGTGTCTGCTAGTGTTAAGCGATGTGTTGGTTCGTTTGGTTGTATTGTGTGGAAATTGCCGGAGTTGAAGATAATGATCGCGTTGCTGATCATGCACCTAACATCACGGTTAATGAAGCAGAGTATCATGGATTGCTTCTAAGTTTGGATCTACTGTCACTATATCCCAAAGGAAGGGTGATCGTGTGTGGAGACTCGAATTTGGTGATCAGGCAAATGCGTGGCGAAATAGAGTGCAAAGCACCACGACTACTAGTATTGCAGCAGCGTGCCTTAAAAATCCTTCGCGAATGACCTGCTCACGATCTTCTGCACGTAAAAAGGGAGTGGAACAAGAGTGCCGATCACATCACCAGTACGGCCATGCGGGATAAAACGCGGTATGAAGTTGTCGATGATCACCAACTCAAATAATTAGTTGATCTCAACAGATTGTCTGAGGTGATCACTTGGAAGGAAGATCCCACTGTCTCACAAGTGCTGGTGACGACGCGATCACGTAATCTTCGTCAAACGCGGCCGTCAACGTGGCCCGAAGCATCCATAGAAGGGATAAGGGCGGAACGTATTAAAACGCGCAAGACCAAGAGAAGTGGATTTGTGATTTGCAGTGTTACTTGCATGGTAACGTTTCAAAATTGAGCATAGACGAGGTAAAAGATTGCGCGAAAATCACCGACAACTATGATGTGAATGATCAAGGGTTGTTGATCTATTGTGTAAACATGGCTAAAGAAAAAAAAATCTGTGATCAAGATTATCAAGATGGTCGACACTCTTTGATCAAGCTGGTTTTACCTGAGACCCTACATGCGGATGTCCTCCACCATTATCATGTGAGTTTGGAAGGAGGACATAAGAGCATAGGACGAACGTATCAGCGGATCAGGCGACATTTTCATTGGCGCGGTTTATTTCGCAGCGTGCAACGATTTGTTGGCCAATGCGTAGATTGTGAGACGAGGAAGGGCCAACCTACAATCAAGGGTATGTAGCCGGGAAACATTGAAGGTAAGTTCCCATATCAAGTGATAGCTATGGATCATATCCCGTCATTACCCCGATCAATTGATGTACATACGGAATTGATGATCTGGACTGATCTGTTTACGGGTATGGTGATCGCGAAAGCTGGATCATCTCTTACAGCACAGAAAGTCGCCGAGAATTACGAAGAGTGTGTATTTCGTCGATTTGGAGCTAGCGAGGTAATCAGGCATGACCGAGAATCTGGTTTTATGTCCGAAATATTTCGTGCGTTCAACAAGACAACAAGGTCGTGTGACAACGACAGTGCCACCATGGCGTACCGTCCAAAAGCGAACGGCAAGGCGGAAAGAATGGTGCAAACAACCACACGAGCGATCAAGATGTATGTATCAGACGTCGGTCAGAAGGATTGGTGCTCGTATGCAGAACGATTGGTATTTGCACTAAATTTGACCCCTGATCAGATCCGTGTAGATACACCGTTTTACTTGGCATATGGGTGGGATCTGCGATCATCGTTGGAATCAACGCTGCAACTTGGTGGAATTCGGCGCAAAGATCGTGATGCTCGTCGGTGGATATATAGGCTGCAGAAAGAATACCGTTACGCCTTTGATCAAGTGAGTGTCCGATTGCACCAAGCCATGGCTGATCGAGCTGAAAAGCATAATGATCAATTGTCACCGCACAAGATCTAAGCCGGATCGAGGGTTTGGTTATACCACGATCGGGTGAAAAAAAGGTTCACGAAGAAACTGGCGCATATGTGGCATGGACCTTTCAAGGTTGATGAGGTGATCGGTGATCATGCTGCAAGATTGATTACGGCCGGCACTGACTATCGCATATTTCCAGTGGTACACCTGTTGAAATTGGTCAAAGAATTTCCAGATAGACCTACTGCTGTGCTAGCAGCTGGGGTAGAAGATCGTTTTGATTTCGATGAAGCTTTACTACCCGAAGACAGCTGCAAAAGGACCCTAGAGCCGGAAGAATTTGAAGTTGATCGCATCACTGATGTCCGATCTGGTCGAAAGACTAGGTATGGCAGCACATTACTCAAGTATTAAGTTTACTGGAAGGGTTACGATGAGCCGTCATGGGTAGACGAGGCAGATCTGAATTGTGATGCTCTGATCAAGGATTTCGAAAGGAAGATGATTAACAGACATCGGTTAGACGTGATGGAAGTGGACGAAGAGTCCAATTAACGCATGATCGACGAATCGACTATGGAATTTGTGACTAACGAACCCTCTATTAGATAAAATCGATTGATGAAATCACGATTAATGGAGAAGTGACAATTGACTCAAAGTGGTGAATGTACGATGGATATTGCGAGATATGGTAGAGGAGCAACGGCAGATGACCCGATGAAAGATCAATTTATGTATATTCATGAAAAGTGACGAAGCAGCAATTGGGAATGGTATGATCAAGAATGTTTATTGATTGAGGAAGAAGTGATCAAGCAGCTAGCCTGATCCATAGAACTTACGGCGAAGGCGAGGGATGTTATGACCGGGATGATCATCAAGGGTAAGGCGATACTGGATCCGCCAAGGTTCCTCGGCGTCAACTTTACATAGCGCATCCTGCAAGGTCAGGTGGTGGATCTGATAGGTACCCTGGGTACCATGATCCATCATCAGCTGGAGCACACTTCAAGGGGCGGTTCCGGGCGCAATGCAAGATCGACGGGTCCAAGAAAATGTCAAGATCACATACTTCGTCGATCATGCCCCGCAACAAGAACTCCACCAGCTTCTTCCACAATGCTCCGGCACAACTCCTACGCTGACGTCGACCTTCGTAGTAATCGCGGAAGAAGGCGTCGCGCTACCTGAGGTCTCGATCTATCGGGAGATGATGAGTAGACTCCCAGATCGCTTGGGAATGATGATCCAAGAATTTCTGGTACCTCGCTTCGAAATCAGCAAACCAGCCGACTGAGCGGAAAGAGATGGGTGACAGCATGCGTTTGAAGAACTCCCAGGGGCGCCACGCATACAGCGACTCCACCTCAGATTGGGTGATCAGGTGATTTCACCACTGATTAGTCGCAGGGGCGTCCGTAGCAGCTGGAAAAAACATCCCAAGGGGCTTCACAAGTAATCACAGATCATGCGTACCGAGATGTTATCCAGTTCAAAGCCTTCAAGCTGATCTGGGGCCCACGGCAAGATGTCCGCATCTTGAACACGATCAGGCACCAAGATTAGCGATCTGGATACACCTGTGAGAGAGAAGAGAAACCCTAGAGTCTTGATCGAGCAAATCTTCACTCTCGATCTCGCTGATTGTGGGGCTGGACAATTTCTGCGTGCCGATCGATGGAGAAAACCGCCTTTATCATCACCCGGCTAATCGGGACTAAGTGTACGATCATCATCCGACGATCCATTCTCGTCTGGAATAGTAAGAACTCGACGTTGCCCCTTGGACCGAGGAACAGATTGTGAACGCCGAGCGCGTTTCTGGAGCGAAGAAGTTGGCTGAATAAATGAATTTTCTGACGAATCGCCCAAAAGATCAGCAGACAAGCTTGCAGCCTGATCAAGATCTGCACAAGTGGCGCCTGTACTCCTGTCTATCTGCATGTTTAATGCCGCAGCAGCCAAAATGGATTGGATGATTGAATGTTGCAAACGCAATCGCGCAGCTTCGTCCTGGGCGCGTTGCAACTCGTCGCCAGTGCGTCACGATCTGCTGATACCGACTGAAGATCACGTAACTGAGAAGATTGGTGACTGAGGCGGCACCGTGCCGTCGAAAGTTCCGCCTGCAACTTGGAATTCTGGGCACGTAGATTCTTCAGCTCGGCATTGCTGTTCGATACCTCATCGAGGCGTGCAGATAGCTCTTCAACCTTGGCTGTGGCAGCGACGAATGCCTTCATCTTGTCAGGATTAGCTTCATTGTCCGCCCGGATGCGATCACGTTGGTTTTTGCGCTTGCTGGCCTTGGATGCAAGTTTCGTCTCCCTCCCGGTTAAGCGCTTTTTTTCGAGATATGATCGCGCTCTTGTTGCATCATGCCCAAGCGTTGGCGGAGTTGATCGATCGTTGCTCGATATTATATTTCCGGCGCCCGTGCGATCTTGATATTAGCCTCGCAGAGCTCTTTCTCAAGGCACTTGATCTCCTGAGACTAATGATCTATGGTCTCCGCTTGGACTGATATCTGATATCAGTCTCGATCATGACCACCCTCCAGATCGCGGATCCGACCGTGTTTCTCTGATATGGTTCCCTCGGCGGTCTTCAGTATGGCCTAGAGCTCGTTGACAGTCGCAAAGATGTGATCGCGCAAAGGCGCACCTTTTTCGCAGAACCACTTGACCTGCTGATTACGATCAGCGAGTGTTCTGTCAAGGCGTGTTTTTGACTTCTGAAGCATCTTGACAGAGTATTCAAGCATCGACAGCTAGTCAGTCAGCACGTCGATCTACTTTTGTTGCGAGCAGTCTCGGTTTATCATCGAGATCAGCTCTTCAGCCTTAGATCGATCAAGGGAGGAGTTGGCATCATGATCGACTCCATGATCAACTTGTCGAAAATGTGGAAATGTATTATCACAACGACCAGATCGATGAGGACCTAATCGATGGGTGGCAACGACATTATCGATGATGGCCTGATGGGAGAAAGGGATGATCAATGGGTGGCAACGACATGATCGATCCCCTCCCCAACCGCTGCACGGTTGGGAAGAGGTTTAGGGGCGGCTGTGAAGAAGCGCATGGAAAGTTTTGGGGTCAACTGTTGTGAACATGGACGAGCCATCCGGAGCAGAAGCGACGCAGGGTACAGGTACATGATGGTAAGCGACAGACGGATGATATATCAGGTTGATTGGTCGATGATGCATATCAGGTTGGATAGAGTTGATTGGTTGATATTAGGTAATTGGTTGATTTCAGGATATAAGGATAAATAAAGTTCTCTTTTTGCGTCCGATCAACACGATCATCGATTGGGACGGCGTGATAACTTTGCGCCTCCCTTTCACTACATACGCACCTTACACGTCCAGGGTGGGAGCACGCTGTGCACTTTTTTGGCCCACCGGCAGACGTAAAATTACTGAGAACTCGTCCTCAACTCCGCCCGCTGTGTCAGCGGCCCCTTTTGGAAAGTTTACTGGTAGGGTGATCGAGCCAAGTGTCTCACCTCTTCCCCCATTGGTTGCATCTATCCTCTAGAAGTTCGGCTGCTCTAAGCGCCCCTGGAAACTCTAGGTGGATTTTTGTAAAATCCGTCAATCTGCACATAGAAAGTGCAGATCGACCCCCTCCCTCTTAAGTTTAGGCTAGAATACAAATATATTGGGTATTTCCTTAGCGATCTAGCGGCTTAAAAAAGCCGCTATTTTTAAGAGGCTCAACGATCAAGTGGTGAAGACTTCCGCCACGTGATGAAGTAACCCTTCGCTGATTACCACTAGATCGACAGCGTCGATCTGCGATCAGCGATCTACAGATCCGCAATCTCGCCTATTCGTGCCAGATCAACCTGGTCGATCTGCGATCTACAGATCCGCAGTTTCACCAATTCGCAAGATCAACTGGTTCGATCTGCGATCTGCGATCTTTGACCCCCACTTTTTTCCCCGGGATATCGAATCTGCGATTTTCCACCATATCGAAAACTGTCGATCTACTACGAATTCACCTCGATCTGCATCGGAATTGCACTGATCTACGTCCCCAGTCACCTGGAGAGTGACCCACGCCCAAACCGTCGGGTACACAAGGTGAGCAAGACATTGTCCTGTCACAGGACAACCGGAGGACCCTCTTTGTTAGTCGGTAGTCCAGGCGCTGTGGGAACGACTGTCCAAGCCTCAAAATTTGGCCAGTGCTCCACCAAATTTACCGCTGGCTTGCGGTCGATATACTAACGTAGGTCTTTGCTTCTGCTTTAGCATTCGATTTGTTTGGAGATTTACCAGAGTCTGTTGAAGCGTTAGAATCGTTGTTTCCAAAGTGTGCGTATGAGATTATTCGTTGGGATGAGTATGAGAGCGCTTGTGATTTTAATCTGGATCGTACTGCAGACAATATTGGATTAATGGTATCACTATACTAGCAAAAAAAAACAGTGGGAAACGTCGCTAATGGTATACGGGGAAGAGACAACCAGTATTAATCCCACTTATTATATAATACCAGATACCACGCACACGCCGGTTAAGGAGTAGAATCCACCGGGTATTCTAGAGCTCTGGGGAAGAGAAGAGTTTGTTGAAGCTCCAGCGTTACGGCCAAGGATAGTTACTAAGACAACTAAAAAACTGGAGTTTTCCCCAGACGAAGATGAGTTTATGTATTTGCCACAACCGGCTGTGCCTAAGCAAGATCTAGTAGTGACTAACCTGGTTTAGATGCTGCAAGATGGGCATTTGAGTTTGGAATAGTTGACGAAGATAACAGAATCTCTTTCTTAGTCGCACACCTAACACTATGAGAGGAACGACTAGTGTACCATATCGTACACCGGCCACTCAACCACGGGCACATCACGGTTCATCAGGGTATGGTATGTCCGGTGGAAGTACGAACGCGTGGGATGGAAATAGACAGGGTGCTGGAAGCGCACGGGCATGGGTCACCCGATTTTCGCATGTGGAAAACATTTCACGTTGAGATGAAAATCAACGCTTAGGGGCGTTCGTCGATAGTTTGACAAGTACGGCTTCGTGGTGGTATGAATAACTAGCGGGTTCGGTGATAAACCTGTTCCAGAGAAAATTTTGCGTGGATAAGTGCCTCCGGGGTTATTTATTCCAAATTGACACAGAAGCAAGATTAATCAGCAACTACCTATTTGTATAGACTAAAGGCAGCAGCGTTACGAGTGGGAATGATTTTAGAGATGTTTATAACACCTCACTATTGGAAGAACATATTCAACAGCTCTTTGACGCTATTCATGATCGCACCATACAGATGCAGTATCAGCACATTACCTTTGCGACTATTGATGAGCTAGAAAGGGTGCTGACTAAACATGAGGCGCGTCTTATGAGAGCTGGAAAGAAGTCGGCTGCACGTAAGAATGCTGATGTGATGTATGATGACCCGCAACCTAGCGTGCATATGATAGGTGGGGAGGTGCATGCAGCACAGCGGGTACGACCGGCGTACGAGGATAGAAGTGCCAGGGCTACGACAAACACCAATACAGGCACTGGTGTGATATGTGAACATTGTACTCGAAGGGGGCATCAAAAGAGCAACTGCTGGAAATTACTGAAATGTGAGTGAGCATTGCGACAACTTTGGGCGTTAAGTGAAGTATTGCCGGAAGTTCATTGAAGAAATAGCGGAAATGCGCACTAAATTGAATTCGGGAGAGCTGAATAAGGCTCAGGTGGAGGAGCAGTTAAACGCCTAACCACACAGTGCATTGAAATCACTGTCGAGAGAAAAAGGTGGTAATTGTCAAGTAAAGTTGAAATGACACCGCTGTCACCCTGCATGAATAAAAAACCAAGAAAAATAATACATGTATGGATGGATCACTTACTTTGGACTAGGATCAAGAAGATAAAAAAACTCAAGAAAAAATAAAAAAAAACAAGCTAATTCCGGTGAAGACAAGACACAAGATAAGTTGATGATAAGTGATGGAGCAACAGAGACATCAGCATGTGTCACGCTGGTGGACAAAAATGGGGGAGAGCGAGAAGGATGGCAGCAGTCGATGGAAGTGAAACATCCTGCAACTCAGGTTTATGTAAATGGAGCTATTGATGATCTGGAATTACCATTGATGCTAGACTCTGGTGCAAACATATCAGTTTGCATACCAATGTGGCACGGATGTTACAAGTAGCAGTTCGGATGTTTGACACTCCAACTATCTTTTGTGGTGTGACGGAAAGCACCATTGGGGCATTAGGTGTGGCTACAGTGAAGGTTTGCATAGGCTCATCAGTGGTATTCACATGTGAGATGTGGGTCGCTAGTATTTTTTGTCACACTTGCATTGGTGATACTGGGTACAGACTTTTTGGTCAAAGCGGGTGTAATTCTGAACATGAAGAATCAAAGTTGTCAATTTCCCTGGGAATAACCATTGCCATTGATGGCACGATAGGTTTTGTGGTGGAGTCAAGTTCGAAATCGAAAACATTAGCATCGATAACCTGACTACCACCATCGCGCCCAGCCTTCCAACTTTCGGAGGGGGTACTCCGCGGACCACCACTCGAGATCTGGTCCGATCGTCCGCTGCAAGCAGACGACCGGTCGTCATCAGAACCCACTTGGTCCGATTGTTTAGTGTCCATCTCACCTTGTGTACCCGATGGAATGGGCTAGTTACACACTCGGTGGATCGGGATCGCAGATTGGATCGAACCGGTCTTGAATATAGAAGACCGATCTGGGTAGGTATCTCTGGGGCGGAACTCTTCACCCCAGACACAAACAGACCAAAAACACTTCCAAGAGATAACTTCCAATAGGTCGATCGTCCAAACGATCAAGACCTGACCAATACGAAATAATAGAGGGTAAACCGACCGTTCCGGTCTAGCCCCTGACCAATACGAAATAAGACCAAAACCAGTCTAGTTTCCAACCAATATTAAAATACGCCAATATGTACGCGTAAAGACCCAATATGCTCGTGAAACTCCACAAACGATATCTCCACGCCAAGACTAATCCAGTGAATAGCACGTTCCAAACGTACTTGACTTGAGGTGTTGAGATCGCCAAATCGTGCTCCCGTCGAGGGACTTCCGGTGGGCCAAAGTGCGCGTGCGGCGCGTCCAGACCGGGTATAATGGGCGAGAGGGGATAATTCAACCCTCTGCCCCCAAACACTCCGCGGCGGGAGGAGGCGACTAGTGTACGAAAAGGGAAGAATGGCGACCCCTAGCTGTGGTGTGAACCAAGACCAGAAGAGGTTTCAGCCACTTATCCGAAAGCTAAAATATTTCCTTACTTAAAGGTATAACCTCTGTCCTAAAAGGTAAAACCACAACTAAAATACTACTACCCT
Organism: Peronosclerospora sorghi; assembly: GCA_026184515.1. NCBI lineage: Eukaryota > Oomycota > Peronosporomycetes > Peronosporales > Peronosporaceae > Peronosclerospora > Peronosclerospora sorghi. Next base: position 9,494,799 of record CM047586.1, on the reverse strand, counting down.
ATAGTCCCTAAATGTACCCCCACAAAAATATGTAAAATACCCAAAGTCGGGTGAATCACCAAAACTTGCGTTCTTGACACTTCTTGAGTCTTATAGGCTGGAAAGCCCCCCTTGTTTAAACCAATCCGAAATTAGACCAAATGCCTTGACAAAACTTGACCAGAAGTATGCCAAATTTTGGGCACGCTTCTCCACAGTTTTGACTTCAGAAGAGTATCTACAAACAAGTGATGGAGAGTGCTAACATACCGATTAGCTGGACCAATGTACACGCAGTAAGGACTGTTGAAGATAATCCCCCTGCTGTGTACGTAATGGATGAAATAGACCCAATGAAGGTGGACCAAACAAAATTGGAGAGAGAAGTCTACTTGCATGAAGGAGTTGAGATGTCGGCTGAAGCTATGGAGGAACAGCTAGCATTCATTCCAGAAGTAGACAAGAGCCCAACGGAACCACCAGATATGACTACCGCAGATATAGGAGATCCAGAGGTTACTACTAAGGAACAAGAAGATAATCTACGTGCTTTATTGTACGAGTATGCCGATGTTTTCATAAGTTCTGGTAATGCGTTACCACCGCCAGATAAAGGTGTAGTTTGCGAGGTGGATGTTGGTGATAATTCACCTATTGCACAGAGAGCACGAAAAGTATCACCTAAACTGCTGACGAAGTTGTATGAATTGATACGAGGTTTATTACAGGCAGTCCTAATTCGGTACTCAGAATATGCTTGGGCATCACCGATAGTACTCAAGAAGACTAAAACATACATACGGATGTGCATTGATTATCGAGCCGTGATTGAGAAACGAGACTGATGGTGTATGCCATGCCTTTGATTGACGATTTGTTGGATAATTTCGAAGGGGTAAAATGGTTGTGTTCAATGGATAATGCGAGCGGGTATTGGGCATTACCTATAAGAAAGAGAGCTCGGTTGATCACAGCTTTTATTTGCCCCTAAGGACATTTTGAATGGCTTTGAAAGCCTCAAGGTCTTAAGAACGCACCTCAGATATATCAGCGTATAGTGGATAACGGTTTGTGGACAATGGTACGGCGGTCACGGCAGATGGGAATGACGTGTAAGTTTCTGGGCAACAAGCAAGTCATGGACGCTGATAATGAAGATGCACATGTGTTGGAGACAGACGTATCCATCACTCAAGATATGTTCCATAATGGTCAAGTGGTGATGAACGATGAGCACCCTATCATTGGGAGGCGATCATACATTGATGATATTACTTTTGGTGCTAACAGCTGGGAAACGTTGTGAGTCATGCTTAAGAATCTTCTGGAGTCATTTAAGTATTGGAAAATTACTATAAGCTTGCCAAAGAGTGCTTTTGGTAAGCACAGTGTGGAGTTTCTAAGCCATCACATATCCGCAGAAGGAATAAAGGCTTCCACCCGAAATTTAGAGTCTATTGTCAAAATGGCGTTTCCACGGACATTAAAAGGAGTTCAAAGATTCACCGGTAGTTTGATATACTATCTACGGTTTATTGATAATTCCGCGACACTAGCAGCATCTCTGTATGAGTTAACAGAGCTAAAATTGAGAGATGGTACCCAACTGACGCACGCTGAAAAGTCGTTTTCGTTGCTAAAGGATCGTCTGGTGAATGCACCATTGTTACGACAAATCAAGCGATCGAAACAATTGAGTATAGTTTTATGCACCAATCCATGGGCGTTTGAAGCAACAGTGTGTCAAGAGTATGATGGAATACTACATCCAGTACATTACGTCAGCAAGGTGTTTAAAGATGCTGAGACAAGGTATACAGTGGCAGAACAAGAGGTTCTGGCGTTGCTCAAGACGTTGCATAATGCCAGTCACATTTTTTTCGGGCAACATATAATGGTTTATGCAAGATACTCTACGATGCGATGGTTGTTCACATCGAAAATTTTAACGGGCGGAGGAATTCAGTGGGCAGTAATGTTGTCTCCATGGTCGTTGGAAATTATACGAGTGGATAATGAGGCTGTGGGTTTACCTAAGATATTAGCTACGTCTATAGAGCCTGCAGAAAAAATGGATGAAGTATTGCTCCTCTGAAAACGTTGAAAAATGTGGTGGAGTCCAATTCAAAATCGAACACCGAAGTGTCCGGAACTGAACCAACATCGCGCCCAGCCGACCAACTAAGGAGGGGGTACTCCACGAATCTTCGCCTGGGTGCCGATCGGGTGACCGATCGGCATTACAGGACGCCGAGTCCGATTCGTCTCGTGTCTCACCTTGTGTACCCATTCATATTGGTTGCTACACACTCGGTGTACCGTTGCTCAGTGTAGATCTTGGCAGGTGTTGATACGGGTGTGCCACTTCTGGGGTACTGATCCAAAATTCTATTGAAAAGATAATCCAAAATAGCCGATCGGAAAACGAAGCGGAAATCTTCACTCCGAATGCAATTAAATCTGGCACTTGACTGCGCGTATCAGTGAGTAATCCAGCGAATAGGGTTTCTGGAACTTGACTGCTAAGCAATGAGTAATCCAGCCAATAATAGTTTCTGGCACTTGATTGCGACAATGTAATCAGTAATCCATCCAATTCCTGGGACTCGCGACAAATAACCCAACCTAATAAACACGTCTCCTTAACGTGGCCGAACTTGAGGGGGTGAGTGAACGTAGTGGGCGCCTCCCGTCGTGGGACATCCGGTGGAGCTCTGTCCTGGTCGGGATTAATGAGCAAGAGGGTACCCTGTTATCCCTCTGCTCCCAATGACTCCGATTGGAGCGGCAACTTTAGCAACCCAATGTAATACGAACACTATATTATATAGCAAATTAAAATCCAATATGTAACTATATGTAAGCCGTGTTCCTTACCTCAAATCTGCTACAAAACACTCCAAGCAAACGATTGGCACAAAACACTCCGTATTTTTAGCCAACCCGATCGATCTGCCTTGAAAACTGGTACACTGGTACAAACTGGTCAATAATTTTCAATAGCGCTTCACCACAAAGATGTGTCGATCATTAAGCCAATTCCAAGTCTGCAGCGTCATAGCTCTGGATATGCTTTATCGTTTGATGGTGCGGTGCGGATTAAGAATGATCCGAAAGGGGCTTTTGGTATGATAGTATGGGAACTACGAACTTGGGCTGTAGTGGCAGCGGAGTATGGGATTCAAGATAACCTTACCGTGAATGAAAGCAAGTATCACGGATTAATCCATGTGTTACAACTCGCGCAAGGCCATAACGTGAAGAAGGCAATTGTGTGTGGGGATTCTAGACTGGTTATTGGGAAAGTCAATGGAGATTTACGCTGCAATCATGCATCATTATTGGTCTGGTTAGACAGAGTGCGCTCACTGGTAGAGAAGTTCGAAGCAGTCATTCTGGTACACGTGGCGCGCAAGTAAATCAAGCAGCTGATTTCTTAACACACTGTGCCATGAAAGAGCAGCAGGCAGGGAAAATTATTAGTAATCAGTAAAAAGCAGATCTTCAGCTGTTGAATCGTTTCCCAGAGTTGCTGTATGCCACTGCAGATGAGGTTCAAGAGAAGGATGGGGTAGAGAGTTTTCAAGAATCAACCGAGAAAGTATTCTGTGAGTATGGTGGTGATTCCAGTAACGATTCTGGGAAGTGTGCTACAAATTGGGCCTAATTTTTTTTATTAAGGGCCTAATTATGGGCCTAATAAGGGGTCTGACTGCGGGCACAAATTGGGTACGTAATCGTGTACGATTGTGTGTACCACGGTGTATACAGTTGCGTGTACAACCGTGGTGCACATAGACAGAACATAGACGAGACACGGGGAGATGGGACGATTACATACAGGTACTCAACGAACATCGAAGAACGACGGATAAATCAGGTCGACTGGTCGACGGAGGACGCTGGAATGGGTGGTTCTGATAGGTGGATATTAAGGTAATTGGTAGTTCTTAGGATTTCAGCAATAATAAAGTTCTCCTTTTGCGTGCGATCTAGCAGATCGTTTTAGGGACGGCACCTTTGCGCCTCCCTCTCTAATAATACCTCTACGTCCCGGGCGGGAGCACTTTGTGCGTTTTTGGACCACCGGTACGTGTAGAGTGTTAAGAACTCGCCGCAACTCCGTCCGCTGTGTCAGCAGTTCTTCTTTTTAAAGGTTTTTGGTCTCGGGAACGTGATCGAGCAGTGCTCTCACATCTTCCCCGTTTGGTTCACGTTTGTCCCCCAGAGTTCGGCTGTTGTAAGCGCCCCACGGGAACTCTAGGTGGATTTAGTGAAATTTACCCCCCCCTCGTAGGTCTAGGCTAGGAATACATATATTTGGGTGTTCCTTTAGCTGTTTAAGACTCCAGAGGCTCCGTGATCGGGCAGTGAAGACTTCCGCTGCCTGATCAAGTACCCCCTTCGCCGATCAACACCTGATCGACACTCTGCAACTCGCGACCCCCGTTCATCTGCTCGCAACTCGCGCCAACTCGTGCCTGAACGACGTTTAGCACTTGATCAAGCCTGATCAAGTCTGATCACGGCTGATCAACGACTTTGAGCACCTGATCAAGCCTGATCAAGTCTGATCACAGCTGATCAACGTTTTTCAGTACCTGATCAAGCCTGATCAAGTCTGATCACAGTTGATCAACGAATTTTAGCGCCTGCCCAAGCCTGATTACTGCTGATCAAACCTAACCGCACTTGATTCAAGCTTGATTGCGCCTGATACCATCAGTCGATTCATCACAAGTTACTCAGTCTTGCAACAAGAAATTGCAGTGTGCCATCCCTGCCACCTGGAGAGCGACCCACTCCCAAGCCGTCGGGTAGACAAGGTGAGCAGAAACACAATCATTCAAGGACAACCGGAGGGCCCCCTTCGTTAGTCGGCAGTCCGGGTGCCGTGGTACCGCCTGATCAAGCGTCAAAAACTTTGATCTGCCGCTCACCCACTCGAGTCTCAAGTTTTAATGGAACAGGACGATATCTGGGAGAATGAAAGTTATTCATCACAAAACATATTTGTACTCACTCGTAGTATGACAAAGCCAACTAATGGACAGCCTCAACACAAGGAAAATGTAAATGTTGGACAAGGGGCGGATACGAATGGTGATTCATACTCTGCAGAAGGTGATATTGTTAGATCTGGAGAGACTCAGGATGAAGCGGAAGAAGACCCATATGAAAATGCGCAAGCTATCAGAGTTGAGCGATTTAGAACAGATCAGACACATGACGAGTGGTGCAGCAAGGTTATGGCGTATTTACAAGGAGACGACGATAAAATATATTACGCCAGCGAATAAAAAAAGGATAGCTCGGCATGCGCTCACTTATGTGCTGGATAGTAAAGGTATCCTGTATTATGTCTTAAAGATCAAGATATAAAAAGAGAATATGTGTAGAGATTCGTGGTACCAACCATATTACAGGATGATATATTACATGCGTATATGTAGAAGTCGGTGGCGGGGAAAATCAAGGAGTTGGAAAGGGTCTATGCTCGGTTATGGTTCAAATATTATTGGAGAGGGATGTATGCCCATATTGAAAACTATGTTGCAGCATGTGAAGATTGTGCCACCGCAAAAGGAAGGACACGATACCAGGGGCTCACTAGTGGAAATATTGTAGCATCGAGACCATTTCAAATATTAGCGATGGATTTCTCATTGCCCTTACCACAGAATGCCGTGTGGCATGAGGCGTTATTGTGCTTCATATGTTTGTTCTCTGGATATGTAATCCTGATTCCGATGAGCACCACCACAGCTCGAGATGTAGCAGAAGCATATATGGTGGGAGTTTATAAGAGATTTGGAGCCCAAGAAATGTTGAGACATGATAGAGATCCAAGATTTATGAGTTCGGTTTTCAACTGATATCCTTTCTTAATCTTAAGTTGGGCGCAGCTTTCGTTACTATACGTATTTCATATAGTGAAAACCAACTATCTGAATCACCCGGTAACTTGAGAACCTGTTGATGGTACTGATCTATCTTCGCACAGGCCTCTGAGAAAGTGTATGTTCTGTTTGTATCATTCTGAGAGTAGTCCAATGTGAAACAGAGCGCTTTGCCTTCCCCTTTTGATACCAAAGCCATTTTGTGTATTAAAACTTAATGACGACGATAGTTCCGGGTCGTGGCACCAGTTGTCGTGAAGAAACTTAAAAATTCAGTGTTTCCACTCCAATTACAACACGGGAATGCAATAAATATATCCTTCTTGCTTAAACTTCTCAGGTTCTTAGTACTAACGTCCTAACCGTCACCAAACACTTTTTAACACACTTCCCAAAGCGTCTCAGGCTGCTCCCAACTCTAGTGGCCCCAGATAACTGTTTCCCCTCTCACTTAGATTCTCACTTAACGACCTTATTGCATTAAACTTGGTTTCACTATGCGAACGTTTGGTAGGATTGCTATAAGGTTGCAAACGACTGTTGGGCTTAGGGGGAGATTAGAATCTACTAAGTATTACTAAATCCTATATCCACTTTTCCACCTACCACTTCTTGGGTACTTCATTGCTGGCTTCAATACTTGATAGTTACTTCTTAGCCGACCTGAACACTTTATACCCTTTCAATACATGACTCACGTCCGTCTTTTTCGTAACTGAAAATTCACTTCACCACATTTTCCATTACACCCTGTCTAAGCAGAACTCTCGGCCAGTGTGACTAGATTGAATAATTTCGAAAGGAACTGTTTCTTCACATTTTTCATCTGTTGGGCCTCCCAATAGCGGCATTTCAAGCACTGGTGCTATAACAGCATTGAAGGTAACGTGATAACATTCAAAATAGCCACCCAATACGTAATGTTATAGCTAAGTGAGTTCCTTTTGCCAATTTTCTCGTGATTTCCCTCACTCGTGCCGTCCGATTGGCATCTATAATATTTTCAGTTTCAATCTCATAACCGATATATCTCCTTGTATTAATGCAGGATTACCTTCATACACAGGTATATCCGTATATAGAACTCTTCCTTGGATGCACTTGTAATCCCGATTATTTCCAAATATCGATAGTATTTCCATGACGCGCGGCATGCGCTTGTTGTAAGAATACAGTGAAATCATCCACGATCGCTAGTACTTGTGACGTTTCCCTGGTGCCCCCGAAATATGTATTACTATTCGCGTTCTTCCCTGGTGAGTTGCAATTGTCAGGGTGTCCGCTGCTATTATGTATAGTGTAGTCGCCAACAGATATCGTGGCCTTAGCTGTCTTCGCGTGTTGTTGGCGTAATACGCCATTGACGGGAAAACGTGCCGCACTGCTTTTGTGTAATTGTGGTCTCAATTCCACAAATGTATGCGAAATCCAAACTTTTTCGTGACTAAAACTAGCGAATCCGAGATACCGTTTCGTACGCCTTTCTAAAAAAAAATCCAATAGGAAAACTACTCGACTACACTCTACGATACGCTTAAAGTTGGCTTATGTATCAACTCACTAACACAGCCAATCCCTTCTCGACTAGGATGATGTTATGACAGAGCTACTCTATGCTGCATGCTGTTTCCTACTTTTGTTTGCTCGTTTGATCCTTCGATCCGATTGGAGGAGCTTTTGCGTCGGTCTTATTTTCTGTCCGGTGTATGGCTTGTGCCAGGTTCTTTTGTCCAGGAGGTCGGCGACTCTCCATCCGACCAGGGTCCCCGTGACGCAAAAATAGTCCTTCCTTTCGTTGGTACAACCTGTTGGTGGCAACCAGGGGTGTGCGGTATTGATACCGGTATTACACAATATCGGAATATACCAGTATTGAGTACCGGTATTTTCACTTACCGATACCAATACCGGCCTTACTAAAGTTGGCACCGAGCCAGGGTACACCATACCGTCCCACGTAAAATCGGTATGAAATGTCGGTATACCCTACCCTGCCACAAAAAGTCGGTATCAATTGCTGGTATACCCTACCGCTCTACACAAATTCGGTATCATTTGCGTGGCTACCGTACCGCTCAAGACAAACTTGATATCAATTGTCGGTATACCATACCGCGCTACCCAAAGTCGGTATCAATTGTCGGTATACCATACCGCGCTACACAAAGTCGGTATCATTTGTTGATATACCCTACCGCCCAATACAAAGTCGGTATCATTGTTCGGTAACCCTTACCGCGTCTGAACCCAATCGGTATTGGATACTACTACTTGGATATTACTGCTTGCTATAGCTCCGTCCTCCTGCCTTCCCGACATAAGAAAAGATCTTGCTAGTACCAGTAGTAGTACTATGGACGACGACCATCCCCTTCATCCTCCTTCCCGCGACACTGATGATGCTGGCGGCGGCGATGGTCCTTCCTCGTCGTCGTCGTCATCTTTTTCTTCTCCACCATCATCTATATCGCTCTCACAAAAACGCAAGAAAGAGGCGTCCCCATTCTCACTGCTTCCGGTGATGATGACGATGAAAGGAGCAGCATTGGAGGCGGCATAGCAGCAGCAACAACAACCACTACGACGAGAGAGGAAGAGGTTGTTGAACAAAAAAGACAACAAGAGAATTTTGTATCGACAACAGCAACGAGGAAACGGGCCTACGGTCATTCCGCATTCAGTGATACGAGGCCACCTCTTTGGCAATATTTCAAGAAGGTCAAAGGCTCAAACAAGTCAATTTGCAAAATATGCGAGAAAGAAGTGGGCTCTCAACATGCGAGCAATCTTTTTTCGCAATTAATGACTGCTGGAAGATCGGATGTGGATCATGCCACAGCAGGCGAGGACGATCAAGAGAAGAGAGAGAAAAAGCGAGCTCTACGCTTTGGACCTGCTGCCATGGAAGCAGGCTCCTCCTTGAACGCTGATAATAAAACCACTACAACCTCAAAAATACTGCAAGCGATATTTATGCTCTAGGTATCTGAAGGGGAAGAGCGATGGCATTGCTGACGCAGGCAGGAAAATGAAGACCTCGAAGCTGACTGACCATTCTCATTGAGGAAGAAGCTAGCCACTCAGAGCATGGCTCGTGACATTGGTAAGTGACTTATCCCTTGCTTTAGTCCATAACGTAATCCATGGGGTGAGCAGGAGATGCTTAGCAGTCCCCCTTTCTGTGTGTAATAGCGCTGATGGTCGTTCTGGAAAACATGCCATAACGGTTGTGACCATACCTGGCTTTTCCCATCTCCTAGCCAAGTATGTCATAGGTGGCCGCCATGACTCCCTGCAAATGCCTTCAAGAGAGAAAGTGCGAAAAGAGGTTTTCTTCCTCCATCTAGAAATCTTTGATAAATTGAAGGAGCTGCTAGAAAAGGCCAAAGCTGTAGGTCTTGCTTTCCATATTCTTATATCTATCTTTGTTTTCCTTAACCTCCACACTCTTCAGGAGAGTGTCTCTATGGATTTCTGGAAGGCTAAGAATGCCAAGACAGAGTACATTGGAGTAACTGCAAACTTTAGTGTCCATTTTAAGCTCTATGACGTTCTCATTGGGCTTACACGAGCAGACGGATAGCAGCAGACAGCATATTGGAGGTGCTGAAAAAAGTGCTAAAGGTATGTGTCTCAGGTTTGTTCCATATCCGATGGCAAATTGTAACCATTCACTATATCTTGTACTGCTGGTATTGATCTAGAGGGCAGGAATCGAGGATAATCTCATTTTCATGGTCACCGATGGGGGGAACAACACGGTGAAGACCGGAAGGTTGTAACGGGATTCAATTTACACCTCCATGAATTCATAAGTCGCAGATGATACTGATGTTGGAGATATTGCCCCTGAGAAAGCAGCATTACCGCTTCAGGTATCGTGCGACTATGGTGAGGATGACGAAGCAGATGCCGACCTTGAAGGGGCTGAAAGACTCCGTACTTGCATTGAAGAGGCTAGTAAGGACATGTCTCTGGACTGCGAGATGCTGCGAAACGTTGTCTATACTTCCTTTACTGCCCTTCCGTGTGCTGTTCACAGACTCCAGATATGTGTCAAAGCGAAAGTTCTTGCGAGTGAATTTCCGCAGTTGAGCACTTTGAAGCAATTCGTAGAGAGGTTCAACCGAAGCACCCCCGCTAGGACCGCCCTGAAGAATGAATGTAAGGACTACAGAATACCAGCATATCTCTAAGCTCTTACGCCTGTTCGTACATTTCTCCTTGTGCCTATAAGGATGCAAATTGGCGCTCTGAATGACATCAAGGCATCGGCCTTGCGGCAGGACCAAACCACACGATGGAATAGCACCTTCTACATGCTGTATCGCATGAACGAGATCATGGGTCCTTTGATGAGGGCTTGTGTGACGGCCGGCTTTGACTCCATTCCAGTTGAGTCTCGCAATGTGGTACGTATGCTCGTTAAGGATTTTCTACCACTATTCAGGTACTCCGAAGCATCCAGCGAGGTCAGAAGAGAGACTCAAAGCGACAAGGAGCTCTTCAATACAGGGTTATCAAGCGTTTCTCCAATCTCTGCCGCCTTACAACAGCATGTAAGTAAACGACGCAAGTTGGTCGTTGATGGCCTCTTAGGAAAAGGGAAAAAAGGTAGCTATTATGAAGACATCCCACCAGAAGAGTTGAGACGACTGGCCTACTTTTTACAGCTTTTGGAGAAATCACTACACAGGTTTGCTAGTCTGCCAGACCTCTTTTTCGCAGCAACTCTCTGGACCCGCGGTATAGAGCAGAAGAGGCGTGGTATCCGAACAAGGGTAAAGACATCAAAGACGGCAAGGCTTTTCTAGCGAAGATGGTGGAGTATATAGATACTCTGGATGTGCATCAGGAGGAAGAGACGACTAATGACGCATCTCAAGCTGAACGAGGGTCCCAAGCTGGAGAATTGAGTGAGAACACCATGAACGATCAGGTACGAGAAGAGGAGCAGCGAGAGGTCGAGATAAGTAGTGACGATGATGAGGACGATGAGGAAGTGGATCTTCTAGCTGGTCTCCGTAAAAAAAGTATTCCGCTTCTGTCTCCGTCAATCGCACCCCCAAGAGAGCTATCTTGGAACGAGAACTGAAAGTCTTCTTAGAGGATGTTGAGGTTGTTGAAAGCAACAAAGATCCACTCCTGTAATGGAAGAAGAATCAGGGACGATATCCTCTCCTCGCCCAGCTCGCGGAAATACTCTTAGCAATTCTTGCCTCTTCGGCCTCAGCGGTACGGGTCTTCTCTCAGTCCAAACTAGTCTTGAATGATCTCCTAACGCTTCTTGGAGACGAGGTGTTCGAAGCTACTCTTTTATTCAGGGTGAATAAGTGTGGTGGAGTCAAGTTCGAAATCGAATACATTTGTATCAACAACCTGACCACCACCATCGTGCCCAGCCTTCCGACTTACGGGGGGGGTACCCCGCGGACCTCCATTCGAAATCTGGTCCGATCGTCCGCTGCTGGAAGACGACCGGTCATCATCCAGAGACACTTGGTCCGATTCACTTAAGACCATCTCACCTTGTGTACCCATTGGAGTGGGCTAGTTACACACTCGGTGGATCGGGATCGCAGATCGATTTGATTCGGTCTTGAATATGAGACCGTGCTGGCTAAGTGTACCTAGGGCGGAACTCTTCGGCCCAGGTACGTACAGACCAGAAACACTTCCGAAAGATAGATTCCAATAGGTCGATCGTCCAAACGATCTAGACCTGACCAATACGAAATAATAGAGGGTAGACCAATCAACCGGTCTAGCCCCTGACCAATATGAGAGAAGACCAAAAACCGGTCTAAACTCCAACCAATGTTAAAATGAGCCAATATGTCCACGTGAAAACCCAATATGCCCGTGAAACTCCACAAACGATATCTCCACGTAAAGACCAATCCAGTGAATAGCACGTTCCAAACGTACTTGACTTAAAGTGTCGAGATCGCCAAATCGTACTCCCGTCGAGGGACTTCCGGTGGCCAAAGTGCGCGTGCGGCGCGTCCAGACCGGGTATAATAGGCGAGAGGGGATAATTCAACCCTCTGCCCCCAAACACTCCGCGGTGGGAGGAGGCGACTAATGTACGTAAAAAGAAGAACGGCGACCCCTTGCTGTGGTATAGACCAAGACCAAAGGACTTCTACTTAGAAAAATCCGCAACCAAAGACTCTTACTTGGAAAAACCGCAACTAACCAATAATACTACCTCCTTATGGTCCCTAATGTACCCACACAAAATTATGTAAAATACCCAAAGTCAGGTGACTCACCCAAGACCAGCGTTCTTGATACTCCTTGAATTTGATAGGCTAAAAGCCCCCCTTGTTTGGACCAATCGGAAACTCGACCAACTGCCTTGACCAAAAGTGACCAAATTTTTTTGTGGTACACTTCACCACATAAGGATATAGTTAGAGAGTAGTATGACGTGGCCCCACTAGTAGCCTCCAGCTGATTGACGACAACAGAAGAAGCTACCTGAACTCTAATATATATTGCGTGCATCTCAAGTAGTGGTTGATAGTATACTATTATAAGGACGCAGGGTAATGCTACAATAGTCCTTCTAACTACTCATCCAATGTTTTTGGTGTCCAGTGCCCATCCTCACCTATCACGAGTACCACGTTATATATCTACTCTATTAATAGAGACTCAAGCTTTAGCACCTTCTTCCAATACCGATGCTGCAAGCATTATACCACGGCTTTTTTCTGCCACTGCTCTCCTTCTGCATGCTGCTACAGCAGTTTGCCTGATGTTGCCACAAGTGCTACTGTACTGTACCTCTCACACAGATCTCTATAATAACTACCTCTCACGTACTCTAATAGCTGTACTCTAAACTCGGTATTGGTACCGGTATTAGATACCGCTTTTGCCCAAAGTCGGTATCGGTACTGTATTGGATACCGCTTCTTGGCAAAGTCGGTATTGCTATCGGTATTAAATACCGCTGCTGCCAAAAGTCGGTATTGTTTACCGGCATTAGGTACAGCTCTCCCGTTGTCTCGGTATCATACCGGTTGTATCATACCGTGTGGCCTAAACTCGGTAATGGTACCAGTACTGGGGTTCTCTTGAAGCAAAAGTCGGTAGCAATACCCTAATACCGATACCGTTGATTTGAAAATCGGTATCATATACCTAATACCATACTATTTTCGGTATTCACCTAGAAATACAATACCGAACCTTAAAATCGATACCGCACACCCCTGGTGGCAACACCCCTGCTTTCTATGTCCCCCACACTACCTAAAAATCATGTGCGTAACACCAACTACGCTCGATCGAGAAATCATCTCATGGAGCACGAGTGGCACACGCTCGGGAAAGTCCAGTACCAGAAATGGACGCTCTACAACATGCAGTGGGCGTCCGAGGGCGTGCGGGACCTTCGTGACTACGTCGCGGCCTGTGCGTCCTATGGTGGACCCGTCGCGTTGCTCCGGGACGCAAAGAAGCTCGTCCAAGTCGCGCCCGAGACATCGCTCGCGCGTGAATTAGTCATTTTTAACGCGTGTGGGCACCCGCTGGGGCGCGTGGACTGGACTCGATTCGACGAAGCGCGGGAAACGCTCGTGGGCATGACCTGGACCGACGAGGTGCGTCTCGTGTGTGTCTTTGCCAGTGGCAAGTGCGTCGCGTTTAGCATGACGGGGGACGACGAGACGCAGTTTGCGCTCTTGCCACCCGGGAGTTCCGACCGCGTCGCGACGTTTGAAGCGTGGGGCGGTGGCCTCGTCGCGCTCACGGAGAAGATGGCGCTCGTCCAAGTGCTCGACATCGATTCCGTGCGTCCGAAAGTCGCGTTGCTCCCGGACTGTGGCCTCTCGGACGCGAATCCGCCCACGTGCATGGCCGTGCTCGAGCCCAAGTTTCTCAAGAGCATTTACCCCGAAGTGTTGCTCGGCACGAGCACCAACTCGTTGGTTATTGTGAGTAAAGATGGCGGCGCACAGGACATGAAGGTGCACGAGGCCCTGGCCGCGCCCATCTCGGCCATCGCGATTGCACCCAACGGCCTCTTTATGGCCTTGTTCTCCCAAGATGGCATGCTCACGGTCCTCAATACCATGATGGACAAGAAAATCCTGACGTTCGATACGCAGAGTAAAGCGAGTCCCCTCAGTATGTGCTGGTGTGGCGAAGATTCCGTCTTGCTCTACTGGCCAAGTGCGGGCTTGGTCATGGTCGGACCGTATGGCTCGTGGCTCCGGTTTCCCTACTCGGAGAGTATCGTCTTGGCCCAAGAAGTGGATTGTTGTCGCGTGTATAGCGCGTCGAGCCATGATCTCGTGCTGCGCGTCCCGACCTGTGTCGAGAATATCAAAGGCGTGGGGTCCACGGCCCCGGCGGCTATGTTGTACCAAGCGCTCGATGCGTTTGACTCGGGCGATGCCAAGGCGGACGAACACATTCGGTTTATTCTGAGTCAAAATGCACTGGAAGACGCGATCAAGGATTGTATCGAGGCCGCGGGCAGCGAATTCGACTATGCGTCGCAAACCACGCTCTTGCGTGCGGCATCGTATGGAAAATGCTTTGTGGACGCGGCGATGGACGTCGCGTCGGCCCTGCAAGGCAGTGGGGCCACGGGAGGTGGCAATACGATGATGGATACCGAGATGTTTGTGGACATGTGTCGCAAGATCCGCACGTTGAACGCGCTGCGGCAGCAGGACGTGGGGTTTCCATTGACCATCACGCAGTTTGATCGACTAACGGCCGAAGTGGTCGTGAGTCGCCTCGTGGGCATGCGCCATCATTTCTTGGCGTTTAAAATCTGTGACTATTTGAACATTCCGACGGACCGCGTGCTCGTGCACTGGGCTTGTGAGAAAGTCAAAGCCGCGACGTCGTCGAATGTCTCGGACGAAGAGCTCGTGACGATCGTGCGCAAGAAACTCAAGAATGCAAGTCTCGTGTCGTACGCCGACATTGCCAATTGTGCCGAGCGCGTGAATCGACGGCGACTGGCCACCATGTTTTTGGATCTGGAAGAAAATGCGTCGGACCAAGTGCCGCTTTTGCTCTCAATGGGTGAATTTGAGCTTGCGCTGCGCAAGTCGCTCGAGTCGAACAACACGGATCTCATTTACATGACGCTCTTTCACCTCGAACGGACGTTACCGTCCATGGAGGAATTCCGCTACGTGTTGCATCGTGAACCCATGTATGCCGAAGCCGTGAACCTCATGCTCTTGTATTACCGCGCGGCCAAGAGCTCGAGTAGTCCGGCGCTCTGGACGGATGTCACGAGTGCCGAGAATGATGTGTTGCTGTCGTTGAAAACGTCAGACGTGGAGGAAAAGGTCTCGGCGTTGAAGGATGCAATGGGCAAGTACACGAACGCCAAGTTGCCCGGCCATGCCAAGCTCACGGAAGAGCAGATGGAATTGGTCCAAGAGCAAGTGAAATTGGAAGAAAAGCCCGAGAATGTCAAGCGTCGGAAACTCGTGGGCCTCTCGATCTCCGAGACGATGAAACTGCTCGTCCGTGATAGCAAGTACGAGCCCAAGCTCTTGCCCTTGGTGGCCGCGTTTGCCAAGAAGTTTAAGGTCCCGGATAAACGATTTTATCGCGTCAAGATCAAAGCCTTGGCCGAGACGCAGCAATGGGATGCCTTGCATAAATTTTCCATGGAGAAGAAGACGCCGCCGTGTGGGTTTAAAGCCTTTGCCATTGCGTGTCTCGAAGCGGGCGAGAAACAACAGGCCGAGAGTTACACGACGCGCATTACAGCCGTGGACGAGAAGTTTGAGACGCTCATTCATCTGGATATGTACAATGATGCGCTCCAGCTTGCGATTAAGCTCAAAGACCCCGAGAAACTCACGACGGTGCGCAATTTGTGTAACGATGAGACCATTTGCAACCAAGCGGACAAGGCTGCGATCGAATTGGGCTTTGTGTCGTAAGCAACGAGGCCTCGTGGCGGAAGATAAAGGGACGAGAGGGGTGGAACAAGTTGACATGCAGGCGTGGAGTCGAATGGAAGCAACCGGCTTCGTACAGTGTGGAAGCCGTGGGGACGGTGTGAAGTTTCAAGGTGATGTGGGTATAGTCTGGCATGAGCTTATACAAACTTCAAGAGAATGCGCGACCACAGGGAGCGTACGTATGCATCTTTTGCTGCGTTGGAATGGTAACTGTATTATTTGCTTTTATTCGGAATTTTAGGTTAGGTTCTGAAGTTATGCTGTTATAATTAGTCTAGTTTTTACTCGAGAAATGTTCTGAAAGATCACGTACGTGCTTCCTGTGTCCCTACGCTGATCACGTAGGGCGCGCTTCTTCACAGAAACGTACTCCCAGACTATCAGGCACTAACGGCTGGTATAGTCACTACGGACAATTGGCCTTGCCCCCAACTCGTGTCAATTTCCTACACAAAAGGCATTTTATCACCCTATTGTCGAGCACGTGCACTCGTGGGAGTTCGATCTCAAGCTGTGGCTCTTGGTCTCGAAAGAGACTTGGTAGTGCATAAGTGACAACTTGTATGCTGTGCATGTGACGCAGCCAGCGTCAAAGTAGGGTCGCAACCCAGTCATGCTATGTCACAGAACCAGAAAACAGAAGATCACTTGATTCTATTAAGTCCAGAAGCACCAATGAGAGAAGGACGTAGGGTAGAAAGAG
Organism: Peronosclerospora sorghi; assembly: GCA_026184515.1. Lineage (NCBI taxonomy): Eukaryota > Oomycota > Peronosporomycetes > Peronosporales > Peronosporaceae > Peronosclerospora > Peronosclerospora sorghi. Next base: position 9,478,267 of record CM047586.1, on the reverse strand, counting down.
TGAGACCAAGACGGAGACAGGCTAGACGAAGTGCACTAGTACTGCCTTGTAACCAACCGGAGAATCTCACTTTGCAATTTGTCATCGTGCAATCAGCCTCAACTAGCCTCGCCCACTAGAATCGTCTAGCCTTGACTCGCCCCAGTCTGTCACTCGCTCGGAACACTCCCCGCTTCTGTGACATAGTAGCGCTGATCGGTCCAGATCCTCTGCAAGGCTCGCTGTTCAAGTAGATCTGCTGGTGCAAACCGGTAGTGTCAAGGACGGTGTATTGAGTTCTATTTGGACATACCAGTTGTCGCCGAACTCTGTCCGCGCAAGGTGGAAGCTAGCAGAATTTGTCACTTTTTAGGTCCCCCCCCTTCCCGAGCCTATGCCTCACCTGTTCCCGTCGTGGATGACCCGGACCGCTGCCAAGCGAAAGGCTCAGCGTATCCGTGCGGTCAACTCCGTGAAGCAGCTGAACCTGGCTTACCCGTCACGCCCCGTGATCGTCAGTCCCTTCTTTGATAGGTCTTATCAAATATAGGACTCGAACCCTTATTGCTTTTGAAGCTTTACATCCTAAGTTTATTAATTTTGGGCATTGTTAAATCGCCCCCCTCACGTGACACATGACCTCGGGAATGCGAAAAAAATTGATGGAGACGCGTCTCAACCTCTCTCCTTCAAAAGGAGAGAGAGATGGAGTACCCCATCGCCTATACTGGTAAAAAGATGCAATCTGTTGAACTCAACCACCATGTTTGCAAACAAGAACTTCTTGTAATCATGCACGCACTGAAAATGTGGCGTTTCGACTTGCTCGATCGTCTCTTTTGTCGTAGATACCGTTCACAAGAGCATCAAGACAATTTTGACGCAGAAGACGAGGAACAGACGTGTTGCACGTTGTTTCAATGAGCTCGCTGAGTTTCAAGCACAGTTCAAGTCGATTACAGGACACACACATAATGTGTGTGTCCTGAAACTCCAACTTTGAGCATAAAAAAACTGCTTCAGTCAGTCTGCAAGATCTCCTGAAGGCTGCCGCAAGCCGTGAGATCGTAGCAACCATCGAATCCTGTCCATTTTCTGTCGAAGGGACGACCTAGAAACTGTACAAGTCGGATCAAAGGACTCGTGGCATCATGAGCAAAATCGGCCAAGGTGTGCAACTACCCAACCACACTGTTGTCAACGGTCTTCTTTAGGATCAGACGATGGAAGATGAAGAGCTAAGGATCGTGATCCCAGACAGCGAAGATCTGAAGAATCGTGTGATCTATGAGAACACCAATGTGTGACCTCTGGTCATCCTGGCTACTACAAGACATACCTACCTCGCTGTCCAGAAGAAGTACTACTGGCCACGCATGTCGAAGTACATTCAACATTACGCCAACACGTGTGAGATGTGTCAACACAACAAGGCCAGACAGATGTAGATACCAGGCTTCTCAACCCACTAAGTATTCGTTCGGGAAGATGCGTTGACATCTCCATGGATTTTCTGTTATCGCTGCCGAAACCCAAGATAAGATACGATAAAATCATGGTGATAGTCGATCGCCTGACAAAATGTGCCAAATTCATCGCAACTCGCACGACTGTATCAGCAAAAGATACCGCGGATATGTGTATCAAAATTTTTGGGACCGACTAGGTGCACCCCCCCCATTTGCTACGTGCACACACCCCATCGATATCCAATAAAATTAGAAATTATTTTTAAAAATTCATTAAGCATTCGATTAATATGATTTATAAATTTTGAAAATTGCTACGTGCACACACCCCATTTGCTACGCCCCTTACACGTAAGAAAATGCTGCACCTAGCAATTTTCTAAATATTTAGTATGCATGTACCTTCTCGAAAAAAAACAATCGCAAGGAGCAGAACACATATTTAGTAACTTGCGCTATGTGAGGGCTGACGGACTTATAAACTGCTCACCTACAGCAACTTGACGCTACTGTTGCCTAGCGAGGGTACTTAATTACCGTCGCAGCGAAAAGATGCTGCGGGAGCCAAGGCTATTGGGTTGACTGCTAGGCTGCGTCGCACGTTTATTGCGGCGCTTGTAGACGGCAATCTGATCGTCCACACGAATACCCCATTGCAGATGCTCTGCTTTGACCGCGGCGTTTAAGAATAAATTGAGCTTTCCGCACGCTCGCGAATCGTCTGCTACGAAAAGTTGCCGACAACGTGACGATGTGGCAGGTCGAGAATATCTCGGCGTTTCATGCCGTTCTCCTTCATGAGACGATCACACAACGAGCTGCATCATACCGTGCAAACATCCTATGAGTATCGTAGAATGTAGACCGGGAGAGATGCGAATCAGGTGGACGTACCGGAAGGTGCTGTACCGTTTCCAGCAGTAAACGGTGCCGTAGTTCGTTGTGCGGATCTCTAGCTTGTATTGGATGAGTTTCTTGCCGGTGCGGTTGACGATGCGACTGTCAACGATGCGAGCCGAGACGAGACCAATTTCATCAGGAACTGTACAAGCAAGACATTTAGTTTTCTTCGTGAGTCCATGTCGTAAAATAACCTCTTAATGAGAAAACGTACTTGGTAACGAAGCGTCCTCGACAATTTTTCGTTCTTCTTCTTCTTCCACGTGCTTCACAACGTCTTTGATCTGCACAAACGCCAGGAACTGGTCGTCTTCTGTCGCGTTCACCTCAGTGTTGATAGCGTAGCACCGAACGTGCGGGTCAAGGCCCAGGACTTCGCCCGTGCCAAATGGTGTGTCCACCTTTGTGCGAGGTGACAAAATACGTTCCTGACGTCACCTGGGTACTGTAATTTGCATGCCACCAACGGATTTGTCCATCTTAATAGCGTAGCTTTCGCCTTGCTTGTCATAATTTACGACGAGGCCTGGGCCACGCTGACGCACGAGCACGGGCACGTCCTTGGGTAGCGATTGTTCGTACTTTTTGTTCTTCTCTTGCTGAATGCGCTCTTGTTTAATACGCTCGACTTCCTCTTCAGCTCGTTTGCGAGCAAGAGCCTCTTCTGCAAGTTTCCGCTCTCGTAGTTCACGTTCCTCCTGGGCTCGGCACTTGTTTGTTTTCCAGGAAAGGTGTAACCCTAACCTAACCCTAACCCTAAGGTTGTGTGCAGGTAGCAAATGGGGGGGGTGCACCACCTAGTCGGTCCCAAATTTTAATATATATTGATTTTTCTTTTTTTTTAGGGAATTGATCGGGCCACCCCCCCCCCTCCCTTTTATGTCCAAATGCGTCAAATGTGGGTAAGTTTTGGGCTTCCAAAATTAACCTTTAAATTATGCTAGCTTTACTAATTTCACATCCGCAATAATTTTGGCACAAGCGACACAAAGCCATGGAAATGGACACACAGCGTCGTATTTTTTACCTCCTTGTGCGACGATACAGTGTGTGGTCAGCCTCATGCTGTCCCGAAATAATAAAAAACAGCATGTAAAAGGTCGTGAGTGGACGCAAAGAAAGACAAACGAGCAATTTGTTTATCCGGATCGTTGCGTGGAAGAGCAAGAAGGGGCTGCGTGGGGCGGAGCGAGCACGTGGTCTACAAGTGTAGAGGGGAAAGCATGGAGACTCAGATCATGAAACGCGGCGTTATAGCGAGCAAAGGCCTCGTCAGTGGACGCGACAGCGTAGGATAGAGGCACTTCGTGGACATAGGGTGAGACCGTGACGAGAAGATGGGGTGACTGCTCGTCAAGTGGATGATGGAGTCGGTCGGTGTAAGCGGAAAAACTATTGCCAACGATAAGGAGATGCTGGAGAGCAGGGCCCCAATTACAAGCGAGCACGTTATGATAGAGTATGTGTGCACAGTGGGGCATGAAGAAGACTGTAGGGCGACTAATGCGACGCTGAGCATGTTCGTTCTCTTGAAGGACCGTAAGGTGAAAGTGTTCCGAAATGACTGCATCACGCTTATTCATGGTGGGATCGAAAAACTCAATGGAAAGCGGAGTTGGATGGCGAGTGTCCGGTGAGGTCGTACTGACATGAGTTAATTGTTGGTCCAGCACACGCCACCACGAGCGTCTTCACGTGCGACAAAAAATTTGGGTCCAGCAGAATCGCTAACGCAATGTTCGTGAGCGGTTCAATCGCCGCAATGACCACTTCGCCACTGTACTTTTGCGCTAGATCGATGAGGCTTTGGACGGCTTCGTTCTGTCGAGCAACGCTTCCACTTTGCCAGATTCACCTCCGAGCCCATCTGGGCCGTGACCCTGTACGAAAAAGATAAAATACGTTGGTGCACAGTATGGAGACGCGTGAAAAAACCATTCTCACCTCCCATATTTTCTCCGAAATGCTCGCAACAATCGCCTTCGCATATTTGGAAAATGAGTGGCAACAAGAATCCAATGAATAATAAACTGGAAGAGTTGGTAGAGAAAGCTGGCGTCGCGAAACAAGTGCTTGACCTGGAGCAAGTGGTATGTGATGATCTTTGGACAGAAGAGCGTGAAAAACTTGCACAGGAGCATTTAAGTCAGGACAAGTCGACGATCCCCGCGTTCTGGCAGCGTGCGTAAACTCGGGCAAGTGATCAAAAGGTGCAAATTTACTAATACGTAATTTGTTGTGCGGCTGCAGACAAGTACGAGAACGAAGCGGCAAAGAATTGGGATACATTTTATAAACGTAATGCCACCAACTTTTATAAGGATAGACATATCTACACTTGGTCTTTAAAGATCTCGGCGTCGTCCCCGAGCTTGGGGACACGAGGACACTGTTGGAGGTTGGATGTGGCGTTGGGAATGCTGCACTACCTCTGCTTGCGAATCATCCTGCGCTGCGTATATGTAGCCATCGATTTTGCCGAGTCCGCCATTGAGCTCTTGAAGGTGCGTCTTTTGCATCAATAAAGTAAGTACGTTCAGGCGCTGACATAACATGGACGCGGACAGAACCAACCAAACTGTACGATGAAGCTCGAGTAGCAGCTTCCTTATGTGATATCACTCAAGACCCACCCCTGACGCAGCGTTTGCCAATGGCGGAGTAGACTTTGCGCTCTTTTTCTTCTGCCTATCGGCGCTGCATCCAGACAAGATGAAAGGTGCCGTGATTACGGCCGGTATGACCAAGCGCAGCTTTGCTTCCGTCCCGGTTCCAAGTTGCAGGAGAATTTTTACGTCCGTCAAGACAATACGCGGGCTTACTACTTTACGATAAAGGAGGTGAAGGCTTTATTTGAAAGAAGCAGGTTTAATCCCAGTCGAGAACGAGTATATTCGTCGCCAGTATGCCAACAGGCAACAGAGAGTCGTTCGCTTCCGTGTATGGGGTTCATGCAATTTTTCAGAAACCCGCACGTACCAACATGTAACCCAGCGCTGACCGTATGTGCTGACTCGCTGGGCATAATATGCAGTTGACTTTATAAAGTTCTATCGGTAGAACCGTTTTCATGCTACTTTGTTGCTACCAGCACATCTTCTGCCTTCATGGCTGACAGGTGGTGTAACAAGTCAACGTAAACACGTGCGTCGATTTCAGTCATGAGAGTCGCATTCGCTTCCTCTAGAGGGCAGTTTTTGTCATATAGAGACGCACCACGCTTCTCATCTGGAGCCAAGTGGATGTCACCCTTTATTCTAGTCGTCGTCTTGATGTTTTCCGGGTGTAGCAAGATGGCGACGGCGTATGCGTTGCACGGCATGAAGCCTTCATGTTCACAAAAGGCTCGCGTGAACCGCCAAATTTTGTTGAGATACTGGCCATTTGCGTTTACTTCGTGGTGGAAAATGGAGTCGAGAGTATTCGACGTCAGCATATTGTCCAAGCACGTCTCGAATGGCACAACCTACAGCTGCTTGGCGGTGCCATGTTGATCACAATGTTCGTCGCCTCAGGGTCGCAATTTACGTTGAATTCGGCATGAGGCGTGCTGTTCCCCTCGCCGCGTGACAGACCACCCATCTATGGAACAAGAATGGCTGCAAGTTTGCATAAAAAAGACGTGGAAAGGGTCGATCCAATCGACGTTTCCATGCAATTTCAACTAGTGAAGAAGTGGTACAACCTGTAGCGGAAGTCTCAAGAGTGACTCGAAGAGCAGCTCACTCAACGCGTTCCCTCCATCATCGACGCCATACGACGTTCTCTGCTCCTTCAAGATGCCCTGCGTCTCATTCTCTCTCACTACAAAGCAACACCAGGTGCCAATGGCTTGACGTGAAACTCGGGAGCGTTTGGGCGTCGTCGTCCAATGCGTTGCATCAAGTAGGTTGTTCTTAGGTGCCCTTAAGTGGCTAGTGTTACGACATGGTTGATTCCTTCTTACCAATCGTTTGACATGTATGACAAGTATTGAATATCTGAGACTTTGCGTTCTTGACATTTGCCACAAAACAAACGAGATGGCAACCATGAAATGCCGAGCCGTTTAGCACTTTCTTCCGTTTCAGACGTTAAGTAATAAAGCTAGCATAGTTTAAAGGCTAATTTTGGAAGCCCAAAACTTACCCACATTTGACGCATTTGGACATAAAAGGGAGAGGTGTGTGGGCCGATCAATTTGGGGGGTGTCGCCCGATCAATTCCCTTTTTTTATTAAAAAATATTTCTTAATAAAAGCCCTTTTAGTCTAGGAAAAATTTCATGCATGCACTCGCTTTTTGCGGAAATAACATGCATGCCCCTGATTTTATGAAAATAACATTCATGCCCCTGTCAGCTTGTCGGCCAATGAAAACAGGGCAAGAAGTACGGTTCTGGGAGTTTCTCTTGTACTCCGTAAAACGTCAAAAATACGCCTCTTGTGCTTACTGTATCCGTAGTGTCTCAGGACCACCTGAGGTCTTTAATATTTATCTAGATCAAAACGGCATGAATTCGCATCTGTGGGTTATTGGCGTGACGCTGTCGCTCACGGCAACGCTCTTCGGTACTCTTGGCAAAGTGCTACTTAAGTTGTCGCACACGTCCTCGCAAACGCTATCGGTCAAAGCGGCAGTCACCGTGTGCGTGGTTATGTTAAACCATGAGAAACGCTTACGCAGCTCAGTTGAGGAGAATTTATTGTACTGTTGCGACTTCCGCGTCCGTTTGGCATGTTAACACACCATTCTTATGCTAAACCCTCATCAGGCTATCTTGGCGCCAATGGCAGGATTTAGTGTGGTGTGGAATATTGTGCTCTCGCCATATTTGCTTAATGAAAAGTTGTCTACGTACGACTTGAGAGGTACGGCGGTCATCTTAGTGGGATGCGTTCTTGTTGGCGTTTCGGGAAGTCATGATACTCCAACGCACCGTAGTGCCGAGCTCTTTAGATTGTTTGAAAGTCGTATCTTTGTTGAATACGCTGTTTTCGCTGTTTTCCTTGCTGTGGCGGTAAGGCTCCAGATTGAGTTGGATTGGTACGGTTATTGACGAATTGATGCATTGGTATATACCCGCAGTTCATGTGGGTAATTTTTAGTTTTGAGAGAAAAAGCGGTTGGAGAAGATTTGGATTTGGCGCCCTATTATTCCTCATTGGTTGAAATCTTTTCTTCCTTAAGGTACACAATCGTAACCTTCATCGGCCCCGCTTTAAACTTGTTCACTTCCTTATGTCAGGCTTCGGTTGCGCTAGTTGCTGAAGGTGGATCTATTTGGTATCGCCCTGAGACGTACGTCATCTTCGTGGCAGCCTTGTCGTCTTCAGGAGGTGGCATTTACGTTTTGAATCTAGGCCTGCGCGAACACGACGAGCTTTACCTTGTTGCAATCTACCAAGCATTTCTTATTCTCATCGGCTCGGTTTCGGGAGTGATTTTTTTCGATGAGATTTCGGGCATGAACACGCGGTGGCAACTGGTTGTTTACCCTTTTAGCATCGTTACTACGGTGGAAGGCATTATTGTCCTTTCAGAGAATCACACTGAACACTGTGATCCAGGAATTCTAAGCGCTAGGATTATTGGAGCTGAGCAAGGTGAAATATCACCACTCATCTCTCAAAACGACAGGGTGAAGCATGGAGTGATACGTGGCTTTGTTGACATTGTTTAAAAGCCGACGTGTTTCACGTATAGAAATGAAAACAAATACCAAATCATAGACAACTAATTTTATCATACGACAATGCTAGCAAATACGCACGCTGTGTGGATCTAGAATTGAGCTTACTCGCAGCAAGAAGCTTTAGCCTCATGGTCGGGAAAATACATGCCAGCAGCATGGGAGCTTGCGGGTGATAAAGAACACGGCACTGGCGATGGTGGCCACGAGCGTCACAACGAAACCCAAAATGGTTTGCAGTGTGTTCTGGTACTCTTCATTCATCTTTTTTGCCGCATCCGCCTTACGCTGAGCACGCGCATGCTTCTTGATTCCTCTACTTCGACGTTTGTTTTTTTCTGGTATCTTGTCTTCTGCTTTCTTTTTTTATGTTTCGCCCTTCCCTTCCTTGTCCAGGCGCGCCAAATAACCAAATAACGCCGGATGCGACGTGCAACTTCCTCGCGGCAGCGGACGGACATCTTGGAATAGTCCATCGCGCTGTCACGAACTTCTTTCAAACACCTTGTGGACATTTTAGAAATGGTCTTTTTAATTGCTTCATATGGCAGGGGTGGATCGATTTCTTGCTCCGGCACAGCCTCAGCGCTGTCCACTGGCGTTTCTTCTTCTTCGATGACCAGGTCACCATGCTGTTACGCATCATACCACCAGTTGTTCAAGACGAGATTATCTTGTATTAGACCCTCCCCCTTTTCAATGGAATCTCGGGATCCATCGCTTCGGGGTAATGGAGTCATCACTGGACGTTCGCTCCTATTTCGTTTCCACCGTTTTTTGATACATTGAGCAATTTCATTGGCCGACAATCTGACAGGGACATGGATGTTATTTTCATAAGATCAGGGGCATGCATGTTATTTCCGCAAAAAGCGAGGGCATGCATGAAATTTCCCCTTTAGTCTAATGATTAGGACATTGCGTTTTCACGGCAAAAATACGAGTTCAATTCTCGTAAAGGGTAAATATATAGGGGAAATCTCCAAAACGGGGGAGAAAATTTAACTTATTTCCCAAATGGGGGGAGAATTTAAATTTTAAATATATGATTGAAATATATAGTGTCAGCCTGCGGTCACCCCCCCCTTTGCTCCGGTCACACACCCCTCCCTTTTATGTGAGGTTCTCCCCATAGGAATTTTCTCTACCAAAAGCAATGAGAAGAAGCGCGTAGGAGTCTCCATTGGAGAATTGGTACGTTTCTTTTTTGCTTTAAGTCGTTTTACCATAGCTTCTAGCAACTTTAGGGTGTGTTAGGTGCTAGATTTGTCCGTACTAGAGACGGAAGGCTATTTTAAAGGGTTTGACGCCGCCTGCTTCTATGAGGTGAGACCATAAAAATATCTATGAGTGATCTTTCTTTCCGCATCTAATGACAAATTGTTCTCCACTCGTCGCTCAATGAATTTATGGCACTAGGACCTGGGGTGTGGTCAACAGCGCGCTATACTGTCCAACAACTGCTATCAGCCGATGAGTCCGCATTACGTGACAATGATGCACTTCGACAGCGCTCACTGACCCCCTAGGAGAATGTGCGCATGCATCTGCCCGCCAAGATCGGCTATTACACAGACTTCTACTCTTCGCGCGAGCACGCTACCAATGTCGGTCGCATATTTCGTGGGGAAGACAATGCGCTGCAGCCAAACTGGTGCGTCGGGTAGTTGACTACAAAGACTTGTTCATCTACTGACTTACAATGATCTGTTTCTATGAAATTAAAGTCTGCACTTACCCGTCGTCTACCATGGACGCTCTTCATCGATCGTCACGTCGGGTACTGAAATTCTTCGTCCGTGCGGTCAGTTGCAGGCTGACAAAGCTGATCCTTCGAAGGGCTCTGTATATGGGCCGTGCAGTGTGCTCGACTTCAAGCTAGAGATGGCAAATAACTCTACGATGTGTCATTCACATGTTATGACATTCTAACATCGGTGGGTTCTCCACAGGCATTTTTTGTTGGACCCTGAAGTAATCTTGGCGAGCCAATCCCAATGGGCAAAGCTGAGTACCACATCTTCGGTGTAGTGTTGATGAACAACTGGAGTGGTAAGAAATTCTTGTCAATTTGAATTGCGATTATCAAAGACTAACCCCATTCTCTAAACGTCATCCTGATAGCTCGTGATATTCAAAGCATCATTAGAGCCATTCCGCTGCGAGCCAAGTTTTGGTCCAGTTCAGAAAAAACCAACGCCATTGCCGTACATCATGGACCCGAATTACGCCCATGGAACGTATGATATTAACCTGAATGTATGTCGTCAACGAGTAATTTGGTGATAAAAAAAGTAGGTTGACAATTGCTAATAAGGAACTGGTTTTTCGCGCAGGTATCCGTGAATCCAGAGGGTAGTGATGAAGCGTATATCGTGACGAGGAGTAACTTCCGCAATATGTACTGGAATATGAAGCAACAGCTTGTTCATCATACCGTTACGGTATCAGGGAATTGATCGGGACACACCCGATCAATTCCCTATTTTAAATTCACCCCATTCATTTCGCCCCAATTTACCGCATTTGGACATAAAGGGAGGGTATGTGTGTGACCGGAGCAAAGAGGGGGGATGACCGCAGGCTGACCCTATATATTTCAATCATAGATTTAATATTTAAATTCTCCCCCATTTGGGAAATAAGTTAAATTTTCTCCCCCTTTTTGGAGAATTCCCCAAATATATAATATATTTATAAAAATAGGGAAGCTGTTTCCCGACAAGGGGTCTTTGTTATCCCGACAAGGGGCAAGTGATATCCCGACAAGGGGCGCGATTTGCGTGACTGTGCCAAAATGGCTTAGCCATAGCGCGTGACTTAATACATGACTTGCAAAGACCCCTTGTCGGGAAACAGCTCCCGAATTAGCCTGTGGCATCGAGCTCTGAAGTCGGTGCTGATGTACCAAGGAGCGAATGGACTGGTGGATTGCAGAGATGAAGTGAGTGAGCCACGGGAATGGCACTGTCCACTGGATGAAGAGATAAACCACGAATGCTAGCAGCAGGTACTTGTTTGGGATCACGATGTGCATCACACAGCTGACTACGAGGTAAAGCAACATGCGTGCTGTGTAAAATGTGTCTTCCCAAGAGAACATAAGCTCGAGGTTATTGATGATGATCGACCACCAAGCCATGTTGTTCTGCACCGATTGCAATGTTCGCTGTGTCTCTTGGTCAACCGTAACGTGTGTCATTGTGTTCATCTGGTGGTTAAAGCCCGATGGGAGATTGTATTGACAAATGAGCCGTTGCTCATGACACTGTTCAAATTCATGCTAACTCCAGCTGTGTGATCCTAATCGGTAGCTGCAAAAGATTGAAAGTATAACTCGAAATAATCGCGAAGCACAAACGCAATGAGAGCGAGATGGATGATCATGGTAACCACTGTAGTGAAAGGCACAGCCATACACAAAGTGCAAAGCACATGAAGGAGTGCGTTGGGTGTTCCCAGTTGAGTGTTGGTAATATTTGCCACGTCACCTCCAAATACGGCCAGATATTGTCCACCAGCACCCAAAAGTTGCTGTAAAATTGTGCTGCTTGGAATTCTGGCCACTTGTAGACATAATCCTGCTCAGACGAAAAGTAGCTGCAAAACTCAGCCATTCGCGAAAATTTGTAGTGGAGCAGAACGTGAATGCGTCCAGCCCGCGCATCATTATTGAGTCCAACACGGTGAAGCTCTTCCGGTAATAACAATTCTAGCCATTTGTTGTGTCGACGATGGTCCATACTTTGTGAAAGCGGGATTGTATCCTCGCCCAATTTGGTAGGTTGGCTCAACTGGCCGTGATTATACACCTCTAGTATCAGCTCCGCACAAGGGGCACACACATTGAATACGAATGTCTCATGCCAGCGCGGATTTAGCGTACGTGACTTCTTCGTGCACTTGACTTTCTTCAGATCGTTTCCCCACTCCTGTCCGTGTGACCACTTTCCTGTCAGCACAATGCGTACGAACGGGTCGCTCGTAATCGAGTTCTTCGACGGTAGTCCTATTGCTTCCACCACTTTTACATACAATTTCCCTATGAGCACCCGACCTTCGATTACGGGGTCTGGTTTGCTCTGAATCTGTTCATAGTAACTGTAATTAGATCAACAGATAAACCGTGCTGTAACGATACCGAACCTCCACTGACGAGTGCCCCAACTATTCTAATGACGTAAAGTGTTTATCTACCGCTGCGTAGCACGTGATGCAAACGCGCATTGGCTGTGAATTTCAAGAAAACGATCAGCAACATCACTATGCATTTACTTCACTTCGTAGCGTACAAACGGATCCGTAGACGAAATGCGGCGCTTGTGCGGAGAGAAGTTGGGACAAAAAACATTGCCACACCGTCGGCAGTGATGCTGCAACCTCGTTATAGCACTAATTAGTTTAATCAGTCCATCATATGATACAAGCAATATCAGTGCAGCAACCTTGCGGGTGAACATTGTGAAAGGCGTGTTGCAATGCATACAGTTGTTGGTCTCGTCAGCATATACTCACTGCAATGCACTCTCGCTGCCACTTCTGCTTGAGCTCACGAGCGCCGTACTGTGTGTGGCCTTGATTCCGCATCGCTGCCGATGGAAGGTTGCAGCGTTGACATTTTGGCTAAAAGATTACGAAAGTACTTTGCTCCCTTATATTGGTACTTCCTCCACTTAATTTAGGTATAAACTTCTATATCATCTATATATATACAAATCGCGCCCCTTGTCGGGACATCACTTGCCCTTTGTCGGGATAACAAAGACCCCTTGTCGGGAAACAGCTTCCCTAAAAATAATATATATATTTCTAATATGATAATTTAATAACCTTTAATGGTTATTGAATTATCATATATATTGGAATCAAATACTAAGAAAGGTCTTATCATGGTCTGCCAAAGACTATCGGCTCCGACCGTGACTCCAAGTTCACGTTGAAGATTTGGACTTCAGTGGCATTGATCCTGAAGACTCTCGTCTGCGTTTAGTCTGGACAAACCGAACCTACGAATCTCTTCGTCGACGATTATCTCCGAGGTGTTGTGAATTGTGGTGGAGTCAAGTTCGAAATCGAATACATTTGTATCGACAACCTGACCACCACCATCGTGCCCATCCTTCCAACTTACGGGGGGATACCCCGCGGACCTCCATTCGAAATCTGGTCCGATCGTCCGCTGCTGGCAGACGACCGGTCATCATCCAGAGACACTTGGTCCGATTCACTTAAGACCATCTCACCTTGTGTACCCATTGGAGTGGGCTAGTTACACACTCGGTGGATCGGGATCGCAGATCGATTTGATTCGGTCTTGAATATGAGACCGTGCTGGCTAAGTGTACCTAGGGCGGAACTCTTCACCCCAGGTACGTACAGACCAGAAACACTTCCGAAAGATAGATTCCAATAGGTCGATCGTCCAAACGATCTAGACCTGACCAATACGAAATAATAGAGGGTAGACCAATCAACCGGTCTATCCCCTGACCAATATGAGAGAAGACCGAAACCGGTCTAAACTCCAACCAATGTTAAAATGAGCCAATATGTCCACGTGAAGACCCAATATTCCCGTGAACTCCACAAACGATATCTCCACGTAAAGACCAATCCAGTCAATAGCACGTTCCAAACGTACTTGACTTAAAGTGTCGAGATCACCAAATCGTACTCCCGTCGAGGGACTTCCGGTGGCCAAAGTGCGCGTGCGGCGCGTCCATACCGGGTATAATAGGAGAGAGGGGATAATTCAACCCTCTTCCCCCAAACACTCCGCGGTGGGCGGAGGCGACTAATGTACGTAAAAAGAAAACGGTGACCCCTTGCTGTGGTATAGACCAAGACCAAAGGACTTCTACTTATAAAAACCCTGCAACCAAAAGACTTCTACTTTTTTAGGCAAATCCACAACCAAAAGCCCTCTATCCGGAAAATCCACAACTAACAAATAATACTACCTCCCTATGGTCCCTAATGTACCCACACAAAATTATGTAAAATACCCAAAGTCAGATGACTCACCCAAGACCAGCGTTCTTGATACTCCTTGAATTTGATAGGCTAAAAAGCCCCCCTTGTTTAGACCAATCCGAAATTCGACCAACTGTCTTGACCAAAAGTGACCAAATTTGTGGTACACTTCACCACAGCCGCCCCTGAGTCCGACCGTGTCGCACAACGATAACGGTCTGACTCACCCATCACTCGACCAACTGGACCTTGGTCACTCGCACTTCTTCACCATGGACCAAACATCTTCGACACCTGTGTCAGGTACTGCCTTTACTGCACTTGATCTTCTTATGCTTTCCTTTGACGCTCGTTCTTGTTGGTTCTGCAGAAACCCTATGTGCCGAGTCGCTCCACATTGCTTCACCTGTTCGTTCAGCCCGGTCTGACAGCCCACGTAACTCTCATGCACTTCAAACATCGGAAGGGTGTCAGAATGGAGCCGAATCCGCCGGCAGCAGTTGGACGATCAATTGGACAAGAATTCGCTGCGCATGCAAGGCGACGACCTCGCGCGACGAATTGCCGAGTTGCAAATTGCGATTCAAGACCAGACCGGGAAGGTCCGGTCCTGTCAAGACAGGTCCGAAGCTTGGACGCAAGAGTCGGGTGGTCGTCGGGTGGCACTAGACCAGTGCCTCCAGCGCTTGATGAACTTGCTACCTCCGTGTTCGACTGCTTCCTCCAGCGTAGATTGGTCCGCATCGGCAACCTTAGTCGCCTCGGGGTAAGACCAAGACCGCTTGAAACAGGAACAAGACCGGTTGAAGCAGGATCAAGAATGCTTGAAGCAGGACCAAGAACGACGTCGCTCTTTGGCCGATATTCTCCATCCCGAAATTACATTACAATCAAAGAAGCGCACGGACGCGCCGAGTAGCTCGAGGGCGCGGGGCATTGCGCGCCGACCTGGAATCGGGGGGAAGCGTGCAGTGTCCCATAAGCGAGCCAAGACACAGGCGCTTCTCATGGACTCGGACTCGGACATGGACGACATCTACAACCCCTCGGAAAGTCGAGCGCCCTCGCGCCGTACTGCAAGTCGCATCCAGCACACAGGGGTCTCGTCTGAGGAGGACTCCAGCGAAGGGTCCGGCGATTCCGAGTTCATTATCCCCATCCAGTCCAAATCACAAACGAATTTGCGTGACAATTTCGTCCAAGTGGCGTCGACAGTGGGGTCAGAGCAGAAAACCGGTCTGCCAAGCGACGCTGCACCGGTATCAACATCCGCGACGTCGGCGCCTTCGGTTCTCCCCGGGACATCCGGACGTCGAATTCGAGCGGGCGAGTCTTGGCAATCCTTGTGCCAGTACATTTTGGACGGGATGCGAGCTCGCGAGTGTGACGTCGACGTGTTCTTGTACCCGGTGTTCCTCCACATGACAAGACGTCGCGTTGAGAAGACCAGACTGCTGGCCGACGACGGCACATGGTACCCCGGTATTGATTGCGCTGAGCCAGTCGCGGACCTCAAGGATGCTTTGGTCCAGCTTGACCGGAAGGACCCCTGGCGTAACCAGTTTCAGGATCAAGTGGAACATCATCCGTCAATGGTCATCGGCCGTCTGTGGGGCGATAGCAAGTGAAGTCGTAGGTAGTCGACCAGATAACTCGTAATACATGTCATCATTTCTTTTCATATGTCCGATCGTCAAATCAATTGAACTAATTTTACCACTCTCTCCATAGTTGCACCGAACACGTTATCGTAAGCAGTTCCACTCCCATCACGAAAAATATTCATCACATTCATCATTCCGCTATTCCAATCCGTCACAGCTCATCACAATTTCACATCAACTCCGGACCTTCCACATCTTCACACCGGTCTAGACCGACCGATGCTACTGCGTGTCTTGGTCTTGGTCTTCATGGGTCTGCATCAGTGCGAAGCGATTACGACTGACTCGTTCTCGTTTGAATTCTCGTAGAAGAGCCCCACAATTCAGTTCGAGCTCGTCGGCCCATGTTGATTCATCATGGTCCTTCCATCGGACCAGGTACTCTCGGTGAGTCCGACCGAGCCTGGTCTTCTTGGTCGACCGAACATCCAAGACCTTCTCCACTTCAAACTCGTCTTCCTCTAATGGTCGTTCCCAACTGTCCTCCGGCAGTAACGCTTCATCGAAATCAAATCTTTTTTCTTCGTCTACCAGACAGGGAGTTTTGGGTCGATCCGGAAATTCTCGGACCAGCTTCAACTTGGACACATGCACAATCGGGAAGACCTTGTAATCTGTACCAGTTGTTACTAGACGGGCAGCGTGCTCACCAATCCGCTCGGCAACACGGAAAGGGCCGTGCCACATGTGAGCCAGCTTCTTCGCATAGCCCTCTTTCACTCGGTCTAGGTATAGCCATACCCTCGCCCCTGGTTCTATACCGTGGGGTCGGACCTGGTCATTGGCCCGGTCTACCCGGTCTTGTGTGGCCTGACGCAGCTTTTCGTTGACGACTTCTTTTGCATACTGGTAGCGTTTCTGGACCTGCATGCGCCAGCGTCGAGCATCGCGATCACGGGTCCGGGTGCAACCGATAGGTATCGCAGCTTCCAATGTCGACCGAGGGTCTCATCCATATGCCAGATAAAAAGGCGTTTCTCCTCGGACCCGATCGGTCGACGAGTTGAGTGCAACCAGCCTTTCTCCATACTCGTCCCAATCTCGCTGGTCTGGATCAGCAACGTACATCTTGATCGCCCTCGTTATGGTCTGCACCATGCGTTCCGCCGATCCATTTGTTTGCGGACGATATGCCATCGTCGCACTCTGTTTCTGGCCCAGCATGTTATTGAACGAAAGGAACACCTCGGCCATAAAACCGGGTTCCCGATCGTGCCTGATGACCTCGCTGGCGCCGAATCTTCGGAACACACATTCTTCGTAGCTCTGGGCGATCTGCTCCGCAGACCGAGATGCACTTGCCTTCGCAATAACTAGACCGGTGAACAGGTCTACCCAGATCAGCAGCTCAGTGTTGCCGCGCGTCGATCTAGGCAGTGACGGTATGTGGTCCATCGCTATGACCTGTAAAGGGTAGGTAGCTTCGATATTTCCGGGCGATCGCCCCTTGATTACTGGTCTACCCTTACCGGTCTCGCAATCCGTGGAACAGCCCACATATTTCTGCACACTGCGGAAAATACCTCTCCAGTGGAAGTGGGGCCTGATCTTGTGATAGTTCCTGCCTATTCCCTGATGTCCCCCTTCTAGACTCACGTGATAGTGATCAAGGACATCCGGCTGCAGCAACTCGGGGATCACTAATTTCTCCAGTCGGTCCCGGTCTGCACTGTCTTGGTCGGCATCGCGGCAGTAATACAATAATCCATTATCATCCACTTCGTAGCTATCCGCGATCTTGATACACTCTTTCGCTTGATCGTTCGTCAACTTGGACAGTTCACCACGCAGGTAGGTCTTCGGGTTCATAATCCATTCTTCTTCGTCCTGCGCCTTGAGGATCCGTTCCATCCTTAACTGTTTCACTGCATATTCGTTCAAACTTTCCTTCGGGAACGGTCGGCGAGACTTCTGAGCTTTCGATCTAGTCTCTACCATCACATGCACCTGGACTGGGGCGTTCTTGGGTCCGATCACTTCTGGGAGCCTGTTTATATTCATCAATTCATCCAGAACGGCCTTCTCGGTGATCGTAGCCCCGGTCTGGTCTTGCATGGCCTTGGTCGCGAGGTAGTCGGCGCTTCTGTTCCAGTCCCGTTTCACGTGCAATAGCTCGTGGTTGGGGTGGTCCTTCAATGCCTTCATTACTCGATCATTTAATGTCCGTAGTCGTGGAGCCTTGCAGTCGATCTCTCCGGTGATCTGCCTGATCACTAGGTTGGAGTCACCACATATGATGACTCGCCCCTTCTCTTGAGACGACAGCAGGTCCAGACATAGAAGTATACCTCGGTACTCCGCCTCGTTAACAGTAATATCCGGCGTGAAATCTGAAGCGGCTGCAACTATAGACCATTGTGGCAACTTCCACAATATGGCACTATAGGCGACGACCTTCTTCTTCACGCTTGTTGATCCGTCAAAACTTAAGACCAAGAGCTCTTCATCATGGTCGACGGTCGGTGGCGGTCTCGAAACTGACTGCCGAGGTTGCTTCCTCGGGGAAATAGCTATCAATGCCTCGTCCACTTCAGACCGAGGGGTGATACTGGCAGCTAATGTGCCCAATATCTCTTCCTCGCCCCTGGTGCACTTAACGACCTCGAGGGTCCACTGCGACAAGACCGCCGACCATCTGCCTAGACGTCCATCCATCCCATTGGCTGATAATAGCCAGGCCAAAGTAGACCGCCTTGACAGGACCTTTATAGGTCGGCCGACCAGCAAGCAGGTTGTAACACACATCCAGAATTCGTAGCAACGCCAGAACTTCTTTCTCGAAAATTCCATAGTTCACTTCATTTGGCTTCAGCGTTCTGCTCGTGAACGTGACCGGATGGTACACACCATCATGATCTTGTACTAGAGTGGCCGAAATGGCCCACTGAATAGCATATACAATAATGATCGGGACCTTTTCGGGATCGAAATGCTTCAAAATCGGTGCCGTCACCATCTTAACCTTCAACATACCAAAGGCAAACTGTGCACGCTTCATATGATCTTCGGCCTCCACTTGCGGACAAACTGCAGCAATACCAGAGTCGGCGCCCTCCTGTAAAGTTGCCCGGTCTTCTTTGCGCAACATATGATAGTCAACTTCCCGGAGCTCGTACAGCACAGCCGCTAGATAGAAAAGTCTTCAATGAATCGGCTATAATAATTCAAGCTTCCCAGGAAGGACTGCATTGCCTTCAGCGATCTGGGGAACGGGAGGTTACTCAGCGAATCCAGGTCCTTGGGATTAGCCTCTAGACCATTGTTCGAGACCATATGGCCTAAATAGGCGACCTTGGACATACCCCAAAAACTTTTCACGGAACTGATAGATAGGTTCCAGCGGTCACATGTCTCCAACAATCGTTCAACCTTCTCGCACAGATCGTTTCATGACGAGGAAGGTATCAGAATGTCGTCGATGTACGACCGCCTCCCTAGAACGGACGGTCTTCTTTTCCGATCGGGTTCACCCTCTCTAAAAACATCATAATTTTCAACGGGGTCCCGATCGGTCTTGATCTTGAAGTGTCCGTTCAATGCGTTATCTATCAGCCTTTGATAGATTTGGGGCGAGTTCTTCAGACCGAACGGCATAAGATTCCACTTGAAAAGATCAAACGGTGTCACAAATGCGGAAATCTCACGGGCTCGATTAGTCATCGAGACCACCCAAAATCCACTTGCCATATCTAGCGAACAATACCACAAGGTCTTGTCGAGGTCTTCCAACAGATCATTAATCAGCGGCATCGGGTAAACCATGAGTTTAGTCAACCGATTTACCAGTCGATAGTCGATGCACAGTCTAATGTCAACGCCGTTCTTCTTGATAACAATTACGATCGGCGAGGCCCATGGCGAGGTCGACGGCCTAATAATCTTGGTGACCAACAGTCCTTTAATGAGATCAGAAAGCTTTTCACGGTACTGTGGCGCCACGCGTCGACATCGCTGGGCAATCGGCTTGGCATCTCCAACATCAATATCACAAATCGCACCACGGGCTGCAGGTGGTAAGTCGTTGCCCTTTCCGATCAGCAGATGTCTTTTCTTCCATATTATATTCTTCAAATGCTCGATCTGGTCTGGACTGTTAAGGTCTTGATCACCCACTTGTAAATCATCCATTGTAACTTCGGGTGAGTCGGCAGACACTTCAGGGATGACTGCCATTTGGATTTCCAGCTCCTGAATGTACTGTTCCCCTCCTTCATGTATACAGACTGGTTCATCTTCTGGGGCTATATCACCTAGACCATCTGGACCGGCTGAACGCCCCTGGTCTTGATCAACGGGCTGTCCTTCACTGATATCGGTCTGATTAGGAATACCGTCATGGTCCGACCTAGCAATTTCATGTTCCCCTTCTTCCGTTTCTTGCTCCGCTGTCGCCTAGTCTTGTGCTGACACCATGTTGACTAACCTTGGATCGTCTACTTGATGGTCCACCGTTCCTGGTGACTGCGGCGCCTTTCTTCGGATCAACATCTTTTTTGGGGTGACATAACTTGGTCTTTCCACTAAAGGTGAGGTATCCTCTTCCACCGACCCATCATCGCTGATAAGATCGGTGGTCGATTGGTACGACAGGTTTTGCCACTCGACATACCGCCTCGATCCAATCGAGACGAACCCCATCTTCCTTGGTACCTTCCCTTCTGATGACCACATACCGACAATAGCGTTATTGTCCAGTGTCAGCGGCTTCTCACCGATATTGGTAACACGGACAAAATCACGTCGACCAGCACTCTTTACGAAGGTCGGGATCCACCGATCGCCCCTGGTCGACCACAACTTCCTCGAGCGAAAACCTTTCTCAACCGGGGTATCGGCAGACCGACCAACTGGGATAGTGAGGTCTTGGTCCCACCGGACCATATCGGTATACGAACCATACAGAGGTCTTCGACCAGCCAACTGGACCTGGACATCATCCGGGAGCGTAAGCACTCCATGTGACAGGTCTAGGCGAATACCAGCTGGGACCATGAAATCCATGCCTAGTAAATCGTCCTGTCCAGCCAACTTGCCAACCCAAGCGCTGAAAAAGTAGACCAGCGATACCGACAGAGTAATTTTCACACGCGTTCTTCCTTCGGTCATATAAGAGTTTTCACCGATCCCGACGCATTCTTGTCTCTGGGTATCGTCTATACGACATCCGACCTTACGAGCAAAGGCGGAGTCGATTATCGAGACTTCAGCTCCAGAGTCGAACAACATCGTCGCTTTCTGGTTATTAATCTTGCCACAGGCCTTCGCCTGCTTGAACCATTTATCAGGCGTGTGATACTTCCAGTATCCGCGGGATTCTCCAGGAAGCATGTCCAACTGCATAACCATCTTGGTCCGGGAGTACTCATCGGTCTTCAGACTGTAGACCGGATGGTCTCGGTCGACGCAATTTGGAATAGAACGTGTATTGTCGGTCTTATCCTCCTTGCCGACATATGCATAGATGTGAACCGTAGAACGCTCGGCTCGATCCAGATTCCAACCTGGCGAGCGTTCTAGTTTAACATCTTTCTGCGTCCGGCGGCAGCATCCCCGCGTGCTTGTACGGCACGTACCACTTGCGTATCATGTTAAAAAAATTCTTCAATCTTGCAGTGGCCGGCCTCGTGGATCTCTCCATATGACTTGCATACGAAGAGGCAATGTTCAGTCGGGTGGCCGCGTCTCTCGCACTTCTTGCACACCATCTTCTTCCAGCAGTTTGAACCATCATGTTTACTCGACCCACAGTGGGAGCACTTCTGACGAGGTCGGTCTGGATCGGACTTGCTTCCGTTCCTTCCCTTCCGGTCTACCTGGTCGGACTTCTACCTGGTGTTCGGGGAAGGTCCCGCAACATAGACGTAACGACACTGGTCTTCATCCGACGACTCCTGGCTGGGTTGACTTCCACTTTCCCCTTCCGATCCCGTGCTGTCTTCGGATACGATCGCCTTGACCTCTCGGGTCGGTCTCGTCCAAGGCCTTTTGACCGGATCGGTCTGGGTCTGGGTCTTGGATCGGTAGCGACCTGATCCACCAGCACTCTTCGACCTCATGCTACGCGACTGCTGTAGCGTCCGTAGAATATGTTAAACTTCACCCGCGTCCCTAAGACGCAGCAGAGTAAGCTGGTCCGCCAGTTCTTGATCGTCCAGGGTACTAATGTAGTGACCCACATGTTCCAGAGCAGCACCGTTCGGCGGTTTATTCTCTTTAATTGTTATGCCGGCACGAAGTGCAGCCACGTTCAACCGATGCAAATATTTGATCGGTGTCTCGTCGCTCCGCTTCTGCATATGGTGATACTTGCGGGCACTCGAAAATCCGGAGTTACAATATTGCCCTTCAAACTCTGCACATAGCCGGTCCCAGTCAGACCGGACATCCCGACCTAACTGTTGGATCCAGTTGGCAGCCGGTCCTTTCAACAAATCCCGGAGAATCAGACACCTTTCACTTTTCGGGGTCTGGTCTCGCAGGAACGCAGACTTGACCCGACCGAACCAAGACCGGGCCTGGTCTTCATCAGTATCCTTTCCAGTGAAGTCCTTGAGGTCGGTCGTCGCGGCCATACGGATGCGCGGAATCGCAGCAGATCCAAAGTCGTAAGCAATAGTGGAGGCTAGGTTAGCCTTGCGTGGCTTGCCAGCGCCCGTACCGTCTGACCCACAGTGGTCGTCAAGACCGCCGACCGACTCCATGTCACAGTCACTTGTCGTACTTGGTCTAGGCGGTCTGGCCGGTTGCGGCTTGCGCTTCCCTTTGCCGACTTGCTTACCACTTCGAGCGGGCTTGTCCACAGATGTTACCGATTCCATATCCACATCTCGGCAAACATTGGCACTTTGCTGGGTAGACCGGTATTGGGCATGTGGCCGCAGAGGTGGTCTAACCCGGTCTTACATGAAACGCTCCATCATCGTCTAAAATATGGTTTGGACGTTAGCTGGAGTCATGGGCAACGTGTTGATACCCTCCTTTTGCGGAACTGAGACCTGTGGGGGTCTCTGGAGCCCCGACTGGCAAGCAGCCCTTTGCTGCCGCATGTCCCTTTTTTGTTCAGGCTGGGCATGTTCCACCCCGACAGTCATCCGCTCGACACCGGTCTCCAACTCTGATGAGCTGTTAGAGGCCGGTGGAGATTGATAAACCGATTCGTCATCAGAACCAACGTCGACAAGCGCTGTGGAGGCTTCAGCGACCTTCATTGCCGTGGTGGGAGTTGGGCGGCGAACCGCCCCCACCAGTGGCACCAAATGGTCGTGGAAGGTCGACATCGACGATTTCAGCCTCCAAGTCTCAAATTCAAATAGTTTTTGGACATCGGCGGGGTTCTGCATTTTAATGCCAACCTCCGCCAACATCGCCACCAAGTTTTTCACCAACAGTAATGGGAGATCACTCTGGACCGGCTCCGCAGTAGGACCGACAAGACGGTCGGGGATCTGGAGGTTCAACACCCGAAGGACCACGTCAAAACGAACAAATCGTTTCAGCTCAAAAATGTAGTGCATCCTGTTTAGGTCTTCTTCAGTGATGCCTCCATCTCCGACCTGCAACTTTTCTTCGAGGTCGTCTTCGTCGGCCGGCATTCCCAACCCTTTCTTGGGAATCTTGGGTAGCTTGGGGACCTTGGGGAGGTTGGTCTGATCGTTCTGATCAGATTCCAAGTATTTTTCGTCTTTTGATTTTCCATCAACTTTTTTATGCATATACATAGGATCAGGAACAAGGTCCTGATCCTTTCCGGGACTATAGCAGGACTTGCTATAGTCCCGATCGGCTCCGGTGGGAGCCTTTTGTGGAGGAAAGAAATTATTAATCCCGATCTGGTCCTCCACCAGGCCAGACCGGACATCGCCATCTTTATCGAGAACGAAGACGTAAGGTGATAGCCTTTCCTTACGCCCTCTCCAGAACGATTCCAAATTCAAATCTTCAAATTCAATATTTGATGCCACCTCGCGGTGATATCCACGATCACCAAGTGATCCGGGAACGCGCACCATTGTGGTGGAGTCAAGTTCGAAATCGAATACATTTGTATCGACAACCTGACCACCACCATCGTGCGCAGCCTTCCAACTTACGGGGGGGGGGGTACCCCGCGGACCTCCATTCGAAATCTGTTCTGATCGTCCGCTGCTGGCAGACGACCGGTCATCATCCAGAGACACTTGGTCCGATTCACTTAAGACCATCTCACCTTGTGTACCCATTGGAGTGGTCTAGTTACACACTCGGTGGATCGGGATCGCAGATCGATTTGATTCGGTCTTGAATATGAGACCGTGCTGGATAAGTGTACCTAGGGCGGAACTCTTCACCCCAGGTACGTACAGACCAGAAACACTTCCGAAAGATAGATTCCAATAGGTCGATCGTCCAAACGATCTAGACCTGACCAATACGAAATAATAGAGGGTAGACCAATCAACCGGTCTATCCCCTGACCAATATGAGAGAAGACCGAAACCGGTCTAAGCTCCAACCAATGTTAAAATGAGCCAATATGTCCACGTGAAGACCCAATATTCCCGTGAACTCCACAAACGATATCTCCACGTAAAGACCAATCCATTCAATAGCACGTTCCAAACGTACTTGACTTAAAGTGTCGAGATCGCCAAATCGTACTCCCGTCTAGGGACTTCCGGTGGCCAAAGTGCGCGTGCGGCGCGTCCAGACCGGGTATAATAGGAGAGAGGGGATAATTCAACCCTCTTCCCCCAAACACTCCGCGGAGGGCGAAGGCGACTAATGTCAGTAAAAAGAAAACGGCGACCCCTTGCTGTGGTATAGACCAAGACCAAAGAACTTCTACTTATAAAAACCCTGCAACCAAAAGACTTCTACTTTTTTAGGCAAATCCACAACCAAAAGCCCTCTATCCGGAAAATCCACAACTAACCAATAATACTACCTCCCTATGGTCCCTAATGTACCCACACAAAATTATGTAAAATACCCAAAGTCAGGTGACTCACCCAAGACCAGAGTTCTTGATACTCCTTGAATTTGATAGGCTAAAAAGCCCCCCTTGTTTAGACCAATCCGAAATTCGACCAACTGCCTTGACCAAAAGTGACCAAATTTGTGGTACACTTCACCACAGAATCCCATCCAGAAAGACTGGGATGAATTTGTGCACTTGGCAGAATTTGCGTAAAATCGCAGGGTGCATTCGTTGATTGTAATTTCATCATTTGAAACTGATCTTGGCTTTGTCCAAATCACAGTTAGATATCAAATATTTATTATCAGAAGTCAGAATGAGACACCAGGTAATTGAAATCAAGATGAATAAGTTGTTGAAGGACTACTGGACGTGAAGGATTTAGCGATGCTTGTTACTCACTACCTGGTTTTAATGTGGTTCACACCAAAATCACAACGAGATATCAGATATCAATTATCAGAAGTCAGAATGAGACACCACGTATTCGAAATCAAGATGAAAAAGTTGTTGAAAGACTATTCGGACGTGAAGGATTTAGCGGAACTTGTTTCTCACTACTTGATTTTAATGTGGTTCACACCAAAATCACAATTAGATATAAGATATCAATTTTCAGAAGTCAGAATGAGACACCACGTATTCGAAATAAAGATGAATAAGTTTTTGAATGACTATTCGGAAGTGAAGGATTTAGCGGAGCTTGTTTGTTACTACTTGATTTTATGAGGGTTCACACCAAAATCATGGCTAGATATGAGGTATCAATTATCAAAAGTAAGAATCAGACACCACGTATTCGAAATCAAGATGAATAAGTTGTTGAAGGACTACTCGGAAGTGAAAGATTTAGTAGAGCTTGTTTCCTACTACTTGATTTTATGAGGATTCAAACCAAAATCACAGTTAGATATAAGATATGAATTATCAGAAGTCAGAATCAGGCACCACGTATTCGAAATAAAGATAAATAAGTTGTTGAAGGACTATTCGGAAGTGAAAGTATAGCAAATTTTTGAAAATATTAATTTTATTATCTTTTCCTGATAATTTTCGTAATGTATTTTTTAGTTGATACTCATGAATACAGCCATAAAATTTTCTAAATTGTTGTTCTTCAATAATCTTTTTTTGGAAAAAATGTTGACGTTTTTCAGGTTTTATTTCCTTTTTATATCTTAATTTTGTTAAAAATTCCATCGTTTGGATTTTAATTTTAATAATTTAAAACTTTTAGAATATTTTGATTATTTTGAAAACAAATTTTATTTCTTGGGTTTAATTTATTTATATTAACGTATGAAGTCGTATTACGACAAGAACCACAAGCAAGTTTGAAGTCGGTCAAATCGTGCTTCTCGACGGCAAGAATCCTGATATTCGCCATAAAGTCTTCGCATCGACAAGCAAACTGGCACCAAGATTTGTCGGATCCTACCCCATCGTGAAGAGGTTCCATCAAGATTTGTATGAACTTGCCATGTGGAAGGATCTTTGAATCTATCCTGTATTTCACACGTCGCTACTCCATCTCTACCAATAAAATGGTAGACGTAAGCAACAAGCCGGTAAAGTACTCGTCGCCGGCGGCACCAAAAAAGACAGTTAGTCCAAACAGCAGTCATCGAATACCGTAAAGGAAGAGTACAAGATCCACTGTCCGGGTGAATCAGTCCACCAATTCACGTGGGAGCCTCTAGACAACTTGAAGTATATTCCAGGTCTCATCACAGAATACAGGAGCTCCAAGAAAGGAAGTCTTCACTCGAAGGGATGTCATGTGATGCAGCTAGCGTCAAAGTAGTGTCGCAACCAAGCCATTCTACGTCACAGAACCAGAACACAGAATATCACTTGATTATATTACAGTACAGTAGAAGAAATCAAGAGAGAAGGACGTAGGAACTAGAAAGAGTGAAACCAAGACTGAGACAAGCTAGACGAAGTGCACTAATCCTGTCTTGTAATCAACCAGAGAATCTCAATTTTCAATATACCATCGTGCAATCAGCCTCTATTAGCCTCGCTCACTAGCATGACTAACATTGACCTTCCACCTCGACCACCCTCAACTCTCCCCAGCCAGCCTTGCCGCCCGTCGCTCGAACATGCCCCGCTTCTGTGAAAGTTTTTTCGTGGTAATTTAAATTGCTGTGTTCAAACGTGATTGCGATGTGTAATTATCTAAAGGATGTATAATCATATGCCGTGCGCAGACAGCGAAGATAAAAAAAGTTCTGTTGAAGTTGTCGGTATTCATGCTTGCGCAGGTAATCGAAAAGTTGAGTCCTAGACGTTAGATAAGTAAATAAACTCCAACATAACGAAAATGTCTTAAGTCAATATCTCAGCAACCAAATGTCCGCTCGCGGTGAAAATTACACCCGTAGACGCGCAGATCCACAGCAAGAAAACTGAGACGGTGCGTACACGCACGGTGCGGATAGCGTACAGAAGAAGATTTTCCAGAAGCGTCGATACGCCGCTACTTAGCCGATACGCCCTTATATAAGGGCTTAGTGGGAGATGCTCTCTCACTCGGGGCCAAGATTCCCTGGGTTTACTGTTAGTAGACACTAACGCCTTATTCCAAGGCTTCCCTTAGAGAAGGGGTAGCTAAGGGAGGTTCTCCCTTTTTCTACAACACTCACTGCGCGCGCGACTGTTCTGAATCGTGCGACTAGCAGTATTCAGTGTATTTTGTAAACTGATTTATTTATTTAATATAAAATTCGCCTAAATTAATAAACTATGCAATACTAGGTAGAACTTAATTAATTAGTACCTAGCCAAACTGTAGTGTACACCACCTGTGTACCAACACGTGGCTGGCTTCCACGCCTTCACCAAGGGCTCCTGCCCTGATTGGTTAAAACAACCATAGGTCCGAACCTTTCGGACTGGTCAATACTTGACCTTAACCGTTGTGTACTTACGTACAACAAAGTAACCAAATCTAACCCCGTTACATCCTCCCCCATCAAGACTTTTGCCACGCAATAATCAATTATAGTTGGGGACCCCAACTTCCAGAACTCTGGCATCAAATGAGCACCTATAGTGGTGCTGGTGATTCTCCCCGAGAAGGGCATGACAGCTACTCCGACTCCGGCATCTCGGAGGAGGGGGCCCTAGGGATAACTCCCCTAAGGACTACTTCTCCGACAACTCTGAACGGCGATGTCGGCAGCCTAATCCGTTCCCCGCACGTGGGGAAAATGCACTAACTCGTGCGCCACCCTTACCAACTTCGGATGATATATCCGGATCGCCTAAGGCGATCGTCACCAATGATCTGGACGCAGCTCAGGAAGCTCAACTTGCCGTAAAGGCACGAGAGGCAGCATTACGTGCCCCTCAACGCCCTTCACGGACCGAATATATCTTTACGGGTCCTCGTTACCCCCAAAAGTGAGCTAAAAAACGAGGTAAAGAGAGGTTTATCCTTCCATACCCCTGGACCGGCGGCTGTACAGCCGCGTGAAATCGCACGCCGGAAACAACTCCGGGAAGAACTGCTCACGCCGAAGCAGGCACTGCCACCTCGTACCGAGCGCGCATCGGGAGACAGGCACAGGGTGCCGTTGTTGAGAGCCTCCGCGAGGTTCCCTTCGTTCTCCTACAAGGAGAAGGTGTCGAGGAGGCAGAGCAGAAATTCCGCGCTTGGGAGGAAGGGGAGAAGCGTCTACCTGACTTTAAAGAGCTGTATAACAGCTATTCCGAACGTGACGTTCGGATAGAGAGGGCATTGCGCTTGGCGTTTGCCAGAGCGAACGCGCTGGGGCAATTACGTGCTCCTTATCACACGCGCTATGCTAGCGCCCATGCCCTCACTGTGGTGCCGGAGAGAAATGCAATCTCTGCATCTGCCTCCGTCAAACTCCCAACTACTGGGAGTGAAGGGGCCACCATCGCCCCTTTGGTCGCCGACTCGCAGCGGGATTCTCCCGCTCGAAATCGTCAACGACGTCTCGGCAATCCTGCCGCAGGGGAGTCTGGGACTCCCACGAACTCTGTGAGTGTGGATAACCCTTACACTTCACCAGATACTGGGTTTCACCCCGATGATGGCGTCGCGCCATCAGACGCTCCACATGGTAATGTGGAATACCGTCCAGATCGATAACTGGAGGAGGAGGTCGCGCAATTGCGACGTGAGGTTCACGCGCGCTGTGATCGACACAGCCGTCGTATCGAGGAAGTCCAGGATGTACTCCACGATGAAGCGGGTGCGATTGAACGCATCCAGAGGTGGCTTAACTCTCTCGAGTCTTCCGTTGCGGAGATTCGTGGTCGCATTTCGACCCTGACGGAGATGTTTTCACTCCGCCCTGCCGTGTCTTACGGCTATGCACCTTTGCAACCTCCTCCAAGAAGGAACCCGCCTCCGGGTTCTGGTATGACTTACGCATACCACGTAGAAGGTTGGATGCGTACGCATCGCCTTCGGAATATCCAAGGTGTACGCCAGGACCTTTCGGGCTAGCACCTTGAAAGGACCCACAATCCTGGAGCGCAGTTTATTCCGTAACACGTTAGAAACTGCATGTGTAGGAAGGTTTTTAGCGTTTAATAAAACACTTTATCCTACTTTAACCGCCCTTTTGTTACGCCTACCCTCGCGGTCGGCCTGTTCCTTTTGCTTATCTTGGCTTTCCGCCATGACGTCGCAAACGTATCGTAAGACACTATGGCGCGTCGATAAGAACTTATCGATGTGCTTTCGCACAGATACAGGGCTAAAATCAGGGAATCCTCCCCCCTCAAGCCCTGGGCCACACACACGTGGCGTCAAAGGAACCCTCGGATTCACTAATCCGTTCACGTAAAACGGGGTATACCCCGTAGATGCATGAGCCGAATTGTTTATAGCAAATTCGGCCATAGGAAGCATCTCATTCCAACTCTTTGTAGATTCCGGACATAAACTCCGTAGAATGTCCTCTACGACTCGATTAACGCGTTCCGTTTGTCCGTCCGTCTGTGGATGATCCGCAGTGGACATGAGGAGCTTGGTGCCCAGCACCTTAAACAGTCCCCCAAAAAACTGTCCCGTAAAACGGGGATCCCGATCCGATACAAGGGAATCGGGTAGACCATGCTGCCGAAAGACACGGTCTAGGAACACTTTAGATGTTCCTTGTCCATCCATGTACTCTGGTACCTCCGCCAGGTGATCCATCTTGATCAAACGGTCTACAAAGACCAATATGCCGGTGTTACCGGCCTTATCATTCGGAAACCGAAGATAAAATCCATACTAATAGATTTCCAACATTTCGTTGGAAGCGACAATCTCGCCAAAGGCGCAGCTGAGCTTGCGGAGGATTTAACCCTCTGATACGTCTCACAGGTGCTTATATACGCACCGACCCACTTATACATGTTGGGCCACCAATACAAAGCGCTTAAAGCACTGTAGGTCTTATCCCGGCCTAAATGACCCCCGGTAGGGGCGTCATGTGCCTCAAAGAGGACTCTATACTTCAGTTACTCATCATGAGGAACAACCACCCGCGGAGTGTCTTCCGCGCTCGTGCTATAATATAGCAAACCGTCACAGTAACTGTAACGGTGTATCCGAGCTCTAGCTTGAATTGAAAGGATAGTCTCAGACGAGCCAAGTCCCTTGTCACCCAACGCGCTAATAAGCGCCGTACATTGTGAGTCTTTCTCATACGCCTGGCATATGAGTTACACCACAGACGAGGTGATGAATGTCGCGTGAGCGAGTTCGTAATCGGGACGACGCGACAACGCGTCTGCAAGCACATTCTGTTTGCCAGGTTTATACTTAACCTCAAAGTTATACTCCCCAAAAAAGGAAAGCCAATGCGCCATCCGTTGCGAGAGATGAGGCGACTTTGTCGCTGTCCGTAAGGACGCGTGGTCAGTATAAACCACGAACGGCTTTGAGCCGAGTAGGTGAACCCTAAATTTGACAAGAGCATACTTCATTGCAAGTAGCTCCTTGTCATGAACGGGATAATTCCGTTCCGCAGCTTTAAGCTGCCTCGACTCAAACGCAATCACGCGTTCCCTTCTTGCATCGTCTGCTTGTAACAAAGCACATCCGATTGCGAAATCAGAGGCGTCGCAGACGACGCTAAATGGTTTCCCAGAATCTGGGAGAGCAAGAACGAGGGCTTTCAACTAGCTCCACTTAACCGCTTCTAAAGAGTATTGGTGTTTGGTTTCCCAACACCAAGCTACGTCCTTCTTAAGAAGGTCAGTTAATGGCTTCGCCATCTCAGCGTAGTTCTCTCTGTATTTGTGGAGAGAATTGGCTAATCCAACCCACTTCCGTAAATCTCTAAGATTTACAGGCGAAGGCAACTCCACAATGGTTTTCACCTTCGCGGGATCCGCCCGCACTCCATCCTTACCGATGAAGCATCCAAGGAAACGGATTTCCTCGGCACCAAAAATACATTTGGATGCGTTTGCATATAACTTATGCTCCCGCATACATGCGAGCACAGCTCGAAGATGTATTAGGTGTGTCTGAACATCAGACGAGTCGCCATCCGCACGACTATGAACGAATATATCGTCGAAGTACGTCTGAGCGTACTTTCTATGGGGGCGGAAGAGTTGAGTCACCAAGCGATTAAAAGTCGCGGGTGCATTCGAAATCCCCTGTGGCATAAGTATCCACTCCCACAGCATGCCACTAGGCGTGCTGACCGCTGTAAGCGGAATATCGGATGCTCGCAGTAGCACCTGATAGTACCCGTCCACCAGATCTAAGGCACTGTACACCGTACAGCCCGCCATATTGTTCTGGAGGACATCCTTTGAGTAATCGGAGTTTGCATGGGTACAGTAGCTTCTTTCAGCTTATTGTACGCATGCACAATGCGCCACTTTCCGTTCGGTTTACGAACACAAAAAGGAGAAGATTAGTTGGGAGACTTGCTCTCCCGTACCATCCCTGCCTCTTCTTTCCACTTGAAGAATGCGTCGATGACGTCGCATTGCTCCTTGGGAAGAGGCCACTGCCTAGTGACGCAGTATTTGGTTCCAGGAACCAAGTCAATTTCATGTCGGACTCTCCGATCCGGTGGTAACCCCATCGGCGGGTTGTCACTAATGACATCTCCGAATTCCTTAATTAAGGAATGGTAAGGGTCCTCAGGTTCCGCAAGGATCTTGAGGCCGCTTCGGGCATTCAATGGCTGTTTGGTTTGCACCAAAACTGACTCGTCCATCGTGGATGAGGAGTTCAACTCCTCTTCCGGAAACAATACGACAACCTCGTCGACTTCACCTTCTTTCACAGCAGTCTCAAACTCGTTGAAGGACATCTCCTCCAACGACAACAGTTCGCCTACCCCAGGCAACCGTTCCAGGCTTACGCCTTCCGTGACAACACCTGTCACGCTATTCAGCATCCGATAGGACTGCTGACTACTGTCCTCGGGACTCTTCCCGGGCCCCAGATGGGGGTAGTCAATTGCCCCATCTATTGGAAGCGCATCGCGCCTATCCACAGAGGTCTTTAACTATACCACTGGTTACTCGCTGGTCTCATCTAATACGGCGTGGTCGTAATCACTTCCGACGAGCGGAAGAGACAAACTACGGGTCTCTCCGCTTGGAAGCGCCTCGATCTTAACCACAAGGGTCTCTACCCCTACCACTGTAGTCGTAACTTTCTCGCCTAACATGGCGTGGTCTGGAACCCGGACCTGCAGAAGCGACAAACCTCGTGTCTCTTCTCTAGGAAGCGCTTCGCGCTTATCCTCAGAGGAATCCACATCTACCACTGGCGACTAACCAGTCTCGCCTATAACGGCTTGGGGATTAACCGCCGAATCCCCCTCGTCAAGGAACACTTCCTTGACCTCATTGAGACTCATCATCTCAGACATCCCAATCTCTGGCATCTCTCGCCAGAATCGCTTTTGATATCGAGCAATGGTGGGTTCATGACTCGCCAATGCTTCACCCGATCGCAGGTGCGTTGATCCAATGGACTTAGACTTCCACTCTATCCTTGGCGCGTGGCGTTCCAGCCACTCCATGCCCAGAATGAGTCCAAATCCAGGACTAGGCAACGTTCTGAGCTATCGAAGTCTGCAAACTTCAGCTTAAGGTCAATTGAGACCTTGGGTACAGAAACATGTACACCCGTCGCTAGACGGACCGTGACAACGTCACGAGAACGTGCCTCTAGGGCCTCGGCATACAGCCGACTCTTCTCCACAGAATCCCGGATAACATAATTGTCAGACTCTCCAGAGTATATCAAGACTCTCCAAGGCTTATCAAAGCCTTTCACGTCCGCAAGGACTACCAGCAAACCTGGATGGTACACCAACTCGGTACTATAAAGCACCGTTTCCCTCGGGGCTTTGTGCTGTCTTCCCCTACCCTGGGGATTAACAGCACTGAGGGATCTCCCAGTAGGAAGTCCGGCACCTACTGGGAACCGTCGTTTCCCGACGGCTTGGGCGAGGGCCTTTTACCCGCCCTCGGACCCTTATAGCGAGTGTCTCTCTGGGGGTTTCGCGGACATCTGTTCCGCAGATGATCCGCACTTCCACACACGAAGCATCTCAGCGTCCCACGTCGCTGCAACATTGCAAGGAGATTCTCTTCGAAGCTCTGCGAAAAGGAGTCAGAGTGACTCTTAGCGGAAGTTTTCTCCTCCGCTTCGACCTGACTAAGGTCCATGGGTTCAGGACCCACCTTTGAAGAACGAAAGTTCCTTTCGGCGTTAAACACCATCTTAAACGCCTCCCCCAGGGATTGGGGTCGTCATAGGAAGAGCTACGAACGTGCTGGACCTTCTTTCAGGTCTCCCATGAACACGGGAATGGAAACATCGTCCGAATACGCTTTCGCGTACATCCCTGCCAACAGGGTCTTCAGTTCTTGTACGTATGTCTCCAAGTCCCTAGTGCCCTGACGGCACCTCAAAAACGCAAGCTGATTCTGGAAAACCAGATCAGGCGTTGCGTACATGTCCATAATCTTTCGCTTAAGGACTTCCCAGGTAGGAAACACGTCTGTGACCGAATCCGGACACGTAAACGCCCATGCACGGGCTTTGCCCGTAATATGCGTTAATGCAAGTCCCACTTGCAAGTGATCCTCGATCATATTCGCTGTGGAGAAGGCCGTTTTGACCTCGCGAAGCCACACATAAAGGTTATCACCCTTTTCACCTACCGGTGAATTCCTTTATCTTAAAGGATAACGGAGGGTGCATCCCCGTAGACGTGGAATGACTTCCACGAAAATTCGCCTCATGGGCGATGAGGGCGTTAACCCTCTCACGCACGACATCTAGGCCCTGCTCCACTAGGAGCTTCATACCATCATCACCCAATATGGATAACAGCCTCTTGAGGGCTTCTTGTTCGACGGGGGTTAGCTTACCCCAATCCTCTTGATTCATCCTTTGCATAGGATGCCGTCAACCAACACAGGTGTTGGAGTGACTACTAGTGCTACCAGATGTATCCGGTGCGTACACGCGCGGTGCGGCTAGCGCACAGAGGAAGGCTTTCCTTAAGCGGCGATACGCCGATACTTAGCCGATACTCCCTTATATAAGGGCTTAGTGGTAGATTGCTTTCTCACTCGGAGCCAAGATTCCCTGAGTTTACGGTTAGTAAACACTAACGTCTTATGCCAAGGCTTCCTTTAAAGAGGGGTAGCTAAGGGAGGTGCTTCCTTTTGCTACAACACTTACTGCGCGCGCGACCGTTCTGGGTCGTGCGCCTAGCAGTATTCAGTGTATTTTGTAAACTGATTTATTTATTTAATATAAAATTATCCTAACTTAATAAACTAATATAAACTAGAAAAACTTATTTTCCCGCCTGATTTGCTTATTTGCCCGGCATTCTTGCCCTAACCCTACTCCTGGAGCACATGGAGCCGAGGAAAACCTTTACTTATCTATTTTTCATTTTACTATCGCCTTGTGTGTGGAATCGTTTTAGCCACTCTATTCAACGTACAAACAACCGGTTTGTACTTTTCATCGTAACCTGTTGTCACTTGCTATTCGCCTCCATGCCCCGCCAATCATCTACGTGCACGTCGCGGACAATCTCGCTACGCTCCACTGCATCAAAGTACGTATCTTGGCATCCGCGTAACGTTTTCATGACAAGGACACGCGTCTTGTCACTAACACGTTGCTCAGATCCACTTCCATCACAGTGATCACCAACCTGGTAAACATCAGTTCCCTTTGCCCAACAATTACTTTTCCCCAGTGAACCTTTCGCTGTCTCAAGCACGAGCGTATCAAGCGAAAGTCGAAAAAATGGCCACAAATGCAATTAAATCCTGCCGATCATACGAATCACAGATTGTTGGCTTTGGCGTGAGAGAGTAGAAAGGCTAGGAGGACGTTGTGCGCGACAAGAAGCTGTCCATCATGCGCCGTAAGCAGGACGCAATCACATTCACGCGCAAGTTTGGAACGGTAGCGGGTGAATTTAGCCGGTTTGTAGACTTCTTTTCGTCCGGAACCTCTGCCGAGCTATTTGCATGGAACCAATTCTTCTTTGGCTGTGCAATAAAGTAAAACGACATATTGGTATTGCTGAATGGGTAGGACTAGGGGTAGGGCAAGAGTGCCGGGCAAATAAGCAAATCAGGCGGTCAAATAAGTTTTTCCTATAAACTATGCAATACTAGGTAGAACTTACTTAATTCGTACCTAGTCAAATGTAGTGTACACCACTTGTGTACCAACACATGGCTGGCTGCCACGCCTTCACCAAGGGCTCCCGCCCTGATTGGTTAAAACAACCAATAGGTCTGAACCTTTCGGGCTGGTCAATACTTGACCTTAACCGTTGTGTACTTACGTACACCAACGTAACCAGATGTAACCCCGTTACATAAACTGGGACTACTAGACGTTCGCTGGTTACCACAGCCCGGTGGATTTCAATTTGTGGTGCTCGTTTACCGTAATAGTGACGGTATGAGATGTTGGGAACGAAGAATTGCGGAGGGCGTTAATTTATGGCTAACCAAGAACTTGATGTCGCCATATGCTCTGCTAGACACCTAGAAGACGGACCACAAAGTGCTACCAGCTGCAACAGGGCTACTGTTACTAGATTAACTGTAGCATCGCGTGAGAAAAACCTAATATTAAATAAAATCCACTATTACCTATTTCCAATTTCTAGCCCTACATTAAAAACAACTAAAAATTAAAGAGGAATACATTATGGATGGTTTAGATTAAATAGGTATAACAAAAAAGCAACTATACAAATAATGGGTTTAAATGTACCGAATCATATTACCAATGGATTATAAGAATTTATCTATGGAACAAGCTCTACGTTCCAATTAAAACAATCATATTTCAACTCAAATATCATTTGCACTTATGCAAGAACAATATAATCCAATTCGTGCTTGCGGAGTCTTGACATTTCCCGACAACGGATGCCTCGCGTTCATTAATCATTTAGTCGCATTCTCCATGCATACTGTCTGTAACTTTGCTAGACACAGGATGTAGGATAGTTAGATCTCAATGGGACCCCACCATGTCCTGAGACGTGTCTGGGTTAGCTTAGTTCTTTTATCGTAGTGGCTTCATGATCTTCACGTAAGATAGCTTCCACTGATGTGGTAGTTCTTTCCAATGCACCATCGCAATAGTAGCAACCAAATTTACGCTGAGACTTTTCCAGTATTCCCTAAGAACCTTTCCCAGAAAGCTCGGAAAGCCATGTTCATTGAACGTTACATCTCAAAGTGAACGAACTCATAGTCCGACAGACGCACAAACATGAAACTTCTTTTATCATACCCACTTCACCACATGACACCCTATATTCCTTTTGTCTTCCGGTACCCACGTTGTTCACGTCAACTTTCCCATCACACTCCACTTCCTGTGTCTGCTTTGGTGTCCATGGGTATTCTTTGGCTGATCCCCTCCGTGTCCATTATGTCCACGGTTGAAATGCCATTAAGTTAAGTTAAGTGTTCCTCACATCGACCTTTTTCTCTTTGGTGGTCACTACCCCGACCACTTGCGGGAGGCGGTACCCATGTGTTTCCACGTTGACCATGGAGAGGCGACCCCGCAGCTATTTCCTCGCTTTTTTCGGACTACTTTCGTATTTTCTCCATTTTTTTGCACGATTATCTATATCATGTCTATATTTGGCAGCTTTTTGCCGGAGGCATGCCATACTGCTCAGCTTAAGGGCTTACCTCAGTTTATATTCTTAACACATTTTCTCATTCTCTGTCCAAGTTGTGGTGGAGCGGCTGATCAAAGTTTTTGAGGCTTGGTCAGGCGGTACCACGGCGCCCGGACTGCCGACTAACGAAGGGGGTTCTCCGTTTGTCCTTGACTGCTTGTGTTTCTGCTCACCTTGTGTACCCGACGGATTGGGAGTGGGTCGCTCTCCAGGTGGCGGGGATGTAAACACGAAAATTAATTGATGCAAGATTGGGGAACTTGTGATGAGTTGATCGAGGTGCTGATCAGGCGTGATCAGGTACAATCAAGCTTGAATCAGGTGCGATCAGTTCTGATCAGCATAGATCAGGCTTGATCAGGCGCTAAAAGTCGTTGATCAACAGAGATCCTACTTGATCAGGCTTGATCAAGCGCCAAAATTGGTTGATCAGCGGTGATCAGGCTTGATCTGGCTTGATCAGGAGCTAAAAGTCGTTGATCAACAGAGATCAGGCTTGATCGGGCATTAAACGACGCTGATCAGTAGTGATCCGGCTTGATCAGACTTGATCAGGCGCTAGTTGGCGCTAGTTGCGAGCAAATGAGCGCGGGTTGCAAGTTGCAGAGTGTTGATCAGGTGTTGATCGGCGAAGGGGGTACTTGATCAGTCAGCGGAAGTCTTCACTGCCCGATCATGGAGCCTCTGGAGTCTTAAACAGCTAAAGGAACACCCAATAATTTGTATTCCTAGCCTATACCTACGAGGGGGGGATAAATCTCACTTAATCCACCTAGAGTTCCCGTGGGGCGCTTACAGCAGCCGAACTCTAGGGGCCAAACGTGAACCAAACGGGGAAGAGGTGAGAGCACTGCTCTATCACGTTCCCGAGACCAAAAAAACTTTACAAGAAGAACCGCTGACACAGCGGGCGGAGTTGCGGTTGAGTTCTCACACTCTACGCCTACCGGTGAGCCAAAATCGCACTAAGTGCTCCCGACCGGGACGTAGAGGTATTTATTAGTAAGGGAGACGCAAAGGTGCCGTCCCTGAAGCGATCTGCTCGATCGTACGCAAAAGGAGAACTTTATTATCACTTATAGCCTTAGATCTACCTTTTCCCTAATTTCAGCCAATCCGAACCGTCCATTCCAGCGTCTTCCGTCCACCAGTCGACCTGATTTCTTCGTTGTTCGCCGGTGTTCGTCGGTATGTATGTAATCGTCCCATCTTCCCATGCCCTGTCTATGTCCTGACTATGTGCACCACGGTTGTACACGCAACTGTATACACCGTGGTACACACAGGTACGTAATCGTATACGATTACGTACCCAATTTGTGTCCGCAATCGGACCCCTAATTAGGCCCTTAATTAGGCCCAATTATAGCACGCTTTACCACAAAGTTTTCAACACAAATTGGACCTTCCTCAATAGTCCCTTCATGATGCACGTGATTTTAAAATAGAAAAGAGTGGTGGGGTGTTCAAACAGTGTCTTACGAGTTTCAGTTGATTTGACATGCAGTGCAATGTCAAAACAGCGAGAAAACTACTCCGTAATACGGTAATACTCACTAGTACTACTTTCGTAAAGCGTGTTATAATTGGGCCCAATAACGGGCCTTATTATAGGGACTTATTATAGGGCCTTATTATAGGGACTAATTATTGGGCCTAATTTAGGGGGGCCGATTACGGACAAAAATCGGGTACGTAATCGTATACGATTGTGGGTACCACGGCGTATACAGTTACGTGTACAACCGTGGTTTACATAGTCAGGACATAGACAGGGCATAGGAAGATGGGACGATTACGTACAGGTACTCAGCGAACACCGACGAACAGCGACGGACGACGGATAAATCAGGTCGACTGGTCGACGGAGGACGCTGGAAAGGGTAGTTCTGATTGGTGGATATTAGGAAATTGGTAGTTCTTAGGATTTAAGCAATAATAAAGTTCTCTTTTTGCGTTCAACCCCTTTGGACACTACAAGGACGGCACCTTTGCGCCTCCCCTACCTCTACGCATCTCTACGTCCCGGGCGGGAGCACCTAGTGCATTTTTGGCCCACCGGCAGGCGTAGAGTGTCAAGAACTCACCCCGCAACTCCGCCCGCTGTGTCAGCGGTTCTACTGTAAAGTTTTTTTTGGTTTTGGGAGTGTGATTGAGCAGTGCTCTCAACTCTCCTCGTTTGGTTCACGTTTGGCCCCTAGAGTTCGGCTGCTGTAAGCGCCCCACGGGAACTCTAGGTGGATTAAGTGAGATTTATCCTCCCCCTCGTAGGTCTAGGCTAGGAATACAAATATTTGGGTGTTCCTTTAGCTGTTTAAGACTCCAGAGGCTCCGTGATCGGGCAGTGAAGACTTCCACTGCCTGATCAAGTACCCCCTTCGCCGATCAACACCTGATCGACATTCTGCAACTCGTGACCCGCGATCAACAACTCGCAGATTGCACCGACTTGTACCTGAGCAACTTTTGGCACCTGATCAAGTCTGATCTCAGCTGATCAACTACTTTTGGTGCCTGATCAAGCCTGATCAAGTCTGATCTCAGCTGATCAACTACTTTTGGTGCCTGATCAAGCCTGATCAAGTCTGATCTCAGTTGATCAACTACTTTTAGTTCCTGATCAAGCCTGATCAAGTCTGATCACAGCTGATCAACGACTTTCGGTGCCTGCCCAAGCCTGATCACTGCTGATCAAGCCTGTTAGCACCTGATTCGAGCTTGATTATACCTGATCACGCCTGATCAGCACCTCGATCAACTCATTACAAGTTCCCCAATCTTTCATCAAGGAATTGCCGTGTTTACATCCCCTCCACCTGGAGATCGACCCACGCCTAAGCCGTCGGGTACACAAGGTGAGCAGAAACACAAGCGGTTGAGGACAACCGGAGGACCCCCTTCGTTAGTCAGTAGTCCGGGAGCCGTGGTACCGCCTGATCAAGCGTCAAAAACTTTGGTCGGCCGCTCCACCACAATGGTGCGCGTGCCCGGATCTTTGGACGACGCGGGATATCACCGCTATTTTACGCAAGATGGCGCTGATGCGGAAGTGAAAAAGGAAGCGGAAGCAAAAGTGAAGATAAAGGTGGAAAAGAGGAGGAGGTTGTGACGATGGAAGGTAGTTCGCCGTCGTCATGCCTGAAGAAGAAAGGAAATGCTGATCATCAGGACCTGGGTAGGAATCTTGATGAAATAAAGGAGGAGAAGCCTCAATCAACTCCCGAGGCTCCTTCGGGAGCCCATGCGGATCATAACGCATATTATGATCCGCCAAAAAAAGTGTGTATAATGATCCGGATTGGGATCCGGTGGCGAAGTATTACAAGACCGACCAGCCGAAGGTGTTGATGAAGGCGCCTGGGTCGGAGAGCAACGAAAGTCGATCAAGTATACCACCAAACGGAAGCCGATCTGGTGAGGAAGTTTTACCGAAAGGTTTATAAAAGGAAAACTGGAAGATTTCTTATTGACGAATTTGATCATGATCCTACTTGGGGTCATGATCAGCGGGAAGCTGAACGGACCGGTCGATCAGCCAGTTACGGATGGGAGGGACAAGCTCACGATCATACTGAGGCTAACACGCCTGATCAAGCAGGCTGGGTCTAAATACAGGCGCCTACGATGCTGAAGAGGTGTTTGATCAAGACCCAGAAGATCTCTCAGAAGCTACCCAGCAGTTGTTTCATATATTGCTACCTATCGTGGACCAAACCACTAAGCTGGAACCCTCGCACTCTCCGTTGAAAATTGAAGCAGGCCCGTCAAACAACGCAGCAGAACACACGGGATCATCGTACCACGAATCTGCTCCTTCTGAAGGCGATGAATTTGAAGCAGAGTCGAGTAGTGCCGGGTGTATAGAGCCCAAGATCACCAGGATGACAGTTTGCCAGAAGGATAAATCCAACTTTTCGGCTATCAAGATGGAACCTCAATAGATCAAAGCAGAAGATGATCAAGTATCGCAAATTCCACAGCTGCAGACATTCTTTTATAAGGCTATGGAGAAGTTTCTGGCTGAAGAAAGACGCAAGCTGACACCTGGAGTCGTCGGCGGGAAAAACCGCCAGCTAAAGATAGGAAGAGCTGCGTCGATCAAGGACGTTGACATGGAATCTGTGCATTCACTTCGTCAGCAGCACTCGAAGCCAGAAAGATCGGCAACGGTCAAGGACGTTGACATGGAATCAGTAGATTCGTTCCATTATCAACGATCCCAGAGCGAGTATATTGACCCAGATGAGCCGATCACACTACCACGACGAGCCACCGCTGCGTCCGCACATACTGGGATGCCTGATCAACAGACGATCCCCAGGATTCGAATGTCTGCGATCATTGATCTAAAAGAATTTTCGGGAAAAGAAAGGGATGAAGATCAAGCGCGGAATTGGATTAGTCGCCTCAAGTCAGCATTTATGCGGGATCAAGCTTCTGATCCTGAAAAGTGTCTGATCCTAGGCGATCTACTAAAAGGACCAGCGCGCAATTGGCATCGCCAGCTGAATAGAAGCACTCGATCAAGTTGTAAAAATCTTGTGGATGAGTTTGAAGTTCAATATTGTGGAAGTGGACAATCGGCATCCCGCCAGTACTATTATACGAAGCAGCGGTCGGATGAAATCCCATCGAATATCTGCACCGGTTGAATATGGCGGTATTGCGAGCCAAGTTGCCGATCAGGGATGGATCGCCTACGACTTTACGTGAACATGTACAACATTTCTTGGATACATTGGCCAATCTCGAGCTCGCTGATCAACTGGCGCTTTTGCGGTTGGACACCGCGTCAGACCTGGAAGAGACATTGCGGGCGTATGAACGTAATAGGTGGTACCAGCCAACATCGGCCGTAGGTACCAGCCGATTCCACCGAAAATTCGGCGATGATCGGGCACCTGCCCCAGCGCGAAAGCCCAAGGCAGTACGCGCGATCAAGGTGTCGTCTGGAAGTGAAGAATCAAGTTCTGACGATAGTGAAAGCGATGGAGACCAGCGCCGTTACATAATTGCTGCTATACGCGACCAACCAGGGGCGCTCGATCAGCCTGGAGAGTCCCGATCAGGTAATCGAAGTGATACAAGTGCAGTCGATCAAGGGGCGGTGAAGAAATACAGACATTGTGGGTCGATAAGGCACGATGATCTTCGTTACTGGAAGCGCCTGACCTGTCTCAAGTGTGGCAAGAAGGGACATCCGACCGATCATTGTTTATACGTCTGTCGAGCCTGCGGAGAAGTTCACGATGCGGGCAAGTGCCCTATGGAAGAGTTTTACAACCGCATCCGCCAGTGGTACAATCCCACCAAGCATGCTGGAATGCTGCCCAAGGAAGCTGAAGATTTGCTAAACTAGGACGCTCGCCAGGTTGGAATCTGGTACGAGACGAGCGTTCTGGTTTGTGTATTTTTGCATATGTGGATAAGAAGAGGGCTGATCAAGCAGCAGAAAGAGATAATGATAAGTGTGATCAGCCTGATTTACCACGCTTGGCTAATTTCCATATCGATGAGTTTTCACGGTCCCCGGTGATCATGGATGTTGATCTACTTCCAGGTGAATCGCGCGGATATTGGAAATACCACTCGTCAAAGAAATGGTTTAAACAAGCCAAGAAGAGTGGTAAAATCAATAACGAACGTGCCACGCTATTATTTGATTCTGGTGCTGAAGTGTCGATCATTGACTCAACCTTTGCTCGTAAGGTGAGTTGTCAGATCGACACGAGTCAAACGCAAGAATGTGTCGGCATTGGAGAAAGTGCATAACTCACGGAAGGGCGCACTAAAATCAAGATTACGTTAGCAGGCTCGTTGGTCTATTATTTCCATGCATGGTTGGACAGACTTGTTGGTCAAGATGCTATACTGGGTATGGATTTTATGATACCAGCTGGTGTTCGGTTAGACATCGCCCACGGCGCGCTAAGTTTGCCTGATGAGGTGATCATCCCATTGGAGGGGCGCCGACATCTGTACGGATCGAGTGGTAATTATATGAAACTCAATCAGTACGAACAGATCCCAGTAGGTCGATCTGCTGAGGTTAGGATTTATGACCAGCGATCTCGAAAGTTGTGGATTACTCGTGGAAAATATTGGGTCCCCACTATCACTAGGGGCGTGGGCAATTTGCGATACCTGTGTGTTACGAACGTTGTTGATCATCCGATCATCGTGCAAGATGAGACGATTTTAGGCATCTGGATGAACAAAGATGATGTGCCCCGTCGCCCTGTATTTGTTTCGATAGGGTCTAATCGTTACAAGGAGTGGCAAATCTCTCGTATCAAGCGTCTACCGATTCCGTGAATGACGATCAAGAAAGTGTCGATCAAGGTCCCCTAGTCAAGAAGAGGGAGTATCCTACTCCTCGAAGTATTTTAGTACGCCCTACGGAGCCGATCGCCACATCTGTGGCATTGGTAACCAGAGGGCCGCAAAAGATGCAAGAGGTGCACGCGCGGTGCAATCAGGAGCCGGAGATGAAAGGTCCGACCCCGGATCACGGAGTCGAACAACCTACTGAGAGAGATACGTCTATTCAAGACACGTGCGATCACCCTATCTCAGCCGATCCTAGCGAAGTTGGTGTAATCCCTATCGATGATCAAGTTTGTTACCATGAAGGTGGAGATTTGTATGTGGAAGAACTGGAGAATCAGCTTGATACGTTGCCCGAAGTATCTGCAAGCACCGAAGAAGTAACTAGGGACTATTTGCTAGTAGGTGACCCCTTGGTCAACACGCCAGAAGAAATTAATCAGCTTCGCGATATAATTTGGGCGAAGAAACATCTGTTGATCGGAAAGGGGAACGCACTACCTACTGCTTCACGTGGAGTTGTTTGCGATATCGATGTAGGCAATGCTCGCCCGATCGCCCAAAAGTGTCGTAAGGTGACTCCACAATTTCGCGAGAAGTTATCGGCTTTGATCAAAGGGCTATTGGCTACCAAGATCATTCAACCGTCTACTTCACCCTGGGCATCACCTATA
The DNA here is from genome assembly GCA_026184515.1 of Peronosclerospora sorghi. Classification (NCBI taxonomy): domain Eukaryota; phylum Oomycota; class Peronosporomycetes; order Peronosporales; family Peronosporaceae; genus Peronosclerospora; species Peronosclerospora sorghi. The sequence continues at coordinate 9,434,455 of CM047586.1, read as the reverse complement.
GTGATCATTGTGAAAAAAAATGGGGTTGGTATTCGTCTATGTATCGACTACCGCGTGGTGAATCAACTCACGCGCCTGATGGTATATCCAATGCCCCTGATCTCTGATCTACTAGAAGATTTGGATAAAGCGCTGTGGTTTTGCTCATTGGATATGGCGAGTGGTTTTTGGGTCGTATCTATGGCCGATAGAGCGCGTCAGATTTCGGCGTTTGTCACTCCGTTTGGATTGTTCGAATGGAATAGGATGCCTTTTGGCCTAAGAATGCTCCGCAAATCTACCAGCGGTTGATTGATAACGCATTATATGGGTATATCAAGGTTAAGGACGGTGCTGACGAATCGGATGATGTATTTACGGTGTGAGAAACCGACCAAACACCGGGACCGTCTGTACTGCAGTGGCGATCATATATCGATGATATTTTGATCCCTGCACCTACATGGACTACCTATGTGACAAGGTGCATCGTTTGTTGGAGAAGTGCGATCAATGGAATTTATCGATCAGCGTGGCCAAATCTTACTGGGGGCGAAGCGAAGTTCCCTATTTAGGGCATCATGTCTCTAGCCGAGGTTTGGAAACAAATCCGAAAAATTTGGATGATCTGATTGATTTGCCTTTCGCTGGCACCTTACGGGCCATGCAATCGTTTTTTTTGGAGTTTGAACTACTACCGTCGGATTATCGAAGATTTCGCGATTTATGCCGCTGTGCTCTACGAATTAAGGGAAATGGATTATCAAGAGTTAAAGAGCCGATCGTTGAGCAAGGAGAATATGGATCAGGAAGGTGACCGATTAATCAGGGAAAAAGTATCATTCAGCATGCTGAAGGCGAAGATTGCGTCAGCTCCAACCCTGCGCCACTTTGATCAGAACAAAACGCCAGTGATCGTGGTTTACGCCAGGAAGTGGGCGGTATCTGCCGCGCTGGTACAAGAACATGATCAATTTTATTATCCCGTGGCATTCGCCAGCCGAACGTTGAAGAACGGTGAGCTGAACTACAGCCCCATCGAAAAGGAAGTTCTGGCGCTTCTACGGGTTTTGGATGTTTACTTCACAATTCTGGTCGGAAAGACGATCACTGTCTTGTCGCGTTTATCCACGCTGAGATGGTTACTAACATCCAACGTGCTGGACGGACGGCTGGGCAGATGGGCTGCAATCTTATCACAATGGGACCTCGAGATCAAGAAATGTGTACAGGGAGAAGAAGAGGTACTGGAGGAGTTAGCTGCAAGTATCACTCCTCGCACCGAAATCGATGAGGCACTGATTGCGATCGCACCGAAAAACAACAGCGGCAGATGATTGAAGTACCACCTCCTACGTTCGGAAAATGCGATGAACTCTACGTGATTAGTTTCGATGGATCTTCAAGTGTCAAGCGACGTCTAGGTTCGTTCGGCGCCACCGTATGGAAATTACCGGAGTGGAAGATTATGACCGCGGTAGCCGATCATGCACCTGATATCACGGTGAACGAAGCGGAATACCATGGATTGATTTTAAGTTTGGACCTACTGTCGAGATACCCCAAAGGAAGGATGATCGTGTGTGGAGATTCGAATTTAGTAATCCGGCAAATGCGCGGCGAAATAGAGTGTAAAGCTCCGCGATTGCAAGTGTTGCAACAGCGTGTTTAATCTCCTTCGCGAATGGTCGGATAATGATATAGTGCATGCCGAAAGAGAGTGGAATAAGAGTGCAGATCACATAACCACTAGGGCTATGCAGGGTGGAACAAGATTTGAAATCAATGACGTGAAACAGCTGGAGAAATTGACCGATCTCAACAGGTTGCCGGAAGTGATCACGTGGAATGAAGATCCCATGCCCCGCAAGTACTAGTGATGACACGATCACGCAACCTACATCAGCCGCGACCTTCAACGTGGCCCGATATATCTATAGCCGGGATAAGGGCGGAACGGGTGAAAAAGGCACAGGACGAAGAGAAATGGATTCATGATTTGCGAAGTTATCTATATGGTGAAGTCTCACAATTGAGCGCAGACGAGGTTAAGGACTGCGCAAAAATTTCTGACAACTACGATATCGATGAACAAGGATTGCTGATCTACTGTGGAAACATGGCTAAAAGAAAAGCTAACGATGACAAAGATGATAAAGACGATCGGCACCTTTTGATTAAGCTGGTCTTACCCGAGACCCTACATGAAGATGTCCTCCACCACTATCATGTGAGCTTGGAAGGAGGACATCAAGGCATAGGGCGTAAATATCAGCGGATCAGACGATACTTCCATTGGCGTGGTCTATTCCGAAACGTACAAAGGTTTGTCGGACAATGCGTAGATTGCGAGACGGGGAAGGGAAAACCTACGATCAAGGGCATGTCGCCGGGGAATATCGAGGCTACGTACCCATTCCAAGTGATAGCCATGGATCATATCCCGTCACTACCCCGATCGACGGATGGACATACTGAACTGCTGATTTGGACGGATCTGTTCACGGGTATGGTGATCGCGAAAGCAGGATCGTCTCGCACAGCGCAGAAAGTTGCCGAAAATTATGAAGAGTGTGTGTTTCGACGATTCGGGGCTAGCGAAGTGATCCGGCACGATCGTGAACCAGTTTTATGTCGTAAGTATTTCGCGCGTTCAACAAAATCGTGGAACAACGTCAGAGTGCCACTATGGCATATCGTCCACAGGCGAATGTCAAGGCGGAGAGGACGGTGCAGACGATCACGCGAGCAATCAAGATGTATGTAGCAGATGCCAGCCAGAAAGATTGGCGCTTGTATGCAGAGCGGCTGGTATTCGCGCTGAACTCGACCCCCGATCGCATTCGTGGTGAAACACCATTTTATTTGGCGTATGGGTGTGACCCACGATCATCGTTGGAATCGACATTGCAACTGGGCGGAATTCGGCGTAAAGACCGGGATGCTCGCCGGTGGAGATATAAGCTGCAAAAGGACTATAGTTACGCCCGTGATCAAGTGAGCGCTCGATTGCATCAAGCGATGGCTGAGCAAGCTGAGAAGCACAATGATCAAGTGACACCACACAAGATCGAAGCTGGATCAAGGGTCTGGTTATACCTTGATCAGGTGAAAGAAGGGTTCGCGAAGAAACTGGCGCACATGTGGCATGGACCCTTCAGAGTCGATGAGGTAATCGGTAATCATGCGGAGATACTGGTTACAGCTGGCACCGACTATCGTATGTTCCCAGTAGTGCATCTGTCCAAGTTGAAATTGGTCAAGGAATTTCCAGATCGCCCTACTACTGCACTAACATCTGGGATAGAGGATCGTTTTGACTTCGATGAAGCTTTGTTACCTGAAGACAGTTGGGAAAGGACGATAGATCCAGATGGATTTGAAGTTGATCGTATCACCGATGTACGATCAGGTCCAAAGACTAGATATGAAAGAACGTTACGCGAACATCAAGTTTACTGGAATGGTTATGCTGAGCCGTCGTGGGTAGACGAGGCAGACTTGAACTGTGATGCTCTTATCAAGTACTTCGAGAGGAAAAGGATCAACAGACATCAGTTTGACGTGATGCAAGTGGACGAAGAGCCCAACTAATGCGTGATCGTCATACTGCTCATGAATTACGATCGAAGAATTACCGATTGAAGAAAAATGATTGACGAAACTCACAATTGATGAAGAAGTGATAAATGACTTGAGATGATGTGTTTACGATGGATATTGCGAGACAAGGTGATGGAGTAACGAAAGATAAGACGACAGAATACCGGTTTATGTCATGCATTGGGAAGTAAAGAAGCACAGTGTAAATGGCATGGCCAAGATTGCTTATTGATTAAGGACGGAACGATCAACCGATTAACTAGACCCGAAGAGCTTGCGACGAATACGAGGGATTTTACGGCCAGGGTGGCTTTCAGGGGAGGAACGATATTAAACCCGCCAAAGTTCAAAGGTATCAACCTCCTTCAACGCGTCCAAGTGTCCGGGGTGTCGGGTCCGAAAGGAACCCTGGGTACCACGCCCCATCGTCGTCCGGGGCATACTTCAAAGGACGGTTGCGAGCACAATGGGTGATCGACGGGTCCAGGAAAATGTCGAGATCACATCTTCCGTCGATCATCCTCCGCAGGACGAAATCCACGACCCTCTTCCAGGTCGCTCCGGCACGACTTCTGCGTTGGCGGCGACTGTTGTAGTAGATCCGGAAGAAGTCATCCGTCTCGCGAAGGCCTTTTGCGATAGGGAGATAATGTGTCGACTCCCAGATCGCCAGCGCGTGATGTTCGAGAAGCGACCGGTACTTTGTCTCGAAGTCGGCGAACCAGCCGACTGAGCGAAAAGAAAGGGGCGGCAACATGGTCATGAAAACTCCCCAAGGGCATTGAGAATACAGCAGCTCCACTTCCGGTTGGGTGATTAAATGACTGGACCATGAATCAGCCGGAGGGGCGTGCACGTCAGCCGGGAAAAACCATCCTGCGGGGCGGGTCAAGTAGTCAAAGACCACTTGGGCCTTGACGTTACGCAGATCAAACCCACCAAGCTGATCCGGAGTCCACGGCAGTATGTCGGCGTCACTGGCATCATCCGATACCGCGATCAACGTCCGTAAATCACCCGTACGCGGAAAAAGATACCCGGCAGTGACTTTATCAGGTAGATCCTCGCTCCCGAACTCGCTAATTGTAGGAGTGGAAGGAATAGAAGAGATTGGGCCAGGAAATCCGCCTTCATCGTCCTGATCAGGACTTGGGGGATCATCGTCTTCCGTCTTCGCCTCCGAAATAGGAGAAAGGAGGCGTGGCCGCTTCAACCGAGAAGAATATCGGGAACGCTGAATACTTCTTTTAGGCGAAGGGGCGGCGCGGCTGATCGAGCTGTTTGGAGGGTCAGTAAGGCCAGCTGGCGGTGTATCTTGATCAGAACCCGCCGAAGGGGTGCGGATAACTGGTGTAATCTGCATCCGCAACGACATACCAGCCAACTGAGAGTGAAGGTCCGAGTGAAACGAGCGCAACTGTGTGACTTCGCCCTGAACCTCCTGCAGTTGATGGCGCAACGTATCGCGTTCTACGGAAACTTGATCGAAGCGGCATTGCATGGCGGAATGTTCGTTCTCCAGCTGAAAATACGCGGCGTGCAGATCGTCCAGCTCAGTTTGGAGGTCAGATACTCCCTTGAACCGATAAGATAGCTCCTGCGCCTGGGCCTTGATGGCAGTATATTCGTCCATCTTCAGGCAATTGGACTTGTTCTTCTTCCGAAGGCGATTATACTGGTGTTTGCGCCTATCAATCTCGGCGGTGAGCCTGAACACCTGTTCTAACAAGCGCTGATTCCCAGAAGCAGCCCGATCGTATATTCTTCTTGTAACTTGGCTAGGCGCTGCTGAAGTTGATCCAGCTCCCGCGCTTGATCAGCGATGGTGTCTTCATGCTCCGATCGCAGATACCTATCACGGGCATGACGGCCTTCCAGATCCCGGATCTGTGCACGCTGATCGACCATGAGTGTTTCTTGATCGGCCATAGCGCTTTCGATGGTCTTCAACTTGGTATGGAGATCATTGACTGTGGTGTCGACGAAATAACGCAATGGCTTGAGCTGTTTGAAGGCGTCCCGCTTGATCGCAACATCTCGCTCCACCACGGGGCGTTTCGCACGAGCGAGCTGCTGCCGAAGCATCGTGACAGTGTCTTCACTCATCTCGAGCGAGTAAGATAACGTGGCGATCTGATAATCACGCGCGTGTAGAGCCTCTTGAAAGCTGTAAGCCCGATTGATAGCAGCGATCGCCTGATAAGCTGCGGCCCGATCCAGGGCAGGAGTGTCGGTGGTGTTTGCCCGGGTGCCGTCCGTTATCGCTTGCATGATGGAAATTCAGGAATGCCTGATCGAGACAGCTAGATCGCAGATGACACGGTTGGTGAAGGGTGAACGTTGGATCGCGAGGGGCGTACCACTAACGGTAACAGCCTGACAGAACGGGACCTGATCGGCGGGAGAAGGGGCAGGCAGATCGATGGGTGATTATCACCTGGCCGATGACATCATGGTGGACAAGCCGACCAACGGTAGCATGATACACGATATCTAACGACATCATCGACCCTCGCCCCAACCGCTGTACGGCTGGGACGAGGATCAGGGGCGGCTGCCGAAAAGCGTGTTATAATTGGGCCCAATAACGGGCCTAATTATAGGGCCTAATTATTGGGCTAAATTTAGGGGGACCGATTACGGACAAAAATCGGGTACGTAATCGTATACAATTGTGGGTACCACGGCGTATACAGTTACGTGTACAACCGTGGTTTACATAGTCAGGACATAGACAGGGCATAGGAAGATGGGACGATTACGTACAGGTACTCAGCGAACACCGACGAACAGCGACGGACGACGGATAAATCAGGTCGACTGGTCGACGGAGGACGCTGGAAAGGGTAGTTCTGATTGGTGGATATTAGGAAATTGGTAGTTCTTAGGATTTAAGCAATAATAAAGTTCTCTTTTTGCGTTCAACCCCTTTGGACACTACAAGGACGGCACCTTTGCGCCTCCCCTACCTCTACGCATCTCTACGTCCCGGGCGGGAGCACCTAGTGCATTTTTGGCCCACCGGCAGGCGTAGAGTGTCAAGAACTCACCCCGCAACTCCGCCCGCTGTGTCAGCGGTTCTACTGTAAAGTTTTTTTTGGTTTTGGGAGTGTGATTGAGCAGTGCTCTCAACTCTCCTCGTTTGGTTCACGTTTGGCCCCTAGAGTTCGGCTGCTGTAAGCGCCCCACGGGAACTCTAGGTGGATTAAGTGAGATTTATCCTCCCCCTCGTAGGTATAGGCTAGGAATACAAATTATTGGGTGTTCCTTTAGCTGTTTAAGACTCCAGAGGCTCCATGATCGGGCAGTGAAGACTTCCACTGCCTGATCAAGTACCCCCTTCGCCGATCAACATCTGATCGACACTCTGCAACTCGTGACCCGCGATCAACAACTCTCAGATCGCACCGACTTGTACCTGAGCTTTTGGCACCTGATCAAGTCTGATCTCAGCTGATCAACTACTTTTGGTGACTGCCCAAGCCTGATCACTGCTGATCAAGCCTGTTCGCACCTGATTCGAGCTCGATTATACCTGATCACGCCTGATCAGCACCTCGATCAACTCATTACAAGTTCCCCAATCTTGCATCAAGGAATTGCCGTGTTTACATCCCCTCCACCTGGAGAACGACCCACGCCTAAGCCGTCGGGTACACAAGGTGAGCAGAAACACAAGCAGTCAAGGACAACCGGAGGACCCCCTTAGTTAGTCGGCAGTCCGGGCGCCGTGGTACCGCCTGATCAAGCGTCAAAAACTTTGATCGGCCGCTCCACCACACTACCATAGTCCCTCTATCACCTGATGGTCGGATCTGCCTTTGTCAGACTAGTTACACAAATACGCAGCTATTCTATTCTATATATATATATAAGAATACCATGTCGTTGATGCACGCTCCCTCACCTAAGCGAAGTCGAACTGTACTATCGATTTCTTTTAATTGGTTACAAATTGCGCTTTTACAGTTAAGTAAAAAACTATTCGACTTTATCATTGGTTAGAAATAACAGCTTTACATACCGACATTTTGCAGGCAGTGAAATTGCCACGTGGCATGGCAACTGCGCTCATTACTCCACCACTGGAAGTTGTTAAGACGCGCACAAGGAGCCCGGATTGTTGTCGATGGTGAGCTTATACTATTTGATTTATGTTCCGTGGATTTGCTCACTTTTTTGTTGAGACAGGAAAACAGGTACAGGGGCTGTATTAAGACCTAGCGCAGGTGCATCGACTGCTCAAGACGGCTACGAAGGAAGATTTAGAGGCTACAGATGATAGTGGTCGCACGCCGTTACTGCAAGCAGTAACGGCGTGCGCCCCAAGGATTGTGACCACATTAGTATAATCTCGAGTATATGTTTTCGATACCCTAACCCTCGAAATACATGGGGGGAAAGTTTTGTAGACGGACAGACGGTTTTTATGCCCTTTCCCGTCGGTACGACGGGTACCTACACTTGTTTACTATAAATAAAAACGGAGACCCCGAAGCATTGAGTTTGGCTATCTATTTCGCAATTTCTACATTTCCTGCCATTTTTCATTCTTATACTTTTATTTTGGGCGTGACTGGGTACACCCCCCCCTTTGCTGCGTACACCCCCCTAGGGTTAGGGTTAGGATTACAACTTCCCTTACACAAGCTCTAGTAAAGACTTGTAACATCGTCTTGGAGAAAAGAGCGAGGACAACGTGTCGGTCGTGAAAGCTCCACGTCGACACTAAATAATACTTATTTTATGAGATACAGCTCCATAATCACATTGAAGTCACGTAAAACCTTCGACTACGGCTAATGACAGCACATTTCGCTTCTGTATTGTAAGGAATAGCAACAAAGACGTGCGCTTAAAAAAATTTACTGCCTGGCGCACTTGATTATGCCTGGCGGTGATGCGTACAACTACACGGCGTCCACGTTGATCAGTACCCCATCAGGAAAGCGTATTACTTCATACTTTTTTATCGTGAATATTTACATGCAATTTTTGGCAACTGTAGTTATTCAAGCCACTTCGCAGAAGTGCCGAGGCGTCCGAAATTCTGCTCGACATCTCAAGTCGCCTGAAATCTATCGAGAAGGCTACATAGTAAACGGTCTATGTCCCGAAGCCCCGATCTCTACATCTAGTAGAATCACAAGGGCAGAAACAAGAAAACTGATGTTTGGCACAAGTTTCTATTGGCAATTCTGCACAATAACGGTGTCCTTGTGTTTGCAGTTCATTCCATAATCAATCAACTGTCTCACCAATGTATGTCACAGTTTTAAACATATCACAAAGCCTTGGTGAGCTTGACAACCTCTAGCACTGACTTGAAACTAAAAGGCTCCGTAGCAGCCATATCAGCTAGCACCTTTCGGTTCAGCTCAATACCCGAGCCATTCATCTTGCCATAAAGCTTTGAGTACGAAATTCCTTCCTGTCGTGCACCTGCGTTGATCTTTTGAATCCATAAAGAGCGCATGTCCTAGCAATTGCAAATGCAATAAAATTAAGAGCGTGGAACACGCATTTTCTTACAGGTGTTACACTAACCCTAACACTAACCCTAGGGGGCAAAGGTGGCGATGTACCCAGTCACGCCCTTTATTTTTATAATGCTACATGATCCCTTTGGCAGAAGGCCAGTCCGAGACTGTTGATACAGAGACTGCGACTTGGAGGGCAAAAATAGGAAACTCATGGCTCACACAAGTGCCGAAAATGTGAAGGGGGATCCATGGGTTTGTGGGTATCCGGAAGGGGATGATGAAATGGCCCGCATCTGTACGCGATGATACTCTCTCGGGGCTCCTAAAAACAAGTTTCAAAGGTGCAGACTTTGCTTGTTGGCTTCACCACAATGCTCCCTGCAGTTATAGCTGCCCTTGGCTTAGATTTCGATTTTGGAAGCTAAGGGGATCCAGATTTAGAAGCTCGAAGCAATGCTGCAGATTCAGGGACGCCTTCTGGATCGATCAGTTGTGCAGCAAGCAGTAACGAAACCAATAGAAAGCCAGGAGGAGAAAGGAAGGGAAGTCCTCTATGGGAGCACTTTACCAAGATGGAGAAGTTTTTTTTACAGTTGTGGAAGATTACTAACAAAAAATATACCTACCTAGATTCGTGACAAGGCTGGGAATATAGTCCAGCACGCACAATGTAACTACTGCTCCAAGATTGTCGCTCCCCGTCCTTCAACTACTATGACAAAGCATTACAACAACTGCCACAATCGCCCCCTGAGAAAAGGAGAAAAACGGTGGCAGAAGCTGATCGCATTTTTGGGGACGACTACGAGTACGAAAACCCTCCTTCAGACAAAGATGGGCGGCTGTCCTCTTATAATCAGGGCGAATGCGAACACCGGCTTTCTCGAATGATACTGAGCATTGGCCTTCCTTTCTCTGTGTTGGGCCACCCAGAATTTGTCGCTTATCATAAATGGTTGCACCCAGAATTCCGAGTTCCATCAAGGCAACGTTTACGACTAGGCTTTTGCCATCTTTAAAAGCCTCGCTAGACGAATGGATTGACGCTCACCTGAAAAAAGAGAAGATCTTCACAATTGCGGTAGACGGTTGGTCAAGTCGTCGGAACGAGGGTCTTTATGGCATAAACATCATCACGAGAAATGGAGATAAGATTTTATACGATGTGGTCGATACGAAAAGTGATAAATTATCGAGAGAGTATCTTCTCGAGAAAATTTGACCACTTATTGCGAAGTTTACCCCTGAAGAAAAGGTGGAGAGTCACCCCACTCGTAGGTGAAAGTATTGTATCCGATTCAGTAAAGAACTGTCGCAAATTCAAGCGATTGGTGAAAGAGGAATATCCTTACATCAGCACTTTCCCCTGCTATGTTTATTGTCTCAATTTGATATGTTCTGATATTTTGAAAATTTAAAGAGTTTGGAGAAAAGTTTAGTTGTGTGAAGGAAGTTGTTACGCTATTTACCACGTCAAACAAGCTTGCGGCTGCATTAAAGGATGCTCAGAAGGCGCTTGAAAAGTCACAAAAAAATCGCGTCGTTTGCAAAGACTCGTTTCTCAACTGCGTTCGATTGCTTGAGTTCGGTGCTAGAAAATGAGGATGCATTACGGTACCTGGCACGAGAAGTCGACAGGCTCAAGAAGCACACCAGAAGAAGATTGAGAGTCCAACATTTTTGTCGACTGCCAAAATATGTGCACAATCCTTCGTCCACTTATGAAGTTGATCAAGCATGCCGAAAACTCTGGCTTTGGGCTTTCAGACTCATATGTTGGGGCGATGCGTTTATTTTGAATGACGAAAACAGCTTGCGACAAATCACTTTTCGGAGCCCATGTTCAGAAGAAGATTCTTGACGTTCTAGTTCATCGGCTTCGCTTTATTATTGATGACGATACCAATCTTCTGGCTACTTTCCTGGATCCAACTATGTCAGAGTGTCTTTTTCTGCTGATGGTATCCGCCGGGTGGGAGAGACAAATACCTCCAGTCGTTTGAAATAAGAGTGAACTGACAGTCTTAAGGTACGAATAGAAGCTAGATTGTTTCTTGTCAACAGCTGTTCTTAATTGACAACTTTAAACCTTAGGGATGAGTTTCAAAGGTTTGATCGCGATATGTTGAGTCCTGGGACTTCAATGTTTGATTTCTGGAAACTGCATCATAAGAGCTTTCCAACCCTAGCACTTGTCTCTGCTTACCTGTCGTGCATTTGCACACACTCGATGGCCTGTGAGAGAACATTCTTGGTTATGGGTTGGATTTCTGCACGCCGATCTTTGATGACTCTCGAGAACCTTACTAGCAGTGTCAAACTCTATTCGCATTTCAAGAGCTCACACAAATTGAAGCTGAACTGGGGCAAGTGTGAGGTCAGGGCTGAAGATATCGAGGCCTATCTAGACTTGGAGCTTGGTGGTGAAGGTGTTGATGTAAGCACAGAGTATCTTGCGCTCGAGGAATCACTTCAGAAAGAGGACACTGCTTCTACTTCGGCTGGTCAAGTGGCGACCCCCTTAGAAGTGATTCTTGAGGAATTCAAAAATCGTTTTTCGTCGAATTTCAAGGAGTTTATTGACCAAGACTGTGTTGCAGCTGCTACTACTAAGATGGTCGGTCACAAGTGTTTTAGACCCATCTATTTTCAAATAATAATGAGTTTTTATTTTGAGCATTGACCTGTATCCACGATTCGAGTGTATAGCCTAAGTAATAAATTCTGCAACTACTTACAAACAATCTTGGTTGTTCTTAATTCAGATTCTACCACAACTCATTTCGAGGCACCCCTTCCAGGCCTCAAAAAAAGAAAGGGCATGACTGGGTACCCCCCCCCCTTTGCTGCGTACACCCCCCTCCCTTTTATGTCCAAATGCGTCAAATATGGGTAAGTTTTGAGAGGCTAGTTTTAGGGTATAATATTTTCAAATATAGCTATAATTTCACAGCCACTTCGTGGTTCATGAGTTTTTTGAAAACTCCGCCAGCGTGAGGAATGATTGTAGCAGTGAAGAAGGTTTTGAGTTTTATAATAGTTCAAAATTTGAACTTGCCAAATGTGTATATGCTTGCAAAAATTTGTGACTGATTATTACAATAAAAAATCGATGGGAAAGTCGATAAGTTGGTAGTCAACAGCCAATCAAGGTGCCGCTGGCGCAGCCTCTTCCGACTTGACAGCCTCCTCCGTGGTCGCCACCACATCCGTCAAAGCCATATCTTCCTCCTTATTCGATTCCACCTTTTTCCGCAGTATCGTCCTCCTTCTTCTCCGTCGTCGCCTCCTCATCCGACTTGGCGGATTCACCAGCTTCTTCCTCATTTTTTTCCTCCGTCTTCTCCGTCTCGGCTTCCTTCGCTAGCAGCTCCTTAATGTCCTCTTCAATTGACAGCGGAAATTCCGTGAGGGCATAGCGCTTGTATGGCTGGCCGTTACGGTTCACGAGGAACTTGTGAAATTCCATTTAATGTAGTTGCCAAACGTTCCGGGAAGCTTCGCTTTCAGGTATGTGAACACTGGACGAGCGTTTGAGCCGCTCACGTCGTGTTTTCTCGAATAGTGGGAAAGTCACGTTATACTGCTTCACAAACTCAAGGATCTCCTCGTGGGTGCCGGGTTCTTGGCTATTATTAAATTGATTACACTGGAATACCAGCACTACCAGACCCTCTTCCTGTTACTTCTCGTGCAACTGTTGCAGCTCCGGGAAATTTGTGGGAGTCAGGTCACACTTCCTAGATACGTTGACGACCAACACGACTCTTCCCTTGTAGTCTTCCATACTTACTTCCTTGTTGCTCATGTCAAAGTCCTTAAGCTCGTAGAACTACTGGGCCTCCTGGGCAGCGAGGTTGTATACCTCGCGGTACTACACACCGACGTTCAACAGCGTGTTCAAAAAGGCATCTTTATCCTCCTTCGTCACCAAATTCGGCAGCTCAGCCTTATCGCCATAAACCAGTTTCAAACCGTACTGGAAGTGAGAATATTTTCTCACGCTTTCAGCGGAGGGCGGAGTTTTCAAAAAAATTCATGAACCACGAAGTGGCTGTGAAATTATAGCTATAATTGGAAATATTATACCCTAAGACTAGCCTCCCAAAACTTACCCATATTTGACGCATTTGGACATAAAAGGGGGGGGGGTGTACGCAGCAAAGGGGGGGCGTGTACCCAGTCATGCCCAAAAGAAAAAATCTATACTGTAGTAATTAATGTAGGCAATTGATATCCGTATCCCCCCAAATTACTACCCGTATCCCCCCTAAATTACTACCCGTATCCCCCCTAAATTACTACCCGTATCCCCCCTCAATTATAGGCCTATCCCCCTCAATTTTAGGCGTATACTGGAATAGCGTACATTGCATATCTCCATTACGTCTAATCATGTCGTCCGTGCGAACTCAGTCCTCAGCAAAAGGCAGAGCTTTTTAACCGAGTAGGTGACTGGAGGGACTGATGTATATTGCCGAAGTGTTTCAGTTGCGTGGAGGAGCGTGAGCCCTAATGATCTCTAATTATCCCGTGAACAGGTTCGCTCGGAAGTGCAGCAGCAGGCACTGCAGGAGTTGACGCAGAGTCTACAGGAAAAGTGCTTTGACAAGTGCATTACTCGCCCCAACGGCAAGCTAGACGGCAAGCAGCAGAATTGTCTGGCGCTTTGTATCAACAGATACATCGACACGATGAAGGTGGTTTCGGAAGCCATGACACAGCGTGGTTCTCATGTACGGGGAGTACATGTCTCTATCGTTTAAGCAGACTGACTAAATCAATGTTTTTCCTTTAATGAAAGGTTAAAATAGGGCTTATTTCTTAGTGTTGACGGAGTCAGTGCAGTAGAAGGTGGCGCGAATCTCCATCTTAATCCAAACAGTTTTTATGCCTTACGTCACGAAGTTAGCCCTATGCGAGGAAAAGTGTTACAAAGTTCAGCTTACTGCGCAGTATTACTGTAGTAGAGACAATACATCAAGACAAGAAGTTTGTGTGTACGGGTAAATTGCTTCGTCTTGGAGATCGTTGTCCATATTAAATAGCGAGACTACAACCGACAAAATAAAGGCGAACTTGACCCGAGATCAACCGATTACTAACAGTACCAGCAAGCACGCACGAGTTCATAATCCGGAGAATATCGTGCTAACAGTAAACGCAAACGTCTGAACTATCAGGAACGAACTTAAGAAAAAAGCCCTGGTCTGCTTAGTTCTTGGCGTCCGCCTGGCGGGACAGCTCGGTCAATGCCATGTCACCCTCGCCGTGGTGGCGGATATAGCCAGCGAGAGCAAAAGTGTCCGATTCACCAGTAAAGATGCCAGGTGGCGATCCGCGTACACAGATCATTTCACCAGCACGGAACGACTTGGCAAAAAACGGTGTGTTTCTCTTGTCCGTCATACGCTCTATCTCTGAATTGTATGTAAGAAACGCATTAGCAACACCCTAGACTCAGCTTTGTTTTGGACGACATTCTGTTAGTCTTACCGTCCAGTATAATGCTCCTCTCCGGCCAAACAAGTCGAGCTACCGCAGGAGATATAGCAGCAAGAGATTTACGCTTGTATGAAACCGAAGTTATGTCAATAAACGTCATACAGTAACGGTAATTGATCATCATGTCCAAAGCTGTTGTCAACGCTGAAGGGGTGGTTTCGGCCATAAAATTGATTTGCTCGACTTGGGCACCGTTTTGTAGATGAAAGTTTGCCACGGGATCCAAGATCTTGTCCTTTTTCCGCTCAAAAGGACATAGCGCGCGCAAGCGGCTGTGACAATGTCGTAATATCCTTCACTAACTCGGCTTCCTTGTGCCACTCAGGTTCACTGAGTTTCTTCAAGAGCCATTTGTGAAGCCCAAGCTGATACGCACCATATTTCATGTTTATACACTGGGCTTGCTCTATCGTAGAGAAACTTCGTTGAAAAGGTTCAATGCGTTGGAGTTTCATATCCTTATTTCGCTCTGTCTTCAGTACAATTCGAGTGTCCGAACGATGCTGAGATTGCTGTTCACCGAAAGCAAGTGTGGCTTTAAACCATCGAGCAAAGCCTGGGACGGTAGGATAGTTTGGCTGCCATAATAGATTGCGGAAACATACTGCTCATACTTTGGATTGTTAAGAACAGAAAGTGACTTGCAATCTTCAAACCACGAAGTCCAGTGTTGGACGTCGACACCGAATAGAATATAATGTGCGAAAGGTTCTTTATTTTCGGCGTCTCTTGCTCCAGGATAGGAGTAATGTTGCTGCATAAGTGGTCCGTCACAAGTACTTGCACAAATACCAATGGAGCATGCTGCATATGAATGTGAAAAAGTCCAAAACAGTAGCGCTGCTGTCCAATCAATCTGCGCTGCAAATCGTTCCAGCCTCGAATTCGATAAACTATTTCATTCTTGAGTACGAAAGCATCCAGTGGTTCCGATGACAGGTCAATTTGGCGGAAACGCATGCTGCCTTGAGTTGCAAACAGGTCATGCATGATCAAATCCAAAATTTCCAGCGCTTCCACGCTGTGTTTCAACAGCCTATCGCGATGTCGTTCAATTAAAAATCCCAAATCTACTCTAAGGTTGAGCAAGAAGGACGGTCCCGGAGGAAGAGTGCCAACCAAGAGAAAAAACTGCTCGGCCAGTGGCACAAGTCCGCGCTTAACTCTCTTGAAGATATTGGGGTCATTCTTGCGACTAAATCCCAGCGCTGCGGCCGTGACGTTCAGCACCAGTCCCGACCGTTTAATCGAAGGTAATGTCTTCATCATCACAGCCAGATCTCGCACGTTAGCATTCACACGTCCAATGTTGATCTGTACCGCGGCGTTATCCTTGGCCGCAAGGATGCGGTTCGTCCATGAGCTAGAACGCCATAGAGACAAGACCAAGCCCAACAATTAGCAAACTAGTATCTACCGTTTTGTATCGCAATTCTTAAGCACCATTTGCGCGGGATATAGATATCGGATCGCCGGCCTCGTTCTGCATGGTAACTTGTCTCGGGGTCTGTTGAATCTTTTCTCCGAGAGAGTAAAATGTAGAGACAGCTGAGCTCCGAAACTGCCCGGTCGTCGATACAAACGTCAAATATATCAAGCCCTCGCGAATCGAATATCTAGAAAATTTTGGAAATATTGCAATTTGGGGGGGATACGCCTATAATTCAGGGAGATAGGCCTATAATTGGGGGGGATAAGGGTAGTAATTTGGGGGGGATACGAGTAGTAATTTGGGGGGGATACGGATATCAATTGCCTTAATGTATACATTTATCAAATATTATTAATAATTTCAATTTATATAGGAAAGCGCTATTTGCCCCCCCCCATTTTGGCTATTTGCTCCCCCAAAAATTATCAGCCAATCAAATTAAATAAAATAGCTCATATTATCAATTTTTGTCACATGCGAAGCAGAGCGAGGGACGCGTAAGAGCACAAACATCGGCATCCTCATGACCGCAATGTGCGCCCTGAAAATGTTGAATTTACAGTCAATGTTCGTACATGCGTAGCAATGAGTGATTTTTTGCATTCACATAGATTTAAGGCTCTAAACGTTATAACTTTCCTTGTTAGATGGCAGAGGATCTCATCTTGACTGGAAAAGAACGTTCGATCGTGCGAGTTTCAGCCAACAATATGTACTCCTGTATAATGCGCACCAGCGATGCTCACAGTACCGACTCAAAGTGATGAGGCGTATTTTGCCACGATGAGGGAGCTTTTACTGGTAAAAATACAATAAACGTGGATTTATTGCCATACTGACGATACTAATTGAGTTTAAATGTTTGCTCTGGATAGAATGGCGTTGGAAGTGATAAATAGTTAGAGGTTGGACCAACTAAAGAGATTCTGCGAGCGCATCGATTGATCCTTACGACGAGATGTAAGATTTTCGAAGCCATTCTCCTCCCTGGCGCAATGAGAGAAAGCGAGGACGGAGTTATTCGCATTGAAGATCATTCGCCTGAAATGGTGTCTAAAATGTTAGAGTTCATCTACACAAATCGCGTCCAAGATATGGCCAAGATGAACTCTAATCTATGTAATTTTCTTGGTTTCTTTGGAAAATCGTGCACTTACTCTTGTCGTAACCTTGCTAGAAACTCATTGATCTGCTAACGCTATCCGAGCAGTATTTGCTTCTGCCATTAAAACATCTTTGTGAAGTTACAGCGCAAGATGTTTTGTCCGTCGGAAACATCGGACGATTCTTGCGCGCCGCGGAGAAGTTTAATGCCGCATATTTGAAAGAGTATTGTCTTGCTTTTTTTATAGAGCATACCAACGAAATCATTGACGACGAAAATTTCCGCGAAGAAATTGAAAGTTTCCCTTCGATGGCACCTGTAGAAGCAAAAATAGTCAAAGAAAATATAGGTCTTGTATATGTTCATAACATGTAAGGTAAGATAGAACTGTACCAATGACAAGAATAATGTCTTTTGCTTTCGTGCCTTCCATCAAGCTGCACGAGAAATTCGATTTTCGTTCGTCGACTCGATTCATTTTCTTCCGAAGTGTAGCAGAAGTTTTTAGAGAGTTGGGAGGGAATCAAATGAAGATTGAGAGCACACACTGACCTCCGTTGGGTTAACAGCGAGTCAATATAAAATCTCATCAATAAATATCACGGAAGGCTGTTAACATACGAAGAAGTAAGACAACCGACATGGACCGTTGTCCTGTTACTGACAAGACCTGTTTCACAGCTGCGACCACAAAGAAGGTTCGAACAACTTTCTTGCCTTGGCCTATCTGATACAAAAAGCATATATCAATCAAGGCCATGTAAATCAACTCACCGCGCAAACTATGGAAGCTGCAACATACCCATTTGCTTGTTAAAGAGCTGAAGGCTGATTCGCAGCGAGAGCAGAGGGGTGATCCATGCATGACAGGAGTGAGTGGATCGGAGTAAAATTTGAGTGGCTGATAATTTTGGGGGGGCAAATAGCGCTTTCCTTTATATATTAAGAGTGTGAAGAAATTAGTTGGTAACCAACTAATACCAACTCACGCAGTCTTACACCAATAAAAATGACACGTACCAACTCAAAGAAATGACACGTACTGTAGCCGGCGCGTAAACGCACGGTGCGGCTAGAGCACAGAGGAAGAAATTCCTTAAGCAGCGATACGCCGCTACTTAGCCGATACGCCCTAATGAAAGGGCTTAGCGTGAGATTACTCTCTCGCTCGGGGCCAAGATTCCCCCAGTTTCCTGTTAGCGTACGCTAACGCTTCAGCCTTAGGCTTCCCTTAATAGGGAGTAGCTAGGGGAGGTATTCCCCTGCTACGACACTCACAGCACGCCCGACCGTTCCCGGTTGGACGACTAGCTGGATTTAGTGTAAAATGGAAACTGATTTATTTAATATATATTGGGTCGCCCTACCGGCACACCCTCCGCCCTACGGGCACACCCCACGTGACTTTCGACCAATAGAATATGTCCAATCCAGTTGAACTCCAATTTACAAGAGTTAGTTGAAGCGCATTTGAATTTGTTTGGCTTGAGAATTGTCTTTTCCTGCATTTCTTCCACGCGTTTTATCCCCCCCACATCGTCTGCGCGATCTTTTCTCTCTTTGGGAAAACAGTGATTTGGTAAAATACGAGATCTACTTGTAGTTGCATATTTTTCGCCTACTGGTACGATGAAGGAGACAGAGAAGTATCCAGCAAAAAGTTCAGTCGTATCTGAACACGTACCTATCCCGTTCTACACAACAAACAGCAAAACATGTGATACCATTATTTTGCAATCCCACGAAGATGTTGCGGCATCAATAAAGTGAGCGAGCGAAGAGTATAAATCAGGACAGAGCCACAGCTCTACGTTTCGTTTTCATTTTTTCTCGCATACACTGAGCTCGATCAACGATAATCGCTGGTTCTAAGTGATGGAGTAATTCAGCATTCACGACAAGTCGTAATGTTCCAAGGCACCAAACACATTTAAACCTTGCTGTAATCCATCTTAGATTGAAGCTTCTTGGTCGCGGCTAATTTCCGCGCCGCCTTCATGAAATCTTCCTCCACAACATACTCGCGTCGGCACGAATGGCAGCTTGCTCTTATAAATCATGGCGCTACATTCCACGACGTATCGTGGACCACTAGATGCCTTAACAATAAACGATCTTCATCCAGTTGGCTCAATACTTCACCAATGATTCGGCCCACACTCTGCTCAACAAAAACGTCGTCACTTTTAGCTTCAAGGAAAATTTACAAGGCGATTCCCGCACCTGTAGAGCTTTTAGATCTTCCTTCGTTTTTGTTGAACTGTGTCACTAATCTCTTGACATTTTCACGCACGTTTTTGACCCTAAATAACCCATCATATTCATCATAAGATCAGCCCCGAAGCTATTATACTTTTTATTATCTAAATATCCAACCTGCTTTCCATCTCGCGATGCTCGGTTACCTTCGCTTTATATGCGTTCAGTACTTGTGTGCGCTCATCTTCCGTCGGGTTTGATGACATTTTCACTTGAACGATCCCCCTTAAGATATGATGGTATTTTTAACTAATTACATCGCTTTCGGATATCAAGGGTGTGCCCGTAGGGCGGAGGGGTGTGCCGGTAGGGCGACCCTATATAATTAGCCTAAATTAATAAACTATGTAAACCCTATGTAATACTAAGTAGAACTTAATTAATTTGTACCTAGCCGAAAATGTAATGTACATCACCTGTGTACCAACACGTGGCAGGCTGCCACGCCTTCACCAAGGGCTCCCGCGCTGATTGGCTAAAACAGCCAATAGGTCCGAACCTTTTGGACCAGACAATACTTGACCTTAACGTTGTGTCTTTACATACACCAACGTAACTAAATGTAGCCCCGTTACATCGTCCCCCATCAAGAAAATTGCCACGCAATAGTCGATTTTAGTTGGAGACCCCAACTTCCAGAACTCTGGCGTTGATGAGCACCTCTATAGGTGGAGATCATTCTCCCCGAGAAGGGGATGTCATCTACTCGGACTTCGATATCTCGGAGGAGGGGGCCCTTGGGGATAGATCCCCTAAGGATGACCGCTCTGACGACGCCGAACGGCGACGTCAGCAGCCTAATCCTTTCCCAAAACGTCGGGAAAATGCGCAATCTCGCACGCCACCATTGCCACCTTCGGATGACAAATCCGGGTCGCCGAAGGCGACCATCACGTCCAATAATTTGGACGAAGCTCAGAACCTTGAGCGTTCCAAGTGGCACTATGGGCTGCATCACACGCCCCCAAACGCCCTTCACGGGCGGAATATCGTTTTGGGGGTCCTCGTGATCCACAAAAGTGGGCTAAGAATGCGGTAAAGAGGGGTTTAGACCTCTAACCCCTGGCGCTGCGGCTGAACAGCCGCGTCAAATCGTATACCGGAAGCAACTCCGGGAAAAAATGCTCACGCAGAATCAGTTCACTGCTGCCTTATACCGAAAGAGAATCGGGAAACAGACGCAGGGTGTCTTTGTTGAGAAAATCCGCGAGGTTCCCTTCGTTCTCCTACAAAGAGAAGATTCCGAAGAGGCAGAGCATAAGTTCCGCGCTTGGGCGGAAGGGGGGAAACGTCTCCCTTACTTTACAAAGCTGTACAACAGCTATGCCGAACGTGACGTTCGGCTGGAGATTACATTGCGCTTGTCGTTTGCCAAATCCAAAGCGATGGAGAAATTACCTGCTCTTTATCGCATGCGCTATTCTAGCGCCTGTGCCCTCAATGTAGTGCCGTAGCGCAGTGCAAGATCCGCATCTGCCTCCGGCGAACTCCCAACTAATGGGAGTGAAAGGGCTTTTCCCTCCCCTTTGGTCGTCGAATCGAAGCGGGATTATTCCGCTCGAAATCGTCAACGACGTCTCAGCAATCCTGCCGCAGGGGAGTCTCGGACTCCCACGAACTCCGTGAATGTGGGTAACAGTTCCACTTCACTAGATACTGGGTCTCACCCCGGTGATGGCGTCGCGCCATCAACGCTCCACATGGTAATGTGGAACCCCCTCCGAATCGAGAACTGGGGGAGGTGGTCACGAGATTGCGAAGTGAGTTTCATGAGCGCTGTGATCGACATAGCCGTCGAATCCTGGAACTCCATGATGGAATCCACGATGCCTTCAGCGCGATTGACCGCGTCGAGAAGAGTATTGAATCTCTCGAGTCTGCCCTTGACGGCTTTCGCCGTCTTGAGGGAAAATTCGAAGCTTCCGTTGCGGAGCTTTGTGGTCGTATTTTGACCCTGTCGGAGATGTTACTCCGCCCTGCCGCGCCTTACGGCTATCCGCCTTCGCAACCTCCTCCAAGAGGGGTCCCGCCTCCGGGTCCTGGTATGGCTTAAGCATACCCACGTAGAAGGTTGGATGCGTACGCATCGCCTTTGGAATATCCTAGGTATATGCGAAACCCTTTCGGGCTAGCACCTTGAAAGGCCCAACAAACCTGGGGCGCAGTTTGTTCGTAACACGTTGGAAACTGCATGTGTAGGAAGGTTTTTAGCGTTTAATAAAACACTTTCTCCTACTTTATACGCCTTTTTGTTACGCCGAACCTTGCGTTCGGCTTGTTCCTTTTGCTTGGCTTTCCGCCATGGCGTCGCAAACGTGTCGTAAGACACTATGGCGCGTCGATAAGAACTTATCGATGTGCTTTCGCACAGATACAGGGCTAAAATCAGGGAATCCTCCCCCCTCAAGCCCTGGGCCACACACACGTGGCGTCAAAGGAACCCTCGGATTCACTAATCCGTTCACGTAAAACGGGGTATACCCCGTAGATGCATGAGCCGAATTGTTTATAGCAAATTCGGCCATAGGAAGCATCTCATTCCAACTCTTTGTAGATTCCGGACATAAACTCCGTAGAATGTCCTCTACCACGCGATTAACGCGTTCCGTTTGTCTGTCCGTCTGAGGATGATCCGCAGTGGGCATGAGAAGATTGGTGACTAGCACTTTAAACAGCCCCCCCAAAAACTGTCCCGTAAAACGGGGATCCCGATCCGATACAAGGGAATCGGGTAGACCATGCTGCCGAAAGACATGGTCTAGGAACACTTTCGCTGTTCCTTGTCCATCAATGGACTCTGGTACCTCCGCCAGGTGATCCATCTTGATCAAACGGTCTACAAAGACCAAAATGCCGGTGTTACCGGCCTTATCCTTCGGAAAACCGAAGATAAAATCCATACTAATGGATTTCCAACACTCCGTCGGAACGGATAAACTCGCCAAAGGCGCTGCTGAATCTGCAGAGGGTTTGACCCTCTGACACGTTCACAGTTGCGAATATACACACCAACCCAATTATACATCTTGGGCCACCAATACAAAGCGCTTAAAGCGCTGTATGTCTTATTCCAACCTAAATGACCCCCGGTAGGGGCGTCATGTTCTCAAGGAGGACTCTGTACTTTATTTCCTCATAATGAGGAACAACCACCGGCGGAGTGTCTTTCGCGATCGTGCTATAATATAGCAAACCGTCACAGTAACTGTAACGGTGTATCCGAGCTCTAGCTCGACTTGACAGGGTAGGATTAGACGAGCCAAGTCCCTCGTCACCCAAAGCGCTGATAAGAGCCGTACATTGTGGGTCTTTCCCATACGCCTGGCGTATGAGGTCCACCACAGACGAGGTGATGAATGTCGCGTGAGCGAGCTCGTAATCGGGACGACGCGACAACGCGTCTGCAAGCACATTCTGCTTGCCAGGTTTATAATTAACCTCAAAATTATACTCCGAAAAGAAGGAGATCCAACAGGCCATCCGTTGGGAGAGGTGAGGCGACTTCGTCGCTGTCCGTAAGGACGCTTGGTATGTATAAACCACGAACGGCTTTGAGCCGAGTAGGTGAAACCTAAATTTGTCAAGAGCATACTTCATTGAAAGTAGCTTCTTGTCTTGAACGGGATAATTCCGTTCCGCAGCTTTAAGCTGCCTCGACTCAAACGCAATCACGCGTTCTCGTCCCGCATCGTCTGCTTGTAGAAAAGCACATCCGATTGAGAAATCGGAGGCGTCCCAGACGACGCTAAATGGTTTCCCAGAATCTGGGAGAGCAAGAACGGGGGCTTTCAACAAGTTCCCCTTAACCGCTTCGAAAGCGGTTTGGTGTTTGGTTTCCCAACACCAATCTACGTCCTTCTTAAGAAGGTCTGTTAATGGATCGCCATCTCAGCGTAGTTCTCGCTGTATTTGTGGAGATAATTGGCTAATCCAAGCCACTTCCGTAAATATCTCAGATTTACAGGTGAAGGCCACTCCACAATGGCTTTCACCTTCGCGGGATCCGCCCGCACTCCATACTTACCGATGAAGCATCCGAGGAAAGGGATTTCCTGGCACCAAAAATACATTTGGATGCGTTTGCATATAACTTATGCTCCCGCATACATTCGAGCACCGCTCGAAGATGTATTAGGTGCGTCTGAACATCAGACGAGTCGCCTTCCGCGCGACTATGAACGAATATATCGTCGAAGTACGTCTGAGCATACATTCTATGAGGGCGGAAGAGTTGTATCACCAAGCGATTAAAAGTCCCTGGTGCATTTGAAAGCCCCTGTGGCATAACAAGCCACTCCCACAGCATGCCACTAGGCGTGCTGACCGCTGTAAGCGTAATATCGGATGCTCGCATGAGCACATGATAGTACCCGTCCACCAGATCTAAGGCGCTGTAAACAGTACAGCCTGCCATATCATTCTGGAGGACATCCTTCCGATGAATCGGAGTTTGCATTGGTACAGTAGCTGCATTCAGCTTATTGTACGAATGCTCAATGCGCCACTTTCCGTTCGGTTTACGAACACAAAAAGTGGGGGATGAGTGGTTAGCCTTGCTCTCCTGTACCATCCTTGCCTCTTCTTTCCCCTGAAGAATGCGTCGATGACGTCGCATTTCTCCTTGGGGAGAGGCCACTGCCTAGTGACGCAGTATTTGGTTCCAGGAACCAAGTCAATTTCATGTCGGACTCCCCGATCCGGTGGTAACCCCATCGGTGGGTTGTCACTAATGATATCTCTGAATTCCTTAATTAAGGAATGGTAAGGGTCCTCAGGATCCGCAAGGATCTTGAGACCGTTTCGGGCATTCAATGGCTGTTTGGTTTGCACCAAAACTGACTCGTCCATCTTGGATGAGGAGTTTAACTACTCTCCGGACGCAACACGACGATCTCGTCGAGTTCACCTGCTTTTACATCAGTCTCACTCGTTGAAGGACATCTCCTCCAACGACAACAGTTCGCCTACCCCAGTCAACCGTTCCAGGCTTACGCTTCCGTGACAACACCTACCACGCTATTCAGCAACCGATAGGACTGCTGACTACTGGCCTCGGGACTCTTCCCGGGACCCAGATGGGGGGAGTCAATTTCCCCATCTATTGGAAGCGCATCGCGCCTATCCACAGAGGTCTTTACCTCTACCACCGGTGACTCGCCGTTCTCACCTTGTACGGCGTGGTCGGAATCAATTCCGATGTGCGGAAGAGACGAACTACCGGTCTCTCCGCTTAGAAGCGCCTCGAGCTTAACCACAGGGGTCTCTACCCCTACCACAGGAGTCGCAACTTTTTCGCCGAACACGGCGTGGTAGTAATCGATTCCGACCTGAAGAAGAGACAAACTACGGGTCTCTTCTTTAGGAAGCGACTCGCGCTTAACCTCAGAGGAATCCACCTCTACCACTGGCGACTCACCAGTCTTGCCTATATAGGCGTGCGGATTAACCGCCGAATCCCCCTCGTGAAGGAATACTTCCTTGACCTCATTGGAATGATCATCTCAGACATCCCAATATCTGGCATTTCTCGCCAGAATCGCTTTTGCGATCGAGCAAAGGTGGGTTCATGGATCGCCAATGCTTCACCCGATCGCGGGTGCGTTGATCCAATGGACTTATACTTCCAGTATATCCATGGCTCGTGGCGTTCCAGCCACTTCATGCCCAGAATGAGGTCATACCTCGTGTCCAAATCCAGAACTAGGCAACGTTCTAAGCTATCGAAGTCTGCAAACTTCAGCTTAAGGTCAATCGATACCTTAGGTACAGAAACATGTACACCCGTCGCTAGACGGACCGTGACAACGTCACGAGAACGTGCCTCTAGGGCCTCGGCATACAGCCTAGTCTTCTCCACAGAAGCCCGTCTGACATAATTTTCAGACGCTCCAGAGTCTATCAAGACTCTCCAAGGCTTATAAAAGCCTTTCACGTCCGCAAGGATGACCAGCAAACCTGGCTGGTACACCAACTCGGTACTATAAAGCACCGTTTCCCTCGGGGATTTGTGCTGTCGTCCCCTACCCTGGGGATTAACAGCACTGAGGGATTTCCCAGTAGGAAGCCCGGCACCTACTGGGAACCGTCGTTTCCCGACGGCTTGGGCGATGGCCTTTTAACCGCCCTCGGACCCTTATAGCGAGTGTCTCGCTGGGAGTTTCTTGGACATCTGTTCCGCAGATGATCCGCACTTCCACACACGAAGCATCTTAGCGGCCCACGTCGCTGCAACATTGCAAGGAGCTCCTCTTCAAAGCTCTGCGAAAAGGAGTCAGAGTGACTCTTAGCGGAAGTTTTCTCCTCCGCTTCGACCTGACTAAGTTCCATGGGTTCAGGACCCGCCTTTGAAGAACGAAAGTTTCTTTCGGCGTTAAACACCATCTTAAACGCCTCCCCCAGGGTTTGGGGTCGGCATCGGAGGAGATACGAACGTGCTGGTCCTTCTTTCAGCCCTCCCATGAACACGGGAATGTACACATCGTCCGAATACGCTTTCGCGTACATCCCTGCCAATAGGTTCTTCAGTTCTTGGACGTATGTCTCCAAGTCCCTAGTGACCTGACGGCACCTCAAAAACGCAAGCTGATTCTGGAAAACCAGATCACGCGTAACGTACATGTCCATAATCTTTCGCTTAATGACTTCCCAGTTCAGGAACACGTCCGTGACCGAATCCGGACACGTAAACGCCCATGTACGGGCTCTGCCCGTAAGATGGGTTAATGCAAGTTCCACTTGCAAGTGAACCT
Source organism: Peronosclerospora sorghi (assembly GCA_026184515.1). Lineage (NCBI taxonomy): Eukaryota > Oomycota > Peronosporomycetes > Peronosporales > Peronosporaceae > Peronosclerospora > Peronosclerospora sorghi. The sequence goes on along the minus strand of CM047586.1, from coordinate 9,408,340 downwards.
TGATCACATTCGCTGTGGCGAGGCCGTTTTGACCTCGCGAAGCCACACACAAAGGTTATCACCTTTCTCAACGGTGAATTCCGTCACCTTAAAGGATAACGGAGGGCGCACCCCCGTAGACGCGGAGTAACTTCCGCGAAAACTTGCCTCATGTGAGATGAGGGCGTTCACCCTCTCGTTCACCCTCTCACGCACGGTATTAAGACCCTGCTCTAGGAGGCGCATGCCATCCTGACCCAATATTGGTACCAGACTCGTAAAGGCTTCTTGTTGGACGGGGGTTAGCTGACCCCAATCGTCCTGGTCCATCCTTTGCAGAGGATGCCGTCTACCAACACAGGTGTTGGATTGACTACGAGTGCTACCAGTTGTAGCCGGTGCGTAAACGCACGGTGCAGCTAGCGCACAGAGGAAGACTTTCCTTAAGCGGCGATACGCCGCTATTTAGACGATACATCCTAATGAAAGGGCTTAACGTGAGATTAATATCTCGCTCGGGGCCAAGATTCCCCCAGTTTCCTGCTAGCGTACGCTAACGCTTTATCCTTAGGCTTCCCTTAGTAGGGAGTAGCTAGGTGAGGTACTCCCCTGCTACGACACTCACTGCGCGCGCGACCAGTCTGGGTGGTGCGCCTAGCAGTATTAGAGTATTTTGTAAACTGATTTATTTAGTATATAATTAGCCTAAATTAATAAACTAATGTAATACCTATGTAATACTAAGTAGAACTTAATTAATTCGTACCTCGCCGAAAATGTAATGTACACCACCTGTGTACAAACACGTGGCAGGCTGCCACGCCTTCACCAAGGGCTCCCGCCCTGATTGGCTAAAACATCCAATAGGTCCGAACCTTTCGGACCGGCCAATACTTGACCTTAACGTTGTGTATTTACATACACCAACGTAACTAAATCTAACCCCTTTACACGTACCAACTTAAAGAAATGACACGTACCAACTAATACCAACTCAAGAAATGACACGTACCTATTCAAGTACGGGTACAAGAAATGACACGTACCAACTCAAGTACCGGTACAAGAAATGACTTTAACCAACTCAAGTACCGGTATAAGAAATGACACGTACCAACATAGCCAGGGAAAGAACTACAACTCTTACTCGTTAACATATCCAGGGCTTTGACTTAGCTGCATATTGGCATTAGTAGAGTCATAGCCCCGGATGATCATTGACCTGCAGGTTAGTTAACTACTGTATATACTGGGCGACTTCATGATAGGACAAAACCGCTATGCATCGCTTTGGCAAAGTACTAGCTATACCGGTGTTATTATCCCTTCAATCAGTACGTGTCATTTCTTGAGTTGGTATTAGTTGGTTACCAACTAATTTCGTTATTGCCATATATTAATGTAAGAAACTTTTTACCGTCGTGGTACTTATTATCGCCATCTCAAGTGATTTTTGCTCAGGTTTGTCGATAACAAAGCCCACGGCCACGCACTCGAAACTTTGAATCAAAGTAAATGCAACAATATTGAGAACTCTGGCATCTCTAACACTCGGCTGTTGAGGGTGAGTGAGTAATGCTGTTGATTTTGTTGAGTATCGGACATATTCGCACGCTGTACTCCAAATCACGCGTTCCAGCACTGCCAGCGTATACTTGCGTAAGTAATTCCAAGTGTAAGAAGATGCGATAGAGGCGATAACGTAAAATAAAAGATTTAATCACAACCACAACAAATCCAATCGTAATTGCAATAATATCTCCACGTAATCCGTAACAGGTCACGTAACAATTCCACTATTCTACGTGACACAACAAGCGAAAGTTTCCAAACGTAATCAGTCGTACTCCCTTCCTGCTGATCGCAGTACTGAGAACAAGTCAAAATACAAAGTGATTTATTAGTGTTAAGTTAAGTACTTAAACTAATAATATGCATATATGCAGTTTGCAAGGTTTTTGCTAAAAGACACAAACTAAACGAAAGTCCTCGGCGACGCTGAGTGCCGCGCGGATTGCGCACACTTTCAACACTCCTTCTTGTCTTTTCCACTGCAAACGCCTAGCCCATCTTGGTCGCCTTCAATCCTAGTCCCTCTTGCATCGCTTGCAACTTCACAGGACCCAATCCCTTTGTCCGACCATCCGCCAACATGCTCTCGGTCGGTTCGTAGCTTGGAGTTATCAGTCCGTCACTTTCCTTGGATATCAAGAACTTCACTCAAACGTCCATGTTTTTAGTCCTAGCCGTTTTTCCATTTCCATTCATGACTGTAATTGCAGCTTGGTTGTCACAACGCAAGTCCATCGGCAATTTTACTTCGAAACCAACTTCTTTTGCCATTTCCATTTCTGCGATCATCTCGCACTGCACCGGCGACGCAGCGTACAGCTCCGCTTCCATTGTGGACAATGAAACGCACGTCTGCCTTTTGCAGAACCAGTGCACCAAACATCCTTCCAGCGTTATTACTCGACCACTCGTGGATTTCCTGTCGTCCTTGGACCCCCCGAAATCCGCGTCCGAGTATCGGGTGACTTTAACTCCATACTTTTCATCGCTCTTCTGATCTTGGCATATCTCCATATTCAATTTTAAACTTCTTTAACCCTTCAGAAAACGTAGTTCGCTTCGCCGTCGCCCAATCCAATTTTGTTGCCGCATGCGCCCTGCGAGTGGCCTTGTGCACCGCGTATGCGATGTCCGGCCTGCAGCAACGCGACACCCACAGCAAGCTGCCGATCAAGGATTGGAAGTTTTTTTATCGACGGTTCATTTCCGTGCACGTCAATCTTCAACAATTCATGCTCCTTGAGTGCTTCGTCCTCGTATTCATCCTCTAGCGGTGTTTTCACCACATTCGCATTTTCCAAACCGTAAGTCTTGAGCAGATCCGCGATCATGACTTCATGATCTCGCAGATACCCATTTTCGTCATTATACGAAACTCTCATGCCCAAAAACTTTGTGGCATGTCCGAGATTTTTATTTCCAATTCTTTCAATCCATCAAAAAAATTCATCAATATGTTGCTGTGACGTTGCAGTCACCAGCAAATCGTCGACGTAAACACCCACTACCACTGTGTAGTCATCAACCCTCTTGTAGTATAAGCAACTGTCAGTAAAACTCTGTGAGAAACCACACTCATCCAACTTCGCGTGCAGCAGGCGATTACACTGTCTTCCGGCCTGTTTCATCCCGTAAAGCGACTTACTTAACTTCAAAACCAATTGCTCTGAGCTTCCGACATTCAATTCCTTCAATTTATCTGCACCAATTTCCATACCACTTGGCACGTAAAGGTAAATATCGTGTTCATCCTCCAACGCTTTGACATAAGCGTTGGGGATGTCTTCGTGCATGGCCTGCACTCTCCACTTTCTCGACAGTGCGAAAATAAACCTCACCGTCGTCATATCCATCACTGCGGCGAAACTAAATTCGTAATCCACGCCGTACCGTTGCTCGTTCCCGCAAGCGACGAGTCTTGCCTTGTAGCGCTCCAGCGCACCATTGGCATCAGTTTTAGTCTTATAGACCCACTTCGTATGAAGGGGCCTAACATTATCCGGCTTTTTCATCACAATACATACTTCATTCGCTTCTAAGACACAGATCTCTTCATCCATAGACTTCATCCACTTGTCGGCATCAGCTCTACCGACCGCATCGCGAAAATGTTTGGGATCGACGTCTGATATCAGACTCACTTCACCCTTTTCTTCCAATTCATCGTTTTCCTCCCTCTTCTTTTCCTTCTGCTCCTTCAACATTGCGTGTTGACGCGTCAGGTGCCGCTCACGGGTCCAGCGCGACTTTCTTCCTTTCTTCGGATTTTTTCACATGCACTTGTACTTGCCCGTCGTTATTATCCGGCGCTTGCACTGCGCCCGATGCATGTCCGTCGCCTCTCGATTCTTGAACTGCTCCTTCTGACACCCGAACGGCTCCTTCTGATCCTCGGCTTGATCCTTGATCCTGCAAACATTCAGTCTCTGCCAACATATTTTTAAGTTGCTGGTTTTGCGCGTCAGTTAATGTCTCCACGTTCTTCACGTGTTGAGTAACTTTCACCTTCTGATCCTTTTTCAGGAAAACCTTGTACCCTTTTGTCTCCTCTCTGTAGCCTATTATCACCGCAACCTGCGCACGCGGTGCCAGCGCGTTCGACCCCGGGTTGCGATATACTGTGCATGGTGATCCGAACGTAAAATATTTTACCCAAATTGGGTTTAACTCCAGTCAATAATTCCAGCGGAGACATCTTCCGAGGATTTGCGCTTGTGGGGGTGCGGTTCAGCACATAAGCTGCGTATTCCGCCGCATCCCCCCCAGAACGACAATGGCAAGCCACTTCCAAACAGCATGCACCGGTCCATGTTCATGACCGTTCGGTGCATGCGCTCTGCCTTCCCGTTGCTGGCTTGATTTCCAGCCTCTGTCACTTGACGCCCAATTCCAGTACTTTGGCAAAAGTAGTCCACATTCTTGAACTCTGCGCCCCCATCAGTCCTTAGCACGTGAATCCTGCAATTGAACTTGCGTTCAAAAAACGCAGGAAGTACTCAAATTTTTTGGCGGCGACGTCCTTGGTTTTTGCCAGGAAAATCCGAACGTAATTACTCTTGTATTCGATGTAATTCACAAGGAATCGGTTTCCCAACCGATCCCTTGGCGTGATCGGACCCTTAAGGTCCTAACAGATCACGCCGCCGATCTGATCGATCGGCGCATTCCTGCCGCTGTCCCTCTTGGACTGCGCGTTCTTAGTCTGCTTACCCTGCGCACACGTGACAAAGTGGCGCCGGATGTAATCCGTGATCCGGATCCCATAACGGGGATCCTTCGGCAACGAGACTATAGTCTCGAAATTTAAATGTCCCATCCGAGAGTGGAAGTGCATCAGACTTCCACTCTGGACATCTTGCGTGGCCTCATAGTCAGCATCACTCGCCGACGCCATAGACATAATTAATTCTTTCCTGGACTTCCTTGGTCTGTCCACCTGTCCTTGTAACGTTAATACGTTGTTTTCAACGTCAACTCCGACGATACCAACACCGGAATCACGCTTTACTAGCGTCCTTTTTCCGTTTTTATACGACAGGACCAGTCCACCAAGCTCGAAAAGGCCATACGAGAAGATGTTCTTTGAAATTACTTCCGCGTAATACACGTTTCTAACTTTAATTCGCGTACTAGTGTTTCCGCAAACAAAGTTGATAAACAGCGTGCCTTTTCGGGTGACTTTCACTCGCTTTCCATCCACTTGGAAACACTCGCGGACGGCACTTTCACGTCAATCAGACACGTTATGTCTGACGTTATATGCATACTCGCACCACTGTTTATTACCCACGTGTCTGATGCCACATCACCAGCCGAATCGTCAATCATTAATGCAAACTCTTCTTTCGCATTTTTGTTCTTGCGGCAATATCGTTCGATATGCCCTTCCTCGCCACACGAGTAGCACACTCGTTTCTTGACGTACTGTTTTGGCTTTTCAGCCACCATATTCACTGCACCGCCCTGCGCGTGCTTCGTCGGTCGTTCACTGTACTCGACCGATTGTGCAAACTGGCACCACTCCTCTGCATGTGTCAGGTAATCTTCGCGCGCACTGTTATACTTGGATACGAGGATATGTGTAACAGGAATAATCCTGTTACAGGCTTACACTGTAATTGCGAGGAAGCGCGCAATGCAATAGGGCAGGATTAGTTGATAACAACTAATCCTATACTAAAAGTAAATATATAAATATTTACTTATGGGTTAGAACGCAAAATTAAGAGTGTTTATTTAATGGGTGGTTTAGAGGCTAATAGTATAGTAACTACCTAATTAATATAATAATATCAAGTATTCAACTAACTGTACTATTAGTTAACCTGCAAGATTCGGTATTTATACCGAATCGACTTTTCCTTCGTAGATTATAATAACTTATAATCTTATTTAAATTTCAGACAACGCGTCTGAAATTAAACTGTGATATTCTAACTTGAATATCAATTATGTAATGGCACCCCATTACATCACCCCTCACTTAAGGTGGTTGGCCAATAATAATTCTTATTTTGGCCAATCATGGGTGGCACTTGTTGGTCGTTCTCATTTACCAACTGATTGACCATCGACTCGATGGTCAAGGCACGCGGCGGCGCTCTAAAGATCGCTGCTGAAAACAATGAAGGAGCTTCTTCCTCCGCCTCAGCACTAGGTGCTGAGGTGTTGAGTGACAACGGTGACGCTGCATTAGCAGCGTCAACTACGCAAATGGTCGGAAGACGTACCGTATTCGACCACAGAAAAAAAAAATGTTGCTAAGGCGGCATCTGGCAAGAAACAGGGAGATGTTGCTAATGCAACATCTCGCACGATGGCAACTTCCGAATGGCGTGTTGCCAAGAGGGCCATGTTCGGGAGTTCTGACTCCGAACAAAGTGGTGGGGATACAGCTGTCCCCACTAAAGGATCTAGCGAGTCGAAACTCGCTAGGTGTTCATCGCCTAACAGCGATGACGACTCTGGTGTCGCTGTCTGCTATGACAGCGACAATGATCATCACAGGTGGTTGCGGGAACGCAGAGCCCCACCTGGACCAAGTACGTCTCCACGTCGGGGTGGTTTAACCCCGGCGCGTGGTGTTGAAGCAGGCGATTTTCCACCTGCTAAAAGAGCTCAAACAGAAGCGGCGCCTGCCGCTTCTAAAGCGTATCATCGTACGGAACCACATGTTCCGTACAGAGTGGGGTTTTGGACCCCTGGCTGGGCTATTGCCCCCAACAGTGGCGGTCACCGTAAGCGGGACTGCCAATATGCGTTGTTCTATATCAACGTGCTGGATGACTGCGAAGACATCCAGTCACGTCGATTCGATCGAAGTACAGACGATAGAAGTCTGTACTTTATTGACCTCTTTTTCCAGGTTCGATATTATTCGAGCCGGAATGGGTCAAGGAGGAACAGGGACGATAAAGACGCCCTGACTCAGAGTTGGAATGCTTTTGTTAACAACTACAACAAAAGCCCAGATGATTACGTGAATAAAGTTCACGTAATGCGCGAGCGCTTTTTAAAGCACTCACGAACAGGCAAAATGGAATACATCCATTTTGCTTGCATCAAAGAAGGGTTAAAGTGTGGTGTCCCTTCTCACCTCGTTAGCACGCGGTGTACGCAGGGCGCTCCTCGTCTGTCAGAGGAGGAGTTGCGGGGGTACGGTGGCTTTTCCGTACCCGCCGAAATTCAGGGTTTAATTGATACCCTGAATGCATCAACACCTACTGTAGATGCTACTTCGCATTATGAGTTTGAGACTTCTTCTCAAACTCAGTCAAAAGGTCTGGGGCGTCGGCCCTCAGAACCTCAATCTGTTCCCAGGAGGCGAACTCTTGGGGATATCCCAGCCAGCGTACCAAGTACTTGGTACGCTGCCTCTTCTTCGAAGGCACCGAGCGCTTCGGGATCAAGCGCTCGAGGATATATCGCTTGTTCCCCTGATTATCAATCAGGGGCGGCGGAGGTTGAGAATTCCCTCGCCGTTGTTGTTGCGGAGCATGGTTCTTTGCTCCGCAAGCTCGAGGAGGGTTATTCCTCCTTGAGCAGCGATATGTCTCAGTGTGTGAAGACATATCGGTCTCTTCGCGAGGATGTCCGCGACATCCTCGGGGCGCACACTGCCCTCCAGCAGAAGAATGATCTTCTGTACATCGAGCTTTCCCGCTGTAAGGAAGAGCTCGATCGGCACAAGGTTGATCTTGAGCAGTCGAAGGCGGAGGTAATGACTCTACGCTCTGCTCATAAACGGCTGGAAGCCGATTACAAGTCTCTTTTGGGAGACTTGGAACAGCACGGTATATTCCGTGGTTCTGCGTCTCGTCGTAAGACGAAGACGAGTGATACGGCTTGAGCCGCCCAACATAGAATGTTGGGTGGAGCCGCATTGCTGTGGGAATGTCTAAAGTATAGGCATTCCCCCGAATCTCTTGGACCTTGAAAAGTCCAATGTACTTAGGAAGCAACTTCCGTGTAGGGAAGTTGCTTATTGCATGTGTAGGCAAATTGGTAGTACTTAATAATACCAATTCACCTTCCCGAAAGGAGTTTTTGTTCTTCCTTCCTTGTTTGTCTGCATTTTGCTTCTGATTATCAAAAGCAGAGGAAAGTGCATCTTTTATATAGCGTATTACAGCTTGGCGCTGTAATACGAATTCATCTACTGCTTTATCAGCAGTAGGTGCATTGTCCTCGTTGTCTGCAGCCATTGCGGCAGACACATATTCAGCGTATGAAGCTTCAGTTTCAATTGAAGCTGCTTCCGCTTCTACTGTATTTTTAGTAGAAGGGCCATCGTTTTGTTCACAAGTTGCAGTCGCAACTTGCGCATTGACTCGCTCAAAATTTGAGCGGGTCCCTCCCCCACTTAGATTTGGCGTACCGCCAAGTAAAGCTGGGGTTCGTGGATGCCTTAAGGCATTCACGTAGAACGGTGTATGCTTAGTTGAAGCATGCACCGAATTGTTAATCGCAAATTCAGTGAGTGACAGGTAGTCACTCCACTGTTGAAAGGCATGTGCGTATGATCGCAACATGTCTCCGAGAACGCGGTTAACCCGTTCCGTCTGCCCATCCGTTTCCGGATGGTCCGCAGTGGACATCTTCAACTGGGTTCCCAACAATGAGAACGTTTCTTGCCATAAACGTCCTGTAAATCTCGGATCTCTATCCGAGACAATGTCTTCCGGCATTCCGTGCAAACGGAATACCGTATCAACGAATATCCGCGCTGTTTGAGCGGTGGTTACGTTCGCTGATACCGCAGTAAGATGTACCATCTTACTGAAATGGTCTACAAAGACCACTATTCCGGTCTTCCGACTATTGTCGGGTGGAAGACCGAATACGAAGTCCATTGAAATGGACTTCCAACACTCTGTCGGAACCGGCAGAGATTGCAGCGGAGCCTGTGCAGACTGCGCAGGCTTAACGCGCTGGCAAATCTTGCTAGCGCGTACGTATTTCCGTATCCACTTGTACTGGTTTCGCCAGTAAAATCACGTGCGAGAGAAGCGTATGTCTTCTCTCGACCTTGATGCCCCGAAATCGGTGCATCATGATACTCAAAAATAATTTGATGTTTGAGATCATCGTCGTTTGGAACGACGATGCGACTTTTATCTTTTTGGTCTGTGCTGTAAAGCAGCAGACCATCGTGCAGTCGATATCGATGCACGCAAGCGCTGAGGAACTCTGGGAGTTCGTCGCGCTTCTCACTTGATTGATTACTTAAGTAATTAATCAACAGACGTGTCTACTCGTCTGTTTTGCACGCCTCGCGTACTTGTCGTATAATTGACGACGACAAAGCAGTGCAACGGATCGCGTTTGCACTGGCACCTTCGGTTACGGACGTTTTCGTCTCGTAATCGGGCCTTCGTGATAGCGCATCCGCTATCACGTTCAACTTTCCGGGGTTTTATTCAACCGTAAAGTTGTATTAAGCAAAGAATGACAGCCATCGAGCCATTCTTTGAGAAATGTGTGGTGAATTCACGGCTGTGCGTAGCGACGCATGGTCCGTGTAAACCACAAACGGTCTATCTCCCAATAGATAGATCCGAAACTTGGCCAGTGCATACTTCATGGCAAGTAGTTCCTTGTCATGCACTGGATAGTTGCGCTCGGCTGGGCGCAACTGACGCGATTGATAGCAGATTACGCGATCACGATCATCGTGATCGCGCTGCATCAAAGCACAGACGATAGCGAAATCGCTCGCGTAGCAAACGACGTGGAACGGACGCTCGTTATCGGCTATAGCCAAGACAGGCGCTTCAGTCAAGCTTTGCTTGACTGCATCAAAAGCATCTTGACATTGGGTATCCCAATGCTATTCGACATCTTTCTTAAGTAATTGAGAAAGAGGTCGTATTAACCCAGCATAGTTGCACGAATACTTCTGGAAATATGTTGCCAACCCAAGGAACTTTCGAAGTTCCTTAATGTTGTTTGGCATAGGACATTCAACGATCACCCTGATCTTTTCTGGATCAGAGCGCACCCCGTTCTTGCCCACAAAACATCCAAGAACGGGTATCTCAGGTGCACCAAAGGTGCACTTCTTCAGATTTGCCTAGAGCTTATGCTTACGCATAAGCTCTAACACTCGACGTAGATGTTCCCTATGGACATCTTCATCGCTTTTATCGTGTTCACCCTTACTATGGATGAACACGTCATCGAAAAAACTAGGTGCGAATTCTCGTACCGGGCGTAATAGATGCGTTACGCATCTGTTAAACGTAGCAGGGGCATTTCGAAGCCCCTGCGGCATAACAAGCCACTCCCAAAGCATGCCGCTTGGGGTGCTCACCGCCGTGAGAGGGATATCCTTCTCACGCATTAGGATTTGATAAAATCCATCTCTTAGATCGAGAGCACTAAAGATGGTGCTCCCGCACATGCCATCAATGATGACATCTTTTCGTGGTATCGGCGTCTGCGCCGGTACCGTCGCTGCGTTCAGCCTGTTGTAAGCGTGAACGATTCTCCACCCACCTGTGGTCTTTTTCACACAAAAGGTGGGGGTATAGTGCGGTGAGATAGACTCCCGCACTTGGCCTGCTTTACGACGAGCTTCGAAAAACCCGTCGATCGATTTTACTTGATCACTCGGCAACGACCATTGCCGCATGACACAATACTTCGTGCCTGGCACGAGGTCAATCTCATGACGAGTTCCCTTATCCTTAGGGAGATCGCTAGGTACTTCTTCTGGTAATACGTCAGCGTATTCCCGAAGTACCTCATAAAATGGGGAGTTCGCTTTAAGCGACTCCCAGCTCTGCGCTTCAAAGCGCTGAACTTTGGTTTGATCATTGGGAACCTCTTTCCCAATGTTTTCCACTTGTAATGTGGATATTCGTTCACGAATATCCACTGCATCATCTGTTGCAACGATGATACAGATCTGTTCGATCTGACCATCGTGCAAGTTTCTCATAAACTTCTTCCAGCTTAGCGCTGGAAGAGCCATCACCTCCGAACCTTTTTCGGAGGGTGTTCCATCAACAGAGACTGGGTAGCTAATCCGGTCTCCGTTTGCGTCAAGACGTTAATCGTCTCGACGGAACTGTCCATGCAATCAGACGCACCCGTCTTATTGACTGCTACACGGTGATTACGATTCACCGTGTGGGAATACTCATCATCATGGTGGCCACTGCCTACCATGGAATTTTCTTGGCGATCAGATGAGCTCGTCTGATCGGCCGCCTGTTCTGCGACACGGTGGTCTTTATCACCCGTGTGCATGGCTAACGCAACGTGGTGGGCACGGACCACCACGGAGCTGTGCTCACGATTGCACTCGATCGTGAGTTCACTCTCATCAACACGGAATTCTTTCATCGTGTTAGAACCTTCGGTCGCACAGTGGGTGTTTCCCACTGTGGATACTATTTCATTCTCACGGTGGGTGTTTTCCACCGTGGATATCACTTCATTCTCACGGTGGTCTTTATCACCCGTGGAATGTTTCTCTCCAACACGAAACGACTCTTCTGTTGCGTGTGGTAGTCCCTCTGGACTCTCACCAGCGGAGGTACCTTCAGCTGATCGTGTCAGAACAGACCTGGTGGTGCCATCGCTATCTACCAGACTGTCTGACGCTGCGGTTGTATCCTCTGATACAGCCGGATTACACACAGGGTGATCAGATCCTATGGGTCCGCCGCAGTCGATCGACAGGTTAACCCAGTCGATCGAAGGTTTAACCTTGGACATCCATGGGATTCCAAGTATCACATCGAACTTGTCATCTAGATCGAGGACGATGAATTCATCCTCTAATGACAGTTCATTCAACTCGAAGAGTGTTTTAATCTAACTCTTTGGAATAGTCACGGTTGCACCTGTTGCTAACCGGACTGACAACATACTTCGTGGGGTCTCTACCTCCACGAAGATCAACAGCGTTAGACTCTGAGTTCTAACGAAATTGTTTGACGCTCCTGTGTCAAACAAAGCTCGCATGGGGACATCGCTCCCGTGCGGCTTAACCTCCAGGGTGATAAGAGGCTTACCATCACCCTGCACCTTTTGACAGGACATAGTCCCGTCTGGGGATATTACCCTCACATGCCCTATGTCGGCATGTTGGATAACATTCCCAGTAGGGCGCCCCGCCCCTACTGGTGTTCTACGTCTTTTTGCACCAACAGGGTAATGTCCCTATTGGTGTCGCCGTGCAGCGGACGGTTCCGTCCGCTGACTGCGTGGCACCGGACGCGGTGCCATACACTCATGGGAAAAATGCCCCATTTTCGCGCATCTATTGCAGCGAATGTTCTTCTTAAATTTAGGTTGCTTCGTGTTCGAAGCAACCGCAACCGATAGGTCCATCGGCGCTGGACCTCCACCGCCCATGCTCTGGCGCGGGTGGCTGTTTCTTGAGACGAAGTGTGAGCTTCGTCTGCCTGACTGCTGATTGTTGACATGCCGTTGCGGCATGTCAAAAGCGAAGGGCTGTTGAGCCCTTCGGCTGTACCCAGCATGCGATGACGCTGATCGCATGCTGAACTCCTCACGGATTCTCATATCAATGGCATCCCTTAGAGTCTCTGGCGGGTGCCGGTAGAGACTCTGTTTGACGGGACCATCATTGAGTCCCTTCATGAAGCCAGTGACCTGCATATCAGGGGGCACCGGCTCATACACAATATTTGACAGCGAATATTGCGTCTTCTGAGCGTAAGCTTGAAGGTGAAGCTTAACTTGCCGGAGTTCCATGAACTCCTGCCGACTACTTAGCTCCATTTCTGGAGCTTCAACGTTGAGCTTTAGCTCAGCTTTTAATTCCTGATAAGTCAGGAACGCAGAGTCATCAGTGGCTCTGCGACTCATCACCCATGCCCTGGCTCTGCCGCCCAGACATGTTGTGGCGAAGTACGCCTGTTGACGTTCGCCAACAATATTTTGCGCAGAGATGGCATCTTCCACCTCTGCGAACCATCTACGAAGGGGCTCGCCCTCTTCGCCGGTAAAGGGCGGTACTCGCGCCTTTTACCACTTCAACGCTATGCGTTGCAGGCGCAGGTGCGGTTCGCGCTGCCTCTGGCGCGGGACGTACTGGCTTTTCTAGGTGGTTTCGCCTAAAGCGATTCACCACCTCTACCACTTCCTTCGGGGACTTACCCAGGATTAAGGTAATGATGTCGGTCCCCATAGACCGAACCATTTCCACCGTCGCGTCTTTACTACGCGACGAGAAGTGAGGGAAGTGTTTATTCACCACTTCCAGCGCTCTCTCTCGCTCGGCAGGCGTCATGTCTCGCGACATGATGCCGAGCGGTTCTTAATCTTCGCTCCGCTAGTTAACTAGCGGAGAGGAACTGTGGTCGTTAGGACGGACCAACAAGTGCTACCAGGTGTAACAGGACTGATTCTGTTACAGGCTTACACTGTAATTGCGAGTAAGCGCGCAATGCAATAGGGCAGGATTAGTTGATAACAACTAATCCTATAATAAAAGTAAATATATCAATATTCACTTATCTGTTAGAACGCAAAATTAAGAGTGTTTATTTAATGGGTGGTTTAGAGGCTAATAGTATAGTAACTACCTAATTAATATAATAATATCAAGTATTCAACTAACTGTACTATTAGTTAACCTGCAAGATTCGGTATTTATACCGAATCGACTTTTACTTCGTATATTATAATAACTTATAATCTCTTATTTAAATTTCAGACAACGCTTCTGAAATTAAACTGTGATATTCTAACTTGAATATCAATAATGTAATGGCAACCCATTACAATATGCCTCATCTCCGGCGCCGCGTGAAACACAATGTTGTTTAGGACTACATTTTCGTTATTTGGTCCCATCGCTTCTGCGACCGCGGTCAGATACATGAAATCCTCTGACCACGTTCTGCCAGTCATCTTCTGGCCCATGAATAATTTCATGCTTTGTTCAGGCGTTATCTGCACGTTATACACGGACAATAATTGATCCATAATGTACCACAATTCCGGCTTTTTACGCCACCACGCGTCGACCTGGCGGTTATAATACGCCTCCACTGAGCCCACCAAATAATGGCCCAGCAGGTCGACTTTCACATCCTCGTTCCATCGGAATCCACAAGAGGCTTCGGCAAGGTTAATCTGGCGAAAAAACTTTCGCCCCCAAGCCTGAAAGCCGGATCCCAGACCCTTGTACACTTCCTTTCCATCGAAAGGCTTTATCTGCAGTGTTCTCTGCTTAGGGGAGGGCGTTCGCACCACCCCTTACCCCTGGAACGGCGCCTGATCGTGCCAACCATTCGCTTGTGGTCGATGCACGTTATAAACACCTTCCTGCGGTATTCCTGCGCCCGCGGCGCCAACCGGCGTAAACGCGTCCCTTCCGGCGGGACTTATCCCCGGGAAACTCATTTTTCCTTGTCTCCCGGTAGTGTATTCTTTCTTCTCTTCGTCGCTATCATCGAGCGAGGCAATGCTCATCCTTCTGTCCCCCCTCGACTTAGGCGGCGACGACACTTGCTGCTGGGGCGCGCTGTACGCTACCTCAATCTTTTTCAAGCGCGTCATAAGCGTTTCAAACATCTGCATGACGTCTGAAACCTTGACTTCTTCTTCTGATTCGTTATGGACCCCTTTTGGGCTCATAAACTGTTGAGTATCGGACATATTCGCACGCTGTACTCCAAATCACGCGTTCCAGCACTGCCGGCGTGTACTTGCGTAAGTAATTCCAAGCGTAAGAAGATGCGATAGAGGCGATAACGTAAAATAAAAGATTTAATCACAACCACAACAAATCCAATCGTAATTGCAATAATATCTCCACGTAGTCCGTAACAGGGCAGGTAACAATTCCACTATTCCACGTGACACAACAAGCGAAAGTTTCCAAACGTAATCAGTCGTACTCCCTGCTGATCGCAGTACTGAGAACAAGTCAAAATCCAAAGTGATTTATTAGTATTAAGTTAAGTACTTAAACTAATAATATACATATATGCAGTTTGCTAGGTTTTCGCTAAAAGACACGAACTAAATGAAAGGCCTCGGCGACGCTGAGTGCCGCGCGGACTGCGGGCACTTTCAACAGATTTTGCCGAGGGAGACAAAAGTTTCCTCCTTAACTTTTTACAAAGTCTCTATGCAAAGCCTTATTTCCTGGAAATTGAGCATATGAACGACTGGCGAACAAAGTATTCTTTCACCACAAGGTCAAAGATTGGGTTGAAAACGTCATATGAATTGATGTTGATTACGTACCTCGGTGATCGTATATTGTACAATAGTGGGTTTCAAAGTTAGTTTGCAGATGATTTTGCAAAAAAAAACCATTGTCCAACTGGAAGCGTTCTGCAAGTGGCTAAATTTGAAGCCCTCAGTCCCCACTCCTGCCGATCGGAAGTAAACAACCAATCAGATAGCGCGTTCTCATCACTCACCATTGACACAAGGCCCCTAGTCGGGGCCTAGCGATTATCTTACGAGACGTATTATGGGCCAAGGACAAAGTTCCATCCCGACAACGGAGGTGAAAGCCCTCGTAGAGCTCTACGATGCTCTCAATGGCGATCGTTGGCGTCGTCGCGATGGATGGAAACTGCTGAAATAGCACAAAAAAGGTTGAAAACACTTAACGCGATCAATACTCACCACCTGGCCAAGTTTCAGTGTGGGAGGATCAGCGGAAGGTGTCGAACGGTGTGCGCAGCGTCGTAGCCCTTGCAAAAATTCAGTCTGGCACTGTACTTTATAATGCAAAACGGAAAGTGAAATATATTATGTATAGTTACTTAAGTCTCTATCCAATCCTTACTGCAACTTTAAACTGTAACTGCTTTTTATATGAAAAAATGTATGGCTTACCTGCAACAGTCAATGGTCTTCCACTATACGGAAGAGTGCAAACTCCAAAATGGGTACACACTCTTCCAACACTCCTCCTGGAAGACCGGAGGCTGTAGCTCCATCACTGTAAACCCAGCGTCGCACGCAACACTTGGATCCGCTGCGCTCCTAAGTCCTTTGTCAGCAAGTCAGCTAGCATATCCTTACTTGGCACGTGGTTGGCCACAACAATGCCCTTCTTCGTATAATCCTTGAGAAATTTTAGCTTGACATCGACATGCTTGGAAATTGATCCACTTGCCTCATCCTCCAGCTGCTGTATCGCGGCTTGGTTATCCATCTTGAACATCAGAGGCGTCTTTGAGTGCATCGCAATTTCAGCGACCAGTTGTCGCATACCCAATGCTTATTTACCGGTCATCGCCGCCGCAACAAATTCTGCTTCCGCAGTCGAAAGCGCAACTGCAGTCTGCTTCCTGCAGGCCCAGCTCACGAGAATCCCATTAATAAAAACAACCATAGCTGAAACGCTCTTCCGATCGGTCTTGTCATCAGCGAAATCTGCATCGCTGTAGACCATGATCCGGAGTGGGATGGGCTAATCTTCATCGTGCTTTAGCACCAGCTTTAAATCCATCTTGCCCTTGAGGTATTTCAAAACGCGCTTCGCAATCTTGTAGTCACCCAGCGTGGGTGCATGGGTCTTACGCGTGGCTCGGTGCACGGCGAACGAAATGTCAGGACGCGTGCACCTAGCAACCCATAGCAAACTTCCCACAAGCGACTGGAACTGCTTCACACTCGGCAAATTCTCCTTTGGATGCACCAATAATAATTCTTGAAACTCTTTCACATCATCCAGCGCCAGCACCGGAGCTCGGGCTGGGTTCATCTTCTCGAGCTTGTTTGTCTTGAGGATTTCTTTAATCGTTCCTTCCTGATCCAATACGTATCCAGTCTTTGGATCGCCTTGAATTAGTATCCCCATGAACTTCGTAACGCTTCCCAAATCTTTTAACTCCAGTACATTCATATCTTCAAAAAATTCCATCACAATCCCCTCACTGGTTCCAGTAACCAGGAGGTCATCCACATATGCGCCGACCACCACCGTTTCGGCGTCCTTGTGCATTACAAAATTGCATGTATCGGTAACGCACTGCGTGAAACCAAATTTCTTCAATGTCTCGCATAAGCACTGGTGCCATAGGCGCCCAGACCTCTTCAAACCATAAAGGTTTCTTCTCATCTTCAATGCAAGCTCCCTTTGAGAATCGACACCAAAATTTCGCAAAGTATCCACCGTTATTTCCATGCCTTGCGGCACCTGTAAGTAAATCTCCACATCTTCTTCAGACTTGGCTTTGGGGTAGGCACTAGGCACATTGCCCTGGCGTGCCGATACCCCCCA
Source organism: Peronosclerospora sorghi (assembly GCA_026184515.1). Taxonomy (NCBI): domain Eukaryota; phylum Oomycota; class Peronosporomycetes; order Peronosporales; family Peronosporaceae; genus Peronosclerospora; species Peronosclerospora sorghi. The sequence continues at coordinate 9,391,059 of CM047586.1, read as the reverse complement.
CACTTGCGCCAAAACCAGAATCAACTTTACGTTGTTTAATTCCATAACAGTGGAAATGTAAAAAATAATTGTCCCCGAAAAATTTCTTGTCGCCCCTGGCGACCAACCTCGCCTTGTACCTCTCTACCGACCCATTTGCACAGACTTTCGTCTTATATACCCATTTGGTCGGGAGAGGTACCTTGCCCTCAGGGCGGCGAACAACATCCCAAGGTTTCCAAATCCTGGAGGCCTTAAGCTCCTCCATTTCCTCCTGTATCCACATGCTTGATTGTGGGCCACCGTGCGCCTCACGGTAATTCTTCGGATCCGGCAGTATCATCGAGCCACCTGTTGGCTCACAACCGGTGTCACATACTGCATACGCGAATAAAACGCCTTCCACATTTTCATTTATTCCAGTAATTTTTTCGGTAATTTCCACACTTGGTGTCACCCTCTTGGCCCTTGAATCTTCGTATTCTTGGACCTTCAATGTCTTCTTTGTCTTCCTTCGGGTCTTTCTCGTGCCCTGCACTGGTTTCTCGGCGCGCCTCGGCTCGTCTGCAGCCTCCGGTATTATTTGACTTCCGCGCCCTTTATTTTGTGCATTCGAACCAGCATTTCTTGAACGCGACTCGGCCATTTCCTCGAGTTCTTGGCTGCGTTCACCTTCCATTATCTTGGTTATTTTCTCACTTGTTTCTGAACTGAGTGTCTCCATCGCGGTGACGTGCCGCGTCACCACGACCACCCTGTCCTTCATCAGCATCACCTTGAAACCCTTGGTTTCATCACTCTTGCCCAGAATTAGGGCGCGCTCGGCATGTTTTGCCAGCGTCTTCTTCTTCGGGTCCCGCCAAACCATGCACGGGGACCCAAAAACCACGATATCATTTACTGCCGGCCTCTTGCCGGTCAGTACTTCCAATGGCGAAATTCGCCCAACGTTTGATCTCGTCGGAGTACGGCTGAGTATGTACGCAGCATACTCAGCCGCCTCCGACCAATACGTGAGGGGTACGCCTGACCCAAAAAACATGCACCGGACCATATTGAAACTGGTCCGGTTCATCCGCTCCGCCTTCCCGTTTGAGGCCGGATTCCCTGGCTCCGTTATTTGGCGGCGGATACCGGTCTGCTTACAAAACAGATCCACGTTTTGGTACTCTCCGCCTCCATCCGTCCGCAGCACGTGCACCCTGCAAGAAAATTCATTTTCAAACCAATCCAGGAAGTGTCCAAACATCTTTGCTGCTAAATCCTTGGTGCGTGCTGCAAAAACTCTGACGTAGCTCGAATGATGATCCACAAATACAACCAAGTATCGGTTGCCATGTCTGTCGCGGGGAGTGATCGGACTTTTGAGGTCACTGCAGATCACTCCTCCAATGCGGTCAATTGGTGCATTTCCACCCGAATCTGTCTTCGGTTGCGCCGTTCTGGTAGCCTTCCCTTCGGCGCAAGTAAGGCAATTCGGCCTATTCGTGTCCGTTAAGGCAATACCAGACCTCGGGTCCCTGGCCAACCTTTCAATGGTATCGTAGTCCATGTGACTCAGACGCATATGAAAATGGTGTAGGCTTCCAGTGTGGACGTCCTTACTGACATCTTCCGACGCACTGTTGACAACCATGTCACCGAAATTTTCCGAAAAACTTTGCGCCTTTTCGGCCTTCAACTTAGCCACAAATACAGAACCATACGTCATCACGTCGAACAACTTTTCACCTTTTATCATGAGGCGCATCTTGCTGCCATCGTCAACCATTGTGCAACCCTTTTCGCGCAACCTACCAAGCGAGATCAGGTTTCGGGCTAGTTGCGGAGAGAAGTATACTTCGGTCAAGACAACGACCGTTTCACTTTTGTCTCACGTCCGCAACGTAAGCCGCCCGACCTTGGTTGCCTGAAGTGTGCCACCATCCGGCAAAGCAAAATTATCATCGGGACTGCAATCCCTAGCGTCTTCCAACAAACTGGCGTTCGACATCAAGTGTCTACTAGCCCCACTATCGATAATCCAGATATCTTCATTTGCGCTTCCATTTCCACAAGCATTTAAAATACCATCCATGGTCGAAAGCACGAAACGCTTTGACGACTCTTCATTTCCACCACGGCTCTGCCTTTGGGTGCGTTCACCTCCATTTTTCGGCGCTTTTCGGGACAATACCTCTGTATGTGCCCCTCGCCACCACAGCCGTAGCACACGCGCCGCCCCTGACCAGATGTTGCTGCATGCACGTGCAACTTAGGGGCGGGATTCGACTTTACCATGTCGTCTTCGAGCTCCTGCGCCCATGAGATTAACTCTTGCGCATGACTTAGGTAATCCCCCCTTCTCGGGTCATACCTAGCCATCAACATTATCTTGAGTCGCGGCGCGGCATACTTGACGATATTTTCAACTATTAACTTTTCACTCGACCCACTTTCGCGATCCAGAGCTACTAGGTATAAATAGTGCTCCGTCCAGCTGAGTTGTGGATCCTTTTCACTTGAAAATCTCGCAGAGGCTTGGTGGTGGGATATCGTCGTCCTAAATCCCAACCACATCTGATCCATGACGTGGATCAACGTCGGCCGCACCCGCCACCACCACGCAACATTTGTGCGGTAATATTCGGCGGCGGTGCCCTCCAAATGCTCGCCGAACTTGTTCACCTTTAATCGTTCACTCCACTGGCATCCAGAGGTCATCTCTGCGATCTCAATGGCTTCCATGAACAGGTACGCCCACTGGCGATACCCTGCACCGAGACCGGGATATAACTCGCGTCCCGAAAACTTGTCGATGCTTATTTTCGGTATCTTGTACCCGGCGTACTGCACGGGTAAACTTGGGTGCGCGGCGGGCGCTTCGTCACCGTCTGCACCTTGCACCGCAGAGGGCGCCCCACGTGGTGCATTATGCGCTCTCGGGCGTGGATTCTCGCCAGCTTCCACCCCTTCGTCCTCAGCCAGATCATCCAGTTCCATCTGCTGGCAGAACGGACGGTAGTTTCTCAAACTTTCACGGAAGTTACTTTCCGGTATACGCAACGGCGCTTCTCTCTTGCGCTCGGGCGACCTCCTCGCTGGTGCGGGCCTAGCTTGCCCTGCATCAGGATCATTCGCAGCTCTTTCTGCTTCACGCCAATTGTTGAATAGCTCTCGGAATTGCTCCGGAGAGGGCATATCATCGTCATCAAAATCAATCATGTCAAACTTATTTAAAAACTTCAATCACGTCCGTCACTAGATTCTCTTTCAACAGAGGGCTTTCACAAACTACACGGATTGTAACAATAAGAAAAACGTAATGCAAAGTGTTCCAAACGACTAAGAAAACTCCACTGGGTTGCTTGACGCAACTTGGGCTCATAACCTGTTGAAATAGCACAAAAAAGGTTACAAACACTTCACGCGATCAATACTCACCACCTGGCCAAGTTTCAGTGTGGGAGGATCAGCGGAAGGTGTCGAACGGTGTGCGCAGCGTCGTAGCCCTTGCAAAGATTCAGTCTGGCACTGTACTTTATAATGCAAAACGGAAAGTGAAATATATTATGTATAGTTATTTAAGTCGGTATCCAGTCCTTACTGCAACTTTAAACTGTAACTGCTTTTTATATGAAAAAATGTATGGCTTACCTGCAACAGTCAATGGGCTTCCACTATACGGAAGAGTGCAAACTCCAAAATGGGTATACACTCTTCCAACAGAAACAACTTACGCGTGATCCAGAGCAATGGTTTGGCGTCGAGGTGTCCATGGGTCACTTTGTGGCGCTATAGCTTCCAGCGAACAATCTGAGTGGATGTTTACCGGGATGTAGCCTTGAGCGTTTACCAAAGCTACTTGTGCTGGATTTATCCAAAAATCAGCTGCAAGGCGAGATCCCGACTGAGGTGGAGAAACTCACGATGCTTAAGCGCTTAGACTTGAGTTACAACGATTTGACGGGTGCTATCCCAACCCGTATTGGTGATTGAAGTAGTCTCCAAGAACTTCATCTGTACGAAAACTCGCTGTCCGCAACGATGCCAATGTAGCTGGGGAAGCTTCAGAATCTGCGAACATTTCAGCTGCAACATAACAACTTATGTGGAGCTTTACCCGACACTCTTTGTGAATTGATCCAGATTAGTAAGGTCAGCGTGCGTGGCAACAACTTGACAGGATGCATCCCAACGGATATTGGCCATATGCAGTCGCTTGTATTTCTATCACGGCGCAACAACGAGCTTACAGGTGTCATACCATCATCTCTCGGTATCTGTAAAGCACTGGAGTTCCTTAATTTGTCCAGTAATCAGCTTGGTGGGCCCATTCCAGAGTCACTGGGAAAGCTTGAAAACCTAGAGTATCTCTACCTAATCGACAACGCGCTGGAGAGTAGAGTACCAGGTAGCATTGCAAGACTCAAGTTTCTTAAAGAGTCTGATTTTCGCGACAATAGACTGTGCGGTGAGCTGCAAAACTTTTTGGATGGTTGCTCCATCCTCGAGGCTGTCATGACGAAGTGGAAAAACCGAAAAGTCCACAAGGTCCAATTAAATTAGATGATAAAAAAATTACAAATCCTAATAGAATTCAAATAAAAAATTCAATGGAATCTTTAATTCATCATTTTAAATATTTTTCAGAAAATATTAATGTAAATAATGGTGAAACTTATACTGTTATTGAAGCACCTAAGGGGGAATATGGTGTTTATTTATAGCCAGCTATCGCCACGCTCCCTTAGGAGACCCTATGTAAAGTTTCAACATGCTGCCCACGTCGACGCATCAATTTCTTGCAGACGCTGGAATATCCACCGTCTAATCCATCTACTATCATCTTAAGCCAAAATTTTGGCCACAAGACCAGTGCTTATGATGACGGATTCCTCGAAAACGAATCCGCAAATAACTCCTTCCTCATTACTAATTTTTCTCGCAAAAACGCCACGAATCAGTCGCATAATGATAGCAGCTCCCCATGAGCACCTCCATATATTTTAAGGGTTAGTTTGAGGGGTGATATTCAAGCACGTTTGACAATACCATCTCACATCCAAGCAGTACACATACGGAATATGTGGCATACGCACTATCAAAAATTAGAGACCCTCACCGCATCTCAAATACCAAATAGTGTTAGAAATATTGTTTTTCGGTAAAATTTGAAATGGCCCCTAGTAAAAGTGGGGTGTGCCCCTATTCGGGGTCTTGACACAAGCACACTCCACCCAGACTCACTTTTTCTGCAAATTCTTATGCAAGCCCGAGGCATTCAGGAAATTCTACTTTCAGAAAATTTTGCAGATCGCTCTGATTGGCCGGATTTTTCTGCAAAATCATTTTCAAAATCTTCTGAATTAACTTTGAAACCCCCTCATGTATTAGACACGGAAACACAAAACCCTAATTTCAAGGAACTCGCTCTGAAAGTGCTGAGCAAGAGCTCTATTGGTTGAAAATCAACAAAGACACCGACGAGGTCTTTCGCATAGGTGAATGTATTCCAGAGCCCTAAATGTTGGGACGCGCTAAACAGCACCAAATGAAAGACTAACCAGCACCAAGTGAGGCTCCAAGCCAGTTTTTAGGGAATACTTTTTCCTTTCTGGGCTTTTTGTGCGCGTCTGCACCAGCTTCGGACAAGGCGCTGGACATGGCAGTGATTGTAAAGAAAATAAAATTATAGCCTACTTTGCTTGTTTGGGTTCGTAGTTTTTACAGCCACTTGAAGCTCGTTGTCTGTCGTTGTCGGAGTTCTGGTCGGAGTTTCTCTGTCCGAAAGTAAGAGCTCTGCACTGTTCCAATACGCACAGACTTGGTTCAGGTAGCAGTCTCACTCATACGCATATCCCTATTGTTCCGCCATTGCATTATCTTGTTCCTGAGTTGTCGGTTTACTTGTATGTTACTTATACTTCTTTGTTTATATTCTCAATTCGTGAATCTTAATACGTCGTACTATTTATAGATCAGCTGAGCAAACATGTTTATTTTGCCAGTCAAAATGGCGGCAATGAATTACAAGCATTGTTCAACCAGACACCCGACTCCCAGGGTTCCTTAGGTGTAAATGATGACGGCCATGACGAGGATATATGTTATACCAAGTGCTTGTAATTGATTGCATATTAGGTTAATTGCTTGGTTATACGAAAACTCTTCTGTTTTGTTATCCATTTAGCCTATTTCACTAGGTTTAGCCAGGCGGGCGACTTTACCAAAAGTGGGCAAGCCTGTCAATGTTTAAGAGAGCTTAAACACTATGATCCAAATACAATCAGTAAATGCATAAGATTGTTAACTGTGAAGGCGTAAAGATAAAAGAAACACCAAAGGCTTTGAAAATACTGAATGATATTGTTGAGGAGTTTAATTTATTTGATGAAGTAAATGACAGCTTACTAAAAACATATAATTCAAAGCATAGTCATGGTATAATTTCCTAAAAACTCGCTTGGAGCCTCACTTGGTGCTGGTTAGTCTTTCATTTGGTGCTGTTTAGCGCGTCCCCTAAATGTTTAAGTTGGGTGGATTATACCAAAAAAAATCGAAAGAAATGTCTAAAATCCGAAGTCGCTGATCGCCGTGATCAGTCATCACCACAATGTTGGTAATCTCTCATCAGACAGATTGCACAGGTCCCCACGAGTAAAAAAATGGAAAGAGCAACGAATCAGGGACGCTGCCCACGAGATCGGGGACGATCTAATTTCGAATTTACTCGATAACCAGTTTCTTGTAGAAGCGCTACATTAGCTCCGGATTAATTCTCTCTCTCTGACACCCTCTCGAAATCGATTTGCCGTAAGTTAGTGGTTGGTTACATGGAAAAGTTTTTCAATGAAGATACAAGCTTCGTGCCGATTAACACGCTCATCACTAAATTCGGTGATGAATCTGTCGCGTGGACAATTTTTACTCTAAAAGCAATTCTTGAAAAAACAGAGGTGGCCGAAAATTTGGAGCTTGCATTGCACAAGTACTGGCAGTATAATGGAGAATCTACTCAAGACATCTTCGACCTGCTGAAGCTTCCTAAATCAGAACAGGACCTGTTTCGCAGCCCCCCCTTGAACTGTGGGTCGGGTACATGAATTATCTTGTCAAGAAGAATCGAACGGAAGTGATGAGGCTTCTCACGAACTTAAAAGCTCAATACGAAGGAGAATCCTCGACTCGACGCTTTGAGCTAGCAATGAAGTACCCCAACGTAAGACAAGCAGTACGGATCGAGAATGTTTTCGAGGATGACAGTCCCCCCCCAACAAAGTGTTTGTGGGAGCACGACTTGCTGTGGATGAGAAAGAGGTGTTTAGTAACTCAAAGTTCTCAAAATGGCTGGAATACGAACAAAAATACCGCAGACAGAATCCCGAATACAGAGGATCTTTGGTTTCCCTCACTTATACCCATTTGGCAGTGATAGTATTGACAGGCTGATGGGCAAGCTATATCAATCCTGTGTCGAAAAGAAATTAACTCCAGACGCTTTTAAGCGGATCTTGGGCCTCCGCGGAGAAGGTGAACAACAAAGTGACTATCCACTATATAGATAATATGAAAGATACGAGATGGAAGTCAACTCCGTTGAATAAAAACGAGAATGATCAATGCCTCATGAAGGCGCACGCAACGAACCGAACATTTTAAATAATAAGGCCAAGACAAAGCTCATTGAAAGAAGATGTTAAGGCTCGATGAGGGAAAACACTTGTGCTTTTCAATTCGACTTAACACTACAAAAACCTCTTTTTCTTTCTTGTAAAAAACTTCGTCCATCTAGCTATCGTTTTCATTCGTACTAACTGCACAATTGTCACCGTCATTACAATCCCAGCTTTTGAATTATTATTTTTATTAATAATCCGATGCTCGTATTCCGTTGCATTGGCTGCTCACGAGAAATCTCAACCGCGACTCTGCTGAAGCCTCCAACTCAAGTGCATCCGTGTGTCCCGAGCGCTTAAGCATGATAGGGGACTAAATTATGCCAGTCTGGCAACTGCCACTGGGTAAACTTATCAAGCACGTCCTTATCGAACATGCCATTAATGGCAATCACCAGCAGCTTAAAGACCTCCCTGTTGCCCTTTTCAGAAAAATGCAGTCCATCAACAAAATATGTTTTGCGGACTTTTTCATCGGGGTAAGCTGTGTTGAAATATGTGTGCAAGTCCAACACGTGAACATTCTCGGCTGCTGCCAACTCAACACATACTTTGGCATATTTAGCTGCTGACGCATCGCTGCGATCATTATGACGCACCGAGTCGATGACGCACGGCGGTGTGATCAGCAGCACCTGACCATAAGGAGTCATTAATGGTTGCACCATGTGCAGAATTTTTCGCAAGTTTTCTCGATAGTCTTGTAAAGACACATACTGACACTTATCAGGCCCATGCTCTAGTGCTGCGTCGTTAGCTCCGAGAAAAATCGTAACGAAAGACGCTGAATACTCAAGTTTTAACTCTTGAGAGTAGGAAGGCATTGCATGATTTAAAATCCATCTGATTAAAACATGAAAAAAGGTTAGAGCACTAATCATGATACAACACAACTCAAACTGACTTAGAATTGTAGCCTGCGAGACCGCGATTGACACAGTCGATAGAGCGTACGTAGTGCTCCTGCAATAACGTAACAAATCCATTCTTGGCAGGGTCACCACCTTTCTCCGTGATGGAATCACCGATGAAATAAAATACCGGCCGACGCTTGCTGGACTGCGTGAGTCCCATCAGGATATCTTAACCAGAGACGAAACTTCAAATCACCTCTTCAAAATGATAAATAAACGAATGTATGTACAATTTCATTTTTTCAAAGTTGAATTATTCCAATTCAACTTTGAAAAAGGAAATTTGTCGATAATGAGCTAAATTCATTTTATTCCAAATGAATTTCGCTCATAATCGATTTTTGGTCCTGGGGCTATTTTAGTAAAAAGTTCGGACAAAATGTGAATGGAACGGAAAAACGTGTGCATTTCTAAATTTCGGTATGATATTGCAGTTTACATATTTGGGATAGGAAATATCCTAAATCTAGTCATTAATTAGTCACTTATCCAATCGATTTTTTGTTCTGTCTTATCAGTAGTGTGCTATACTTGACGCCATGTACCATAATCTCCAAGATCTTGCGGGCCAAAGCTCATGCGCATGGATCTACGTAGCGCTGGTTCTCGGTACAACTCGCTCGAGTCCCCATTAGAGACTGCTACGAGATCTAGGTCACTTGAGGACGGAAAAATCAGCAGAGGTGAGGATTCATCCAATAGTAGCTGGCCATTATTTGGTCTTCCTCGAACTTGTTCGTCTTCGTCTCTACGAGCCTTTTCCGGCTCTTCTTGGTTTTTGGCATTCTTTTTTTCTTCTACTGGCTGAAGATTCGAGTTCAACAGACTGGATGGGAAGTCGCTCGGGTTTGTGCTTAGAGCGGAAAGCTGGCGAATGAGACTGCGTTCTGGGTACATGTGACAGTTCCGTGCAATCATTTCATGCTGTTGCTCCTTGTCACGCACGTATCCCCACAACACGACAATATATGTACCCATGAGTAACACCAAGACAGCAGCACTCTGCGTCGTGGTACCCCGTTCGAGAATAAAACCACTCATAGCACCTTGATACAAAAGCAGACTCACGCACGTGGCATGAACTGCAGTCCGAGCGATACTGCCATGCCCCTTGATGCGACGTCGTACATGAAGCAGCGAGTACTTGTCAACGCCATGTTGCATTGCAAAATAAAGCGTGCCAAACGGAAGAATCAAGGGGACGACGGTACTAAACATCAGCACGACAGTCAATGTACTGATTTGCGTGGCGGATTGTGTACCAGTATAGAATTGGTCAGCTTCCACGGCTTGGACTTGCTCCCGAGGCGTCAATGCACGTGGCTTTGCCCACGAGAATTTAATATACTCGGTGACGCGTAACAAGACGAGAGCAGTACCTAGAAAGCAGCGCTGAAGGACATAGTCGACGTAAAAGATACCCGAATTGTGCAGGAAGAGTGTACCGAGCATCCCAAGCACTTCACCGTCGTCTTGAAGGTACAAAAGCACGGCATCGATCGACATGAATGCCAAACTTGGTACAAAGATAGTGTTAAATATGAGGTACACTAAAGCCGTGCGCAAGATCAACCTTTCTTTCGCTGAATCCGTCGAAATCGGCTGAATACGCCCAGCAATCTGCAGCACGTTCAGGAGCACGGCGTTGATCATAACCAGAATGAGAGTGGGAACGTAATTGGCTAGCACTTTCGCCATACGGGGAGAAATTTTCCTCACTTGATCACCGAGCTTGGCGACGAGGTTTGACAATGATTGAGCCGCGCTCGTAGAGTAAGAGGAGCTACTGGAAATCGCTGATGTCACTGCAATCGGGGATGTAAATAGTAAAAGCACCAAGAGGATACATATGTTCACTAGCAGAACCACAAATGTGCGCTTTGCGAATGGAAACGATACACTTTGCCAATCAATGTCATCAGGCTCAGGAGCTGCTTCTAGTTGCCATCGAGTGAGGCCCAACTCACGTACGTATCGCACAAGCCTCGGTTGTGCATGCTCCGGGAAGCGAGCCAGAATGGAAGTGATACTCTGGTTACGCACGCGGCGGACAAAGCGGGCACGAAAAGTTGCTGACTTGAAGATCACAAATGCACGTCCAGCGCCCTTATTTTCGTGCAAAATGCGCGACAAACACGACATCTCCTTCTCTCGGAGTTTCTGGATGTGACGTGCAAGCTGCTCTTCTTTCTTCTCCATCGAAAGAGGCTTGGAACAGCACTTTACACAGAAAAATAAGTTGGCCAATATCAAGCGCAGCGACGGGATCATAACACCACCCGGCAGCAGACGAAGCGACCACGGTAATTTCTCACCGTTGCGTTCACGTTCGTGCAGAATCTTCATGCGTGCTAACTTGGTCTCTTCATTACGTCGGCTTGCTTGTAGCTTATGGAACTCAGCCAGATTGTAGACGACACTCACACCATCCAAGTAACCAGGAAAAACCTCATCAAGCAGACGCAGCATCCGTTGCTCATGTAGATTTTTTGGTACTCCACGGTTCACAAAGAGAGACCTGTTACTGAGTGCAGAAGGCTGCATACCGATAAGATGTGTGCGCCTTGGTGTCTTTGCACTGGCATCCTCGAGGGCAATTCCATCCTCCTCGAGTTTTTTCTCCTTCTTCTCTGCAAGCAAAGGTTGCTCTTCAGAGATCGTAGATTTTTGGCCTTTAGTGGCTGTGTTGTCTTCTTCTCCAGCTGGCTGGCCAGCAGCAGCTCCAATCGTTGTGCTAGACGTGACAGATGACGAGCGTTGCATCACCTGTCCCTCAGATCTGTATGACCGTCTTGAATGAGGCGTCGGAATCGTCGCGAGGGCACTCAATTGTCGGTAATAGACCAAAAACACTAGAGTCGTCAGATAACACATGACGACGGGGACCCACAAAAATGGCGATTCTTGCGGCATGACTCGAATCGTAGCATGGGCAAATGACCACCATTTGTTGTTTTCATCACTGCTGTCGTCAGAGTAACTAGTGGTACCATTTTCCATGTCTAATGTATAAAAATCAGTCGAGGCTCGTGAGCTGTTTGCAATGCCTTCGATTCTCTTAACCGCTACTTCTGCAGCCGCTTGAACTTGCTGCATTGCATGTGCTCCAATTACAAGATAAAGTGGTACTAACACGAGCATGGCAAAGACACTGAGCACTCCGAGAAAGCGTGACGTATACTGTTGATACAAGAGATAAAACGTGCCTTCGGGACCCAAACGTAGCTCCACCTCCGTGTCTCGAATTGGCGTGCGCCATAACAATATTTTCCACTTGGTCCATGTAAAATGAGCCGCTTCTTGCGCCTTGGCAGACAAAATGGTGCTCGAGCCAAAGCGAAAGAGACTGAAGCGAGTACTGCGCGCACCCGTCTGGAAAATCGCCAGCGCTATGAGAAACATGATGCCATTGAAAGTCAAGACGAAACCCATGCCCTGCCATCCCATGGCTGCATCCTTCGCCACGGTGGCATTGTAGTCCACGTGCCAGATGTTAGTAGATGGAGCGTCCGACATGACACCAAGGTGACCTCTATTAGTGAGATATAGAGGCGGGTACGTATCGGATTGAAGAGGGACCATGAAACCGCATTTGATGTTCTAAGATAGGTTCTGATTTTCAGGGACTACTAGGGAGATATAGGCGGGCAAGTATCGGATTGAAGAGGGACGAGGAAATTGCATTCGATGTTCTACGATAGGTTTTGATTATCAGGGTATATTTCAAGCCATTCTAGCCAATAGAACTTCTTTACAACACCTTCTTGTTAAGAGCGCGCGACGTCTGATGAATGATCTGGTCGATGAGACCGATGACTGTAAAGACACCGCCAATGATCGCACAGGCCGACGTGATAAAGTGATAAAACGGCACCGAGTCCTCAGAGATGCGCACTGACATGGGCGAGAGATCGTAGCGGAACATGATGGACGGCAAGTCCTCAGTCTCCAGATACTCATTCGATTGCGCCGTGTACTTGTAGACAATGACCTCAGATCCATCATTTTGGACATACGTGTTTGTCACCACTTTAATGTAATGCACGTATGTGTGGTTCTTCCGAAACGAAGTAAACTGGTGATTGTCAAGTCGGTGGGAATAAAACTGTGTCTGCGCACTTTGCGGCAGCATAGCCAGCTTGTCAGGCGCCAAGCTTTCGCCAAACCATAGTTCACTCACCAAATGGGATGCGTTCACTAACGATGAATCCATCGAGTAGGCCGGGTTTGCCAAGTGCACGTGGAAGTTGCCAGGCACCCGCTTCACATACAAGTATCCATACAAACGACATCCTTCTGGACCATGAGCAATCGCTTTGCCCTGTGCGCGCGCAGCTTTCTTGTCTTGTTCAAAAAGTTCCTTCTTGCGGGCTTCCACGGCATCCACTTCGCCTGCCATGAGCTGTTTGAATTTTTCTACAAAAGCTTCCAACGTACGGTCTCCGAAGTACATTTCGATAGGAGACAGCTCACCATCCTTGTAAAACAATATTGTCGGATACGCACGGATAAATTGTTTCATGCAGAGCTGCGGATGAGACTGACAATTTACTGACGCAACACGCAGTTGCTGTCCAAAATGCAGCGACGGTAACGTCTTGGCAACCCGTGTCCACACTGGTTCAAGCCGCTTACACCATACGCACCAAGGCGCATAAAAATCCACTGCGACGTAATGATGTTGCTTCAGAAAAGGCTCGAAACTTTCATCGTCCAATTCAGTCACCACGGCGTCCGACTCAGGCAAATCACCATACTCTGCGTCGTCCGTGAACTGAGGCATAATTTGTTTACTATTAGCAAGACCAACATGACGCCCTTTTTGGTCGAGCCGAATGTGGTAGATGTTAGAGGTCATGTTGTGTTTCCGCGTGCCCGTCATATCCGATACATCCACAGAAGCGAACTCACAGGGTAGATCCGGCACGGTGATATTAAAGTTAATGCGAATGGTTGAATCCAACCCTTCGTCCATCACAATGTCGTACTTATAATCCACCGTAAGGTAATTGTTAAACTCAAGGATGAAGAGCACAAACATAATGAAGCACCCCACGATGGACAGACTCACGCCGGGTAAGGTGCTTACTGTCAAATCCTACAACAAAGTCCAAGAATTAACAGTACGCGTGAGCCATCACAATTTCCTGTATTGAGTAAAGTGATACAAGTCTACCTCGGGAATCTTCTTATAAAAGTCCCACTTCTTCAGTACGTCCATGGCGCCCATTGTAGTGTTTTAATTGCGGTGCTGCGAGGCAATCGACAAAGATGACGGCGGTATATAAATTTATATACTATCGGTCGCGTCGCCTGCTCGTCAACCAGTTGTTTACTATATGTCTTACGTGGCGATCCTCAAAAGGGGGGGTTGTCGAGGTATCGGATTTCACAGGGATCTATGATGTCAACTGCAATCAACAGTCAATCGTACTTACGTTGCTATTTACGGTACAATATACACAAACCGACAATCACTCTGAATTCCGCACACACTTCCTTTACTTCCCTTTCTCTGGATGGGTTTCTGCGGAGAGTGCGGCTCTTTCTTGCCTCCGGATCTACGCGGAACGTTTTGTCCTGAATGCGGTACGTTCTTCTCTTTCCATTCATATACGAATTGTTGCTTGTTTTCTTCTACAAGATAATAAATCCATGAGTTATTGATTCCATTAGGCGTAGCGATTCCTGGCGCCGTGGCTGCCCCTGAACGACACGTGACGTTCATGCCGAGTCCAGAGAAAATAGATAAAGTAGCTGAAGCTACCCAACAGCGTCAAGAGGCCGAACGTCAAGCTCAAGAAGCACGGGAGCGAGCTGAAGCTATGCGACTTTCAGCTCAAAATGCCATTTCAGACTACGAGGCGCAGCAACGAGCCGCCGTAGAGCGTGAAAATGCTCGTATACAAGAAGAGCTCGAGTCACAGAGACGCCAGCATTTGCAGGTTGCACAGGCAGCACGTGAACGACGTGAAGAAGCTGAGAGACTGGCAAAGGAGAAATTACTGCGAGCTGAAAAGTTGCGTGCGGAAGCGCAGGCTGCACAGGAAGAATTGAAGAAACAAGAAGCAAAGCGGGCTGCAAGAGAGAGACAGAGAGAAGAAGCGAAACGATTGCGAGAGGAACAGGCACGACGTGAAGCGAATCGACGACGGGCAGAGGAAGAAGCGAGGAAAGCATTTGAAGCAAAGCGACAGGAAGAGCAACTTCGTCAGGAAGCTTTGCGACTATCAGCGCTCTCAGTGACGTCTAATGCTGTAGCTCCAGCTCCTGTGGTACCTTCCGCTGCGCCTATATGTGTGAAATGCAACACGACGCTTAAGCCTGCGCAGAAATTTTGTTTACAATGCGGAACAAAGGTGACTGCTGCGTCTCCTGCTGCTTTCACGCCGAGTAATCCCGGTCCATCGCCCACTTCGTTCACGCAGCCCAGCGACAGTTTTTCGTCTGCATCGCTCCAGCGCTCCAACTATTCCGCTTCAAACTCATCCACGTCGTCCACCCTTCCTGGTGGTGACCACAACTGTGCGTCGTGTCAACTTGTGCTTAGGGCGACACAAAAATTTTGCCCAAAATGCGGCACAAAAGTGGCTGCTACTGTTTCAGTTCTGGCTTCAACGGCAGCTCCATCGCCGGTATCATCCGTCACTTCAGTATCCTCTTTTTCGACCCCAGAGCCTACAACGGTAGCCCAGTCTACATGTAAAAAATGCAGCCAGGCGCTGAAGTCGACCCAGAAATTCTGTTTGCATTGCGGGACGAAGGTGGCGGCAGCTGTGACGTCTGCCTCGACTTTGAGTTTGTTGTCTTCGTCTACATTCACACCTTCATCGTCGTATACTTCCGTGCCGTTGCCTGCGCCCATTCCTACGTCTGGGTCGTGGTCAGCGCCTTCCTCTCAACCTAGCACTAAGAATTGTCCGACCTGCAGCAAGGAGTGCAAGTCGACGGCGAAGTTTTGCATGGGCTGCGGCTTCAATTTTGCCAAAAGCGAAGAAGAAGAAGTTGCTCGTAATGTCGAAGCGGCACGTCTGCGTCAACAGCGAATTCGTGACCAAGAACAGCAGCAACGAAATCAGGCCTCCCTCATGGCAAATCAGGCTGCTCAAGCTTACCAGCCGTCGTGGTAGGCTCTGAACTTGGATTAATGTGCAGTTGCGGTCCTCTATACAAATAGAAAAATATCTCGGTCAACTTTCGGGCCTAAACAGAATCCAACTCGACTTAGTGGTAGTCTGGGCTATTTTCGACTGATTTCGAAGCTTTTTCGCGCAGGTTTGTTGAGATTGAGCAAAGAATCATTAAGCAAACTCAAGGTCGCTGCTACGTAATAATGTCCGCAGCATTAGGATACACACACGCCTTGCTTTACACCGTGATGAAAAGTGCCCTGTTCGTTCTTTTGGGGCTACAGTCCAATCGCATTTCTCGCTATATTGTTAAATACAACTAACCTCGAGCGCCTCGTGCTGTCTGCGCAGCATGCGTAACGAACCAACCTCTCCTGTGGACTTCTGCCTACTACCAGTCCCTCGTTCAATCAATCCCTGGTGTCGACCAAAATCGGCTGAAAACAAAAATATAGAGATGGACTTGTGCCATTATTGACAGCATCCCGATGTCGCGAGCAAAGAACTTGGTTGAATTCCACATCCAAGGAGAGAGACTGGAAGAAAACGTGCGGATTGTTTGCATCCATAACGATTCAGCGGTCAGGTAAGCTGCAAACATCATCTCCGGTGATATGATAATCTTGATGCTATTGTTAGTTGACGCACTCAAGCTGTTTTCGACGTAGATGCTGCTCGTCACGCATAGCCTAAAGTTTCATACCCCGCTTCGTCACAACATCGAAAAGCTTCTCAATGGTCTTCGCCTGCTCTTCAATCAATGTGTTTTGATGCACAAGCATAACATTTTGCTGCTCCAGAAGTTGGATCATTCGATCACTTGTGCCTGTGTTATCTTGTGTATCGTCTTGCTGCTCTTTGAACTGCACACGCTCTTGTTGTTGCTGTAAGGTCGCGACAGAAATAGCCGCCATTTGTTGATCATATTGTTGAAGCTGCTGTTCGTACGTTTGCTGTTCTAGGGTATTGATCGATATTTGCTGGAGCTGGGTCTGGTCTGGGTCTAAGCTTAGATCCACTTCATCTGCCGTGACTGTCGTGTCTGCAGGTGTAGGTACCTTCTCTTCTACCAATACGCCTGTAGACAAGTTAAATCGTTTGCAAAAATTATAGTACCATCCATTGGATGCTTGAAAATTCCCTAGTCCATACTTGGGTACCAACAATTTCGCTTTTTCCTTGACAAGTGACGGTGGAACGGGTACCTTTCGTGTCTTTAGTCCTCGCACCCATTCAAATAGCTCGCGTTCAAATGGTACGCTCAAGACATGTCCTCCACGTTTTCTTCCATCTCTGGTCTCTGTACTGCCGTAGCGGTAACGCGCTCGCACCTCGGGACCTTTTTGCTTTAGCTTTTGAATCGCGGCGCGCGTAATACCGTATCGTCTCGCAATTTCGGCATTGGATAAACTGCCACTGCATTTTTCCATTAAATCCAAAATCTCGACACGTTGACGATCCGTCAGGCGTTTTCCAATGCCTTTTCCTTTTCTAGTAGGACCCATAGCACTATCGGAACTTGGAACAGCCAATTGGGTCGCATGTTGTATCGCTTCCAAGGACCCACTGAAGGGATGGGAGGAATCAATCGACTCGAGAACAAGTGCAGTAGATGATGGAGGGCTTGATGTTGAGCGTGAATTGGACAGAAGATGCGTAGACTCGGTACTGTCGCCCGACTGTGCTGGAGCTCGTGTTGACATACTGAAATCCAATCTGAGGCAGCCAGTCATACAAAACCTCTCTCAACGTATACTTATCCACCTCGTTGAAAATAGGTATAGCATTTTAGGGTTCATTATTAATGTAGCACAATCGTTGAAAAGAGGGAGAGCATTTTAGGGTTCGTGCTAATTTGTGTGGGTGCAAATTCCATGATGGTCCCCATATTGTCTCAAATTAAAATTGGCGCTCCCATAGTGCTCTTGAAGAACATCGATGGTTCAAATGGTTTTTTCAATGGGACCTGCCTGATCGTCCGCAAATTAGCGCAGCGAGTCTGTTGAAGAGCCCCGAAATTGGGCCGCGCCGTGGGTCGGACGTATTTGGGCATTTGCGACTTTCAGTAAAAGGGTTTTGAGCATTTACCCAATTTTATAGGTATTACCCAATTTTATATATACATTTTGTTAGATTAGGTTTTTACTTAATTCTAATATACTCACTTCAGAATTCTAACTGTAGTACATAAGTACGCAGGTAAGGCATAGTACGAATTTCAGGTAATTGTAGAATGTGTTTAGTTGAAATTGAAAATTCACCAAAACCTATTGCTTCATGTGCTATGCCTTTAATGCCTAATATGAAAATTTTTACAGATACACCTTTAGTACAAAAAGCTAGAGAAAGTGTATTAGAATTTTTATTAATTAATCATCCATTAGATTGTCCAATATGTGATCAAGCTTCAGAATGTGATTTACAAGATCAAACTATGATTTTTGGTTCAGATCGAAGTCGTTTTTTTTTTTAATAAACGTAGTGTAGAAGATAAATATTGTGGTCCTTTTATTAAAACTATTATGACTAGATGCATTCATTGTACACGTTGTGTTCGTTTTGTTTGCGCACGCGAGGCACAGAGTGGAATTGATTACTTGTAGGAAAGTGGAAGTGGGATTACATTACGTTTGTTGCCTGATCTTATTACTTTTGATTTACTTTTGATTTGGAATTGGTCGCGTGGAATATAAGTGGATTTATATTACGTGGTTATAGTACAAGCATCTGTTTCGCATACATTATTACGGTTTGGAAGCACGTTATCTGGAGCAAGCTAGCGTAAACAGTACAGCGTAGTGATATGAGTAAAGAGCATGAAGTAGAGCGCAAAGTTCAACACACAGTTCTTTCAGGACGACCCCAGCGTTTCAGACGCAGTGGAAGTTCCGTACAACAGCCAATTCAAATGGGACAAGAATGGAGGTCAAGAACGCATAGTGCCCTGAAAAGTGATAGAAGGAGCAATTATTCGCCCAATGAAGCTTGAGGCCGGCAAGGAAAACCTAAATCAGAAAACCAAAAATTGCCATAACTCTGTCGGTTTTGGTCGGATTTGTCTGAAATTTGAACCAATGCATCGCCAGCATCTGATTTACCTTTTTGCAATCTTTGCTGATGTGTTTGTATGGATGTGAGGGTTTCCATGTGTGCAATTGGGAGATGGAGATCTTGTCACGAAGATTCTCGTCAGGGAGATCTTGTTACGGCCGGCAGCAACCAGTTCATTTTGTGAATTTAATTGAAAAAGCAGGTCATATTGTGAAATACGCGTCAAAAGTGGGGCATTTTGTCAACTTCCTCAAATTTAAATTTATAAAAGTATAAATAAAGGAAAAACTTATTGGCAATTGATATCGGTATGCCCCCCAAATTACTACCCGTATCCCCCTTAAATTACTACCCGTATCCCCCCCTCAATTATAGGCCTATCCCCCTCAATTATAGGCGTATCCCC
>CM047586.1:9361105-9371911 GCA_026184515.1 Peronosclerospora sorghi | reverse complement strand
CCCCCCTCAATTATAGGCCTATCCCCCTCAATTATAGGCGTATCCCCCCCAAAATTGCAATATTTCCAATTTCTAGATATTTGATTCGCGAGGGCTTGATATATTTGACGTTTGTATCGACGACCGGGCAGGGCCATTGTTTTTCGGAGCTCATCTGTCTCTACGTTTTACTCTCTAGGAGAAAAAATTCAACTGACCCCGAGACAAGTTACCATGCAGAACGAGGCCGGCCATTTGATATCTATATCCCGCGCAAATGGTGCTTAAGAATTGCGGTACAAAACGGTAGATACTAGTTTGCTAATTGTTGGGCTTGGTCTTGTCTTTATGGCATTCTAGCACCGCATCCTTGCGGCCAAGGATAAAGCCGCGGTGCAGATCAACATTGGACATGTGAATGCGAACGGAATCTTTGCTGGTGAATCGGACACTTTTGCGCTCGCTGACTATATCCGCCACCACGGCGAGGGTGACGTGGCATTGACCGAGCTGTCCGCCAGGAGGACGCCAAGAACTAAGCATACCAAGGCTTTTTTATTAAGTTCGTTCCTGATAGTTCAGACGCTTGCGTTTACTGTTAGCACGATATACTCAGGATGATGAACTCGGGCGTGCTTGCTGGTACTGTTAGTAGTCGGTTGATCTCGGGTTAAGTTCGCCTTTATTTTGTCGGTTGTAGTCTCGCTATTTAATATGGACAACGATCTCCAAGACGAAGCAATTTACCCGTAAACACAAACTTCTTGTCTTGATGTATTGTCTCTAATAGTACTGCGCAGTAAGCTGAACTTTGTAACACTTTTCCTCGCGTAGGGCTAGCTTCGTGACGTAAGGCATAAAAACTGCTTGCATTAAGATGAGGATTCGCACCACCTTCTACTGCACTGAATCCGTCAACACTAAGAAATAAGCCCTATTTTAACCCTTCATTAAAGGAAAAACATTGCGTTAGTCAGTCTGCTTAAACGATAGAGACATGTACTCCCCGTACATGAGGACCACGCTGTGTCATGGCTTCCGAAACCACCTTCATCGTGTCGATGTATCTGATGATACAAAGCGCCAGACAATTCTGCTGCTTGCCGTCTAGCTTGACGGTGGGTCGAGTAATGCACTTGTCAAAGCACTTTTACTGTAGACTCTGCGTCAACTCCTGCAGTGCCTGCTGCTGCACTTCCGAGCGAACATGTTCACGAGATAATTAGAGATTATTAGGGCTCACACTCCTCCACGCAACTGAAACACTTCGGCAATATACATCAGTCCCTCCAGTCACCTACTCGGTTAAAAAGCTCGGCCTTCCTTGAAAGTCTGTTACAGCAGATTGTAATGAGCAATAAGGTCCTGGGGCAAATCCTACAAGCTTGCGCGTTTTATCCAGCACAACGACTCGGTCGTGTTTGCTCCTTTGTACGTCTGACAAGTCTCTGGAAAAACAACTACCGCGCAGAATCCAGGCGCTATGCGATACACCAGGAGCCCAGGACCGCAGATCCTCTCTATCGAGGTTGGATCAAGCCGGTGCGCAGGTGTGGCTGTGTTACTTCTACAGTACGCAGCACCACGCTATGATGACCAGGCCCAGTGCGCAATGATGATAGACTAGAGTTATTCGTGTCCGGCGGGAACAGCATTTTAGAAGAAGGCACGACCCGCACTACTAAAACGCGACCTCGTCACCGCCACCTTTTAGTACGAGTACATGTACATATTACCTACCTATACATAAAAATGAGCCATTTTTCAAGACAGCGTGCGTCACGCTGGCGCTGTGCGGTAACACCGAAGTTCGGTGGCTACTACAGAAGCCGCCCCTTGCGGTGAGTAGCGTCAACCGCTTGAAGATCGCACGATTGTTGCACCGCCCGCTTGAAGAACGCGTGCTTGAATTTTGAGACGGGGAGATCCCACGTGGTTATTCTGGTAAACATATTCATTCACATCACATTCGGTTTCATTTAAGTGTTAGTATATTGTTTGGATTGCTGGGGATTGAGTTCGCACGGACGACATGATTGGACGTAATGGAGATATGCAATGTACGCGATTCCAGTTTTGGGGGAGATACGCCTATAATTGAGGGGTATAGGCCTATAATTGAGGGGGGGGGGTACGGGTAGTAATTTGGGGGGATACGGATATCAATTGCCAACTTATTTGCCCGCCTGATTTGCTTATTTGCCCGGCACTCTTGCCCTACCCCTACTCCTACCCATTCAGCAATACCAATATGTCGTTTTACTTTATTGCGATATTTGACCTTCCGCTGCTTGTAGCAAGCACAAGCAGCGGAAGGGTCTCCCGTCACACACAAGTCAAGCGCGGTTGTTCATGAGTCTTGCATCAGGTGCACGCAAGTGTAGTGTAACTTGGTAGTCTTCTACGTGGAACGGCGAGGGTAGGTACGCTTCGACTGCTACGGCCTCTCTCTCCACCAACTTTGGTTAGATATCGTGCCTTTTGCTCTACCCTTAACCAAAGAAACCTTTCTTTGAGCTTTTTCGGCAATTAGAGTCTGGGATTCTTGCGTTTTCAGTGACAAATGCGCTTCTTTTGTTCATATTCAAGGTTACCTGCTTGTTTCTGCTTCCTTCCCATGATGGCACGTACTGCTGGAGGATGTGAAACTTTTATGGTTCGGATTAAATCAAGTACCTTCCTCACGGTTGAGGGCCTATTCTACTGGTGAGAAGGCCGCTAAGGCAATAGGTAGTAGCTAACCAGGATGCCCCCTAATAAACGTAGGTCCTACTTGGTCAGTCCAGGTAGAGGAAGAACAGCTCTTTTAGAGAAGAAGTGTAACAGGACTGATCCTGTTACTGGCTTACAATGTATCTTGCGAGGAAGCGCGCAATACAATTAGGGCAGGATTAGTTGGTAACAACAAATCCTATAATAAAAGTAAATATATCAATATTCACTTATCTGTTAGAACGCAAAATTAAGAGTGTTTATTTAATGGGTGGCTTAGAGGCTAATAGTATAGTAACTAACTAATTAATATAATAATATCAAGTCTTTAACTAACTGTACTATTAGTTAACCTGCAAGATTCGGTATTAATACCGAATCGACTTTTCCTTCTTAGATTATAATAACTTATAATCTCTTATTTAAATTTCAGACAACGCGTCTGAAATTCAACTGTGATATTCTAACTTGAATATCAATTATGTAATGGCACCCCATTACATCACCCCCCACTTAAGGTGGTTGGCCAATAATAGTTCTTATTTTGGCCAATCATGGGGGCACTTGTTCGTCGGAATTTCTCATTCACCAACTGATTGACCATCGACTCGATGGTCAAAGCACACGGCAGCGGCGCTCTAAAGAGCGCTGCTGAAAACAATGAAGGAGCTTCTTCCTCCGCCTCAGCACTAGGTGCTGAGGTGTTGAGTGACAACGGTGACGCTGCATTAGCAGCGTCAACTACGCAAAGGTCGGAAGACGTACCGTCTTCGACCACAGATGCTGCTAAGGCGGCATCTGACAAGAAACAGGGAGATTTTGCTAATGCAACATCTCGCATGATGGCAACTTCCAAATGGCGTGTTGCCAAGAGGGCCATGTTCTGGAGTTCTGACTCCGAACAAAGTGATGGGGATACAGCTGTCCCCACTAAAGGATCTAGCGAGTCGAAACTCGATAGGTGCTCATCGCCTAACATCGATGACGACTCTGGTGTCGCTGTCTGCTATGGCAGCGACAATGATCATCACAGGTGGTTGCGGGAACGCAGAGCCCCACCTGGACCAAGTACTTCTCCTCGTCGGGGTGATTTAACCCCGGCGCGTGGTGTTGAAGCAGGCGGTGCTCCGCCTGCTAAAAGGGCTCGAACAGAAGCGGCGGCTGCCGCTTCTAAAGCGTATCATCGTACGGAACCACATGTTCCGTACAAAATGGGGTTTTGGACCCCTGGCTGGGCTATTGCCCCCAACAGTGGCGGTCACCGTAAGCGGGACTGCCAGTATGCGTTGTTCGATATCAACGTGCTGGATAACTGCGAAGACATCCAGTCACGTCGATTCGATCGAAGTACAGACGATAGACGTCTGTACTTTATTGACCTCTTTTTCCAGGTTCGATATTATTCGAGCTGGAAAGGGTCAAGGAAGAACAGGGACGATAAAGATGCCCTGACTCAGAGTTGGAATGCTTTTGTTGACAACTACAACAAAAGCCCAGATTATTACGTGAATAAAGTTCACGTAATGCGCGAGCGCTTTTTAAAGCACTCACGAACAGGCAAAATGGAATACATCCATTTTGCTTGCATCAAAGAAGGGTTAAAGTGTGGTGTCCCTTCTCACCTCGTTAGCACGCGATGTACGCAGGGCGCTCCTCGTCTGTCAGAGGAGGAGTTGCGGGGGTACGGTGGCTTTTCCGTTCCCGCCTAAATTCAGGGTTTAATTGATACCCTGAATACATCAACACCTACTGTTGATGCTACTTCGCGTTATGAGTTTGAGACTTCTTCTCAAACTCAGTCAAAAGGTGTGGGGCGTCGGCCCTCAGAACCTCAATCTGTTCCCAAGAGTCGAACTCTTGGGGATATCCCAGCCAGCGTACCAAGTACTCGGTACGCTGCCTCTTCTTCGAAGGCACCGAGCGCTTCGAGATCAAGCGCTCGAGGATATATCGCTTGTTCCCCTGATTATCAATCAGGGGCGGCGGAGATTGAGAATTCCCTCGCCGTTGTTGTTGCGGAGCATGGTTCTTTTCTCCGCAAGCTCGAGGAGGGTTATTCCTCCTTGAGCAGCGATATGTCTCAGTGTGTGAAGACATATCGGTCTCTTCGCGAGGATATCCGCTACATCCTCGGGGCGCACACTGCCCTCCAGCAGAAGAATGATCTTCTGTACATCGAGCTTTCCCGATATAAGGGAGAGCTCGATTGGCGCACGGCTCATCTTGAGCAGTCGAAGGCGGAGGTAACGACTCTCCGCTCTGCTCACCAACGGCTGGAGGCCGATTACAAGTCTCTCTTGGGAGACTTGGAGAAGCACGGCATCTTCCGTGGTTCTGCGTCTCGTCGTAAGACGAAGACGAGTGATACGGCTTGAGCCGTCCAACATAGAATGTTGGGCGAAGCCGCATTGCTGTGGGAATGTCTAAGGTATAGGCATTCCCCCGAATCTCTTGGACCTTGAAAGGTCCAATGTACTTAGGAAGCAACTTCTGTGTAGGGAAGTTGCTTATTGCATGTGTAGGCAAATTAGTAGTACTTAATAATACTAATTCACCTTTAAGAAAGAAGTTTTTGTTCTTCCTTCCTTGTTTATATGCATTTTGCTTCTGCTTCTCAAAAGCAGAGGCAAGTGCATCTTTTACATAGCGTATTACAGCTTGGAGCTGTAATAGGAATTCATCTACTGCTTTATCAGCAGTAGGTGCATTGTCCTCGTTGTCTGCAGCCATTGCTGCAGACACATATTCAGCGTATGCAGCTTCAGTTTCAATTGAAGCTGCTTCCGCTTCTACTGTATTTTCAGTATAAGAGCCATCGTTTTGTTCACAAGTTGCAGTCGCAACTTGCGCATTGACTCGCTCAAAATTTGAGCGGGTCCCTCCCCCACTTAGATTTGGCGTACCGCCAAGTAAATCTGGGGTTCGTGGATGCCTTAAGGCATTCACGTAGAACGGTGTATGCTTAGTTGAATCATGCACCGAATTGTTAATCGCAAATTCAGTGAGTGACAGGTAGTCACTCCACTGTTGAAAGGCATGTGCGTATGATCGCAACATGTCTCCGAGAACGCGGTTAACCCCTTCCGTCTGCCCATCCGTTTCCGGATGGTCCGCAGTTGACATCTTCAACTGGGTTCCCAACAATGAGAACGTTTCTTGCCAGAAACGTCCTGTAAATCTCGGATCTCGATCCGAGACAATGTCTTACGGCATTACGTGCAAACGGAATACCGTATCAACGAATATCCGCGCCGTTTGAGCGGCGGTTACATTCGCTGATACTGCAGTAAGATGTACCATCTTACTGAAACGGTCTACAAAGACCACTATTCCGGTCTTCCGACTATTGTCGGGTGGAAGACCGAATACGAAGTCCATTGAAATGGACTTCCAACACTCTGTCGGAACCGGCAGAGATTGAAGCGGAGCCTGTGCAGACTGCGCAGGCTTAACGCGCTGGCAAATCTTGGTAGCGCGTACGTATTTCCGTACCCACTTGTACTGGTTTCGCCAGTAAAATCACGTGCGAGAGAAGCGTATGTCTTCTCTTGACCTTGATGCCCCGAAATCGCTGCATCATGATACTCAAAAATAATTTGATGTTTGAGATCATCGTCGTTTGGAACGACGATGCGACTTTTATCTTTTTGGTCTGTGCTGTAAAGCAGCAGACCATCGTGCAGTCGATTTCGATGCACGCAAGCGCGGAGGAACTCTGGGAGTTCGTCGCGCTTCTCACTTGATTGATTACTTAAGTAATTAATCAACAGACGTGTCTCCTCGTCTGTTTTGCACGCCTCGCGTACTTGTCGTATAATTGACGACGACAAAGCAGTGCAACGGATCGCGTTTGCACTGGCACCTTCGGTTACGGACGGTTTCGTCTCGTAATCGGGCCTTCGTGATAGCGCATCCGCTATCACGTTCAGCTTTCCGGGTTTTAGTCAACGTAAAGTTGTATTAAGCAAAGAATGACAGCCATCGAGCCATTCTTTGAGAAATGTGTGGTGAATTCACGGCCGTGCGTAGCGACGCATGGTCCGTGTAAACCACAAACGGTCTATCTCCCAATAGATAGATCCGAAACTTGGCCAGTGCGTACTTCATGGCAAGGAGTTCCTTATCATGCACTGGATAGTTGCGCTCGGCTGGGCGAAACTGACGCGATTGATAGCAGATTACGCGATCACGATCATCCTGATCACGCTGCATCAAAGCACAGCCGATAGCGAAATCGATCGCGGCGCAAACGACGTGGAACGGACGTTCATTATCGGCTATAGCCAAGACAGGCGCTTCAGTCAAGCTTTGCTTGACTGCATCAAAAGCATCTTGACATTGGGTATCCCAATGCCATTCGACATCTTTCTTAAGTAATTGAGAAAGAGGTCGTATTAACCCAGCATAGTTGCACGAATACTTGTGCAAATATGTTGCCAACCCAAGGAACTTTCGAAGTTCCTTAACGTTGTTTGGCATAGGACATTCAACGATCGCCCTGATCTTTTCTGGATCAGGAAGCACCCCGTTCTTGCCCACAAAGCATCCAAGGACGGGTATCTCAGGTGCACCAAAGGTGCACTTCTTCAGATTTTGCATAGAGCTTATGCTTACGCATAAGCTCTAAAACTCGACGTAGATGCTTCCTATGGACATCTACATCGCTTTTATCGTGTTCACCCTTACTATGGATGAACACGTCATCGAAATAACTCGGTTCGAATTCTCGCACCGGGCGTAATAGATGCGTTACGCATCTGTTAAACGTAGCAGGGGCATTTCGAAGCCCCTGGCGGCATAACAAGCCACTCTCAAAGCATGCCGCTTGGGGTGCTCACCGCCGTGAGAGGGATATCCTTCTCACGCATTAGGATTTGATAAAATCCATCTCTTAGATCGAGAGCACTAAAGATTGTGCTCCCGCACATGCCATCCATGATGACATCCTTCCGCGGTATCGGTTTCTGTGCCGGTACCGTCGCTGCGTTCAGCTTTTTGTAAGCGTGAACGGTTCTCCACCCACCTGTGGACTTCTTCACACAAAAGGTGGGGGTAGAGTGCGGTGAGGTAGACTCCCGCACTTGGCCTGATTTACGACGAGCTTTGAAAAACTCGTCGATCGCTTTTACCTGATCACGCGACAACGTCCATTGCCGCGTAACACAATACTTCGTGCCTGGCACGAGGTCAATCTCATGACGAGTTCCCTTATCCTTAGGAAGATCGCTAGGTACTTCTTCTGGTAATACGTCAGCGTATTCCCGAAGTACCTCATAAAATGGGGAGTTCGCTTTAAGCGACTCCCAGCTCTGCGCTTCAAAGCGCTGAACTTTGGTTTGATCATTGGGAACCTCTTTCCCAATGTTTTCCACTTGTAATGTGGATATTCGTTCATGAATATCCACTGCATCATCTGTTGCAACGATGATACAGATCTGTACGATCTGACCATCGTGCAAGTTTCTCATAAACTTCTTCCAGCTTAGCGCTGGAAGAGCCATCACCTCCGAACCTTTTTCGGAGGGTGTTCCATCAACAGAGACTGGGTAGCTAATCCGGTCTCCGTTTGCGTCAAGACGTTAATCGTCTCGACGGAACTGCCCATGCAATCAGACGCACTCGTCTGATTGGCTGCTACACGGTGATTACGATTCACCGTGTGCAAATACTCATCATCATGGTGACCGCTGCCTACCATGGAATTTTGGCGATCAGATGTGCTCGTCTGATCGGCCGCCTGTCCTGCGACACGGTGGTCTTTATCATCCGTGCACATCGCTAACGCAACGTGGTGGGCACTGGCCACCACGGAGCTGTGATCACGATTGCACTCGATCGTGAGTTCACTCTCATCAACACGGAATTCTTTCATCGTGTTGGAACCTTCGGTCGCACAGTGGGTGTTTCCCACTGTGGATACTATTTCATTCTCACGGTGGGTGTTTTCCACCGTGGATATCACTTCATTCTAACGGTGGTCTTTATCACCCGTGGAATGTTTCTCTCCAACACGCAACGACTCTTCTGTTGCGTGTGGTAGTCCCTCTGGACTCTCACCAGCGGAGGTACCTTCCGCTGATCGTGTCAGAACAGACCTGGTGGTGCCATCGCTATCCACCAGACTGTCTGACGCTGCGGTTGTATCCTCTGATACAGCCGGATTACACACAGGGTGATCAGATCCTGTGCGTCCGCCGCAGTCGATCGATAGGTTAACCCAGTCGATCGAAGGTTTAAACTTGGACATCCATGGGATTCCAAGTATCACATCGAACTTGTCATCTAGATCGAGGACGATGAATTCATCCTCGAATGACAGTTCATTCAATTCGAAGCGTGTTTTAATAACACGCTTTGGAATAGTCACGGTTGCACCTGTTGCTAACCGGACTGACAACATACTTCGTGGGGTCTCTACCTCAACGAAGCTCAACAGCGTTAGACTCTGAGTTCTAACGAAATTGTTTGACGCTACTGTGTCAAACAAAGCTCGCATGGGGACATCGCTCCCGTGAGGATTAACCTCCAGGTTGATAAGAGGCTTATCATCACCCTGCACCTTTTGACAGGACATAGTCCCGTCTGGGGCTATTACCCTCACATGCCCTATGTCGGCATGTGGGATAACATTCCCAGTAGGGCGCCCCGCCCCTACTGGTGATCTACGTTTTTTGCACCAACAGGGTGATGTCCCTGTTGGTGTCGCCGTGCAGCGGACGGTTCCGTCCGCTGACTGCGTGGCACTGGACGCGGTGCCAAACACTCATGGGCAAAATGTCCCACTTTCGCGCATCTATTGCAGCGAATGTTCTTCTTAAATTTCGGTTGCCTCGAGTTCGAAGCAACCGCAACCGATAGGTCCATCGGCTCTGGACCTCCACCGCCCATGCTCTAGCGCGGGTGGCTGTTTCTTGAGACGAAGTGTGAACTTCGTCTGCCCGACTGCGGATTGTTGACATGCTGTTGCGGCATGTCAAAAGCGAAGGGCTGTTGAGCCCTTCGGCTGTACCCAGCATGCGATGACGCTGATCGCATGCTGAACAGTTCACGGATGCTCATATCAATGGCATCCCTTAGAGTCTTTGGCGGGTGCCGGTAAAGACTCTGTTTGACGGGACCATCATTGAGTCCCTTCATGAAGCCAGTGACCTGCATATCAGGGGGCACCGGATCATACACAATATTTGACAGCAAATATTGCATCTTCTGAGCGTAAGCTTGAAGGTCAAGCTTACCTTGCCGGAGTTCCATGAACTCCTGCCGACTACTTAGCTCCATTTCTGGAGCTTCAAAGTTGAGCTTTAGCTCAGCTTTAAATTCCTTATAAGTAAGGAACGCAGAGTCATCAGTGGCTCTGCGACTCATCGCCCATTCCCTGGCTCTACCGCCTAGACATGTTGTGGCGAAGTACGCCTGTTGACGTTCGTCAACAATATTTTGCGCAGAGATGGCATCTTCCACCTCTGCGAACCATCTACGAAGGGGCTCGCCCTCTTCGCCGGTAAAGGGCGGTACTCGCGCCTTTACCACTTCAACGCTATGCTTTGTAGGTGCAGTTGCGGTCCGAGCTGCCTCTTGCGCGGGCCGTGCTGGATTTTCTAGGTGGTTTAGCCTAAAGCGATTCACCACCTCTATCGCTTCCTCCGGGGTCTTACCCAGGAGGAAGGTAAGGATGTCGGTCCCCATGGACCGAACCATTTCTACCGTCGCGTCTATACTACACGACGAGAAGTGGGGGAAGTGTTTCGTCACCACTTCCAGCGTTCTTTCTCGCTCGGCAGGCGTCATGTTTCACGACTTGATGCCGAGCGGCTCTTAGTCTTCGCTCCGCTAGTTGACTAGCGGAACGGAACTGTGGTCGTTAAGACGGACCCCAAAGTGCTACCAGGTGTAACAGGACTGATCATGTTACAGGCTTACACTGTGTTGTGCGAGGAAGAGCGCAATACAAGAAGGGTAGGATTAGTTGATGACAACTAATACTATACTAAAAGTAAATATAAATATTTACTTGTTTAGAACGCAAAATTAAGAGTGTTTATTAAATGGGCGGTTAGCGGCTAACAGTATAGTAATTACCTAACTAATATAATAATATCAAGTATTAAACTAACT
>CM047586.1:9310866-9351105 GCA_026184515.1 Peronosclerospora sorghi | reverse complement strand
AGTTAGTTTAATACTTGATATTATTATATTAGTTAGGTAATTACTATGCTGTTAGCCGCTAACCGCCCATTTAATAAACACTCTTAATTTTGCGTTCTAAACAAGTAAATATTTATATTTAATTTTAGTATAGTATTAGTTGTCATCAACTAATCCTACCCCTCTTGTATTGCGCGCTTCCTCGCACAACACAGTGTAAGCCTGTAACATGATCAGTCCTGTGACACCATCCATCGACATGAGCGTTCCGATTTTCTGAAGATTGACTGCCACGGGCACACGGGCGTATCCATACACCTTGTTGTCCGCTATGCAACCAAGCTTTGTCAGGCCTGTGATGTCCTTGGTAGAATTCATCACCACCGCAACCTAGCGGAACGACAAGCCATGGGACAGGTACCTGACTGCAAGGCGGAACTGCAACGGATTTTCTATGCTCACAACGTAGGAGCTGGGCACATCCATGCCGTCAGCGAGAACAGGCTTGAACAGATCCAGGGCGCGTGCCTTGGCGATGCAACCCTCCTCCTCTGCATCGAAGAACAGATCGCTGATGATCACATCAACTACAGGGAGCGGTAGCATGAACACAACTGGCTGGGAATGGCCGAAGTGACTGAAGATCGTGTTGACGAACGGCTTCTGCACATCGAAGAACGTCTTCTTTTCCTCATTGGAGGCGGAGCAATACTCGGTCCACTTGCGTGGATGATGAACAGCCATATGGGACCTGAAGAGCTCCGAGCGGAAGGGTGGTCCCGTCCAGCCCTTCACGTTCTTTGTTGGAGCTGGTGTCTTGCGCTTCGACCCGAACGCCTGGTTCACATCGGGTTCCTCTTTGCCGAAGGTGATGCACATGTGGCACTGAACGCCGGCCATGTACTTCTTGGTAGCGTGTCGGTCAACAATTTTTAGCCCATACTCCAGCACGTGTGACTCATTGAAGGGCGTGCTGCGCTTGCTCATATTGCGGTGATCAGGCAAACTTGCTTGTAGACTGGCCAGGTGGGGGGGGTTCTTTTATACCAGAATGAATTTACCACCTCAACACCAAAAAAAATAAAAAAGCACACTTTTCATTTTTGGCACATCCTGACACTCAAATTTGGCATATTTGGCATAAATTATTCAAATGCCAAATTTGACGAGGACTGGTCTGAAGGGCATGACATCTTTCATATTTGGTGTCCATTGCATCAAATTGATCTCGTTGTCCAGGCTGAGTACAAGAATCTGCTTGACGGTGATTTTATGGAGACATTGTGTAATAGGGTTACATTTGGTTGTATTCTGTTATGTTGTGTACGTAGGTACATTACGGTTGAGGTCAGTATTGACCGGTCCGAAAGGTTTGGACCTATTGGTTATTTTAACCAATCAGGGAAGGAGCCCTTGGTGGAGGCGTGGCATCCTGCCACGTGTTGATACACAGGTGGTGTACATTACATTTCGGCTAGGTACGAACGGAGTATGTAACGGGGTTACATTCGGGTAACACTGAGTGTTGGTGTACATTGGTACACCACGGTTGAGGCCAGTATTGGCCGGGTTGAAAGGTTTCGAACCTTTGGTTATTTTAACCAATCAGGGCATGGCCCCTTGGTGTGGTGGTGTCAGCCATTCACGTGTCAGTACACAGGTGTGTACACTACATTTTAGCTAGGTACGAATAGTAATATTCTACTTAGTGTTACATATAGTTTATATTAGTTTAAATAATTACATATTAAATATATATTCAGTTTACTTTCCACTCCGTAGTACAGACGCACGACCTCGACCGGTCGTGCGTGTAGCGAGTGCCGTAGCGTAAGGGGAGCCCTCCCCTTAGCTACACCCTTTGTAAGGGAGCCTTGCCGTTAAGGCACTAGTACAGGCTAGAGTAAACAAACCCGGGAATCTTGGCCCCGAGTAGGAGAGCTCTCTCCTACTAAGCCCTTAATAAGGGCGTATCGGCTAAGTGGCGGCGAACGCCGCTTTAAGGAAAGCCTTCCTCTGTGCGCTAGCCGCACCGTGCGTATACGCGCCGGCTAGATCTGGTAGCACTTGTAGTCAATCCAACACCTGTGTTGGTAGACTAGACATCCTCTGCAAAGGATGAATCAGGACGATTGGGATAGTTTGACCCTCGTCCAACAGGAAGCCTTTAAAAGGCTGTTACCCTTAACGGGGGAAGAAAGTATGAAGCTCCTAGTGGAGGAAGGCCTTGAGGCCGTAAAGGCAAGGGTGAATGCCCTCATCGCTCATGAGGCGAGTTGTGGTGGAGGTCATTCCACGGGGGTGCGCCCTCCATTATCGTTTAAGATAAAGGAGTTCACCGGAGAGAAGGGTGACAACCTTTATGTTTGGTTGCGAGAGGTCGAAATGGCCTTCGCCACAGCGAACATGACCGCTGATCACTTGCAAGTGGGACTCGCATTGACCCATCTTACGGGCAAAGCCCGTATATGGGCGTTTACATGCTCGGAATCAGTCAAGGACGTGTTTCCAACATGGAAGGTCCTTAAGCAGAAGCTTATGGACATGTACGCAACGCCTGATCTGGTTTTCCGGAATCAACTGGCGTTCCTGAGGTGCCGTCAAGGCACTATGGACATGGAGGTTTATATCCAGGAGCTTAAAACCCTGTAGGCAGGGATGTACGCGAAAGCGTATTCGGACGATGTGTCCATCCCCGTCTTCATGGGAGGCCTGAGAGAAGGGCCAGCACGTTCGGAATTGTTCCGATGCCGACCCGAATCCCTGGAAGAGGCATTCAAGATGGCGTTCAACGCCAAGAGGAACTTCCGTTCCTCTAAGGTGGGTCCCGAACCCATGGACCTGAGTCAGGTCGAAGCGGAGGAGAAACCTCCCGCTAAGAGTCATTCGGACTCTTTTTCACAGAGCTTCGAGACAGAGCTCTTGGCTATGCTGCAGCGGCGTGGGCTGCTGAGATGCTTCCTGTGTGGGAGCATGGATCATCTGAGGAACAGATGTCCGAAAAATCCCCAGCGAGACACTCGCTACAAGGGACCAAGGGTGGGGAAAAAGCCATTGTCCAAGCCGTCGGGAAACGACGGCTCCCAGTAGGTGTGGGACGCCCTACTGGGGGACCCCTCAGTGCTGTTAAGCCCCAGGGTAGGGGACGACAGCACAAAGCCCCGAGGGAAGCGGTGCTATCTAGCACCGAGTTGGTGTACCAGACAGGTTTGCTGGTAGTCCTTGCGGACGTGAAAGGCTTTGATAAGCCTTGGAGAGTCTTGATAGACTCTGGAGCGTCTGACAATTATGTCAGACGGGATTCTGTTGTGAAGAGTCGGCTGTATGCCGATGCCCTAGAGGCACGTTCTCGTGACGTTGTCACGGTCCGTCTTGCGACGGGCGTACAGGTTTCTGTACCCAAGGTATCGATTGACCTTAAGATGAAGTTTGCAGACTTCGACAGCTTAGAACGTTGCCTAGTCCTGGATTTGGACTCGAGGTATGACCTCATTTTGGGCGTGAAGTGGCTGGAACGCCACGAGCCATGGATAGACTGGAAGTCTAAGTCCATTGGATCAACGCACCCGCGATCGGGTGAAGCATTGGCGAGTCATGAACCCACCTTTGCTCGATCGCAAAAGCGATTCTGGAGAGCGATGCCAGAGATTGGATGTCTGAAATGATCATTCCCAATGAGGTCAAGGAAGTGTTCCTTCACGATGGGGATTCGGCGGTTACTCCCCACTCCGATATAGACAAGACTGGTGATTAGCCAATGGTAGAGGTGGATTCCTCTGAGGTTAAGCGCGAGGCGCTTCCACGCGAAGAGACCCGTAGTTCGTCTCTTTTACACGTCGGAAATGATTCCGACCACGCCGTTATAGGCGAGACTGGGGAGCTACCTGTGGTAACTCCAGTGGTAGGGGTAGAGACCCCTGTGGTTAAGCGCTAGGCGCTTCCAAGCGAAGAGACCCGTAGTTCGTCTCTTTCGCACGTCGGAAATGATTCCGACTATGCCGTTATAGGTGAGAACTGCGAGTCACCGGTGGTAGAGGTAGAGACCTCTGTGGATAGGCGCGTGGCGCTTCCAGTAGATGGGGCAATTGACTCCCCCCATTTGGGTCTCGGGATGAGTCCCGAGGCCAGTAGTCAGCAGTCCTACAGGATGCTGAATAGTGTGACAGGTGTTGTCACAGAAGGCGTAAGCCTGGAACGGTTGCCTGGGGTAGGCGAACTGTTGGCGTTGGAGGAGATGTCCTTCAACGAGTTTGAGACTGCTTTGAAAGCAGATGAAATCGACGAGGTCGTCGTGTTGCGTCCGGAAGAGGAGTTGAACTCCTCATCCACGATGGACGAGTCAGTTTTGGTGAAAACCAAACAGGCATTAAATGCCCGAAGCGGTCACAAGATCCTCGCGGATCCTGATGACCCTTACCATTCCTTATTAAAGGAATTCGGAGATGTCATTAGTGACAACCCGCCGATGGGGTTACCACCGGATCGGGGGTCCGACGTGAAATTGATTTGGTTCCCGGAACCAAATACTGCGTCACTAGGCAGTGGCCTCTCCCCAAGGAGCAATGCGACGTCATCGACGCATTCTTCAAGGGGAAAGAAGAGGCAGGGATGGTGCGGGAGAGCAAGTCTCCCCACTCATCTCCCACTTCTTGTGTTCGTAAACCGAACGGGAAGTGGCGCATTGTGCATGCGTGCAACAAGCTGAATGCAGCTACTGTACCCATGCAAACTCCGATTGCTCGGAAGGATGTCCTCCAGAATGATATGGCAGGCTGTACTGCTTACAGTGCCTTAGATCTGGTGAACGGGTATTATCAGGTGCTCATACGAGCGTCCGATATTCCGCTGACAGCGGTTATCACGCCTAGTGGCATGCTGTGGGAGTGGCTTGTTATGCCACAAGGGCTTTCAAATGCACCAGCGACTTTCAATCGCTTGGTGACTCAACTCTTCCGCCCTCATAGGAAGTACGCTCAGACGTACTTCGACGATATATATGTCCATAGTCGTGCGGAAGGCGACTCGTCTGATGTTCAGACGCATCTGATACACCTTCGAGAAGTGCTCGAATGTATGCGAGAATATAAGTTATATGCAAACGCATCCAAGTGTATCTTTGTGCTGAGGAAATTCCTTTCCTCGGATGCTTCGTCGGTAAGGATGGAGTGCGGGCGGATACCGCGAAGGTGAAAGCCATTGTGGAGTGGCCTTCGCCTGTAAATCTTAGAGATTTACGGAAGTGGCTTGGATTAGCCAACTATCTCCATAAGTACAGCGAGAACTACGCTGAAATGGCGAAGCCATTGACCGACCTTCTTAAGAAGGATGTTGATTGGTGTTGGGAAACTGAACACCAAAACGCTTTTGAAGCGGTTAAGGGGAGCTTGTTGAAAGCTCCCGTTCTTTCTCTCCCAGATTCTGGGAAACCATTTAGTGTCGTCTGCGACGCCTCCGATTTCGCAATCGGATGTGCTTTGTTACAAGCAGACGATGCAGGAAGGGAAGGCGTTATCGCGTTTGAGTCGAGGCAGCTTAAAGCTGCAGAACGGAGTTATCCCGTTCAGGACAAGGAGCTACTTGCAATGAAGTATGCTCTTGTAAAATTTAGGGTTCACCTACTCGGCTCAAAGCCGTTCGTGGTTTATACTGACCACGCGTCCTTACGGACAGCGACAAAGTCGCCTCATCTCTCGCAACGGATGGCCCGTTGGCTCTCCTTCTTTGCGGAGTATAACTTTGAGGTTAAGTATAAACCCGGCAAGCAGAACGTGCTTGCAGACGCGTTGTCGCGTCGTCCCGATTACGAGCTCGCTCACGCGACATTCGTCACCACGTCAGTGGTGGATCTCATACGCCAGGCGTATGAGAAAGATCCACAGTGTACGGCGCTTATCAGCGCGTTGGGTGAAAAGGTCTTGGCTCGTCTGAGCCAACCCTGTCAAGTCGATCTAGAGCTCGGTTACACCGTTACAGTTACTGT
Organism: Peronosclerospora sorghi; assembly: GCA_026184515.1. Classification (NCBI taxonomy): domain Eukaryota; phylum Oomycota; class Peronosporomycetes; order Peronosporales; family Peronosporaceae; genus Peronosclerospora; species Peronosclerospora sorghi. The sequence continues at coordinate 9,345,146 of CM047586.1, read as the reverse complement.
GACGGTCTGCTATATTATAGCACGGGAGCGGAGGACACTCCGCGGGTGGTAGTTCCTCATGATGGGGAACTGAAGTATAGAGTCCTCTTTGAGGCACATGACGCCCCTACCGGGGGTCATTTAGGTCGGGATAAGACCTACAGCGCTTTAAGCGCTTTGTATTGGTGGCCCAATATGTATAAGTGGGTCGGTGCGTATATACGCACCTGTGAGACGTGTCAGAGGGTTAAACCCTCTGCAAGTTCAGCTGCGCCTTTGGCGAGCTTATCGGTTCCAACGGAGTGTTGGAAATCCATTAGCATGGATTTTATCTTCGGTTTTCCGAAGGATAAGGCCGGGAACACCGGCATATGGGTCTTTGTAGACCGTTTGAGCAAGATGGCTCACCTGGCGGCGGTGCCAGAGTCCATAGATGAACAAGAAACGGCGAAAGTGTTCCTAGACCGTGTCTTTCGACAGCATGGTCTACCCGATTCCGTTGTGTCGGATCGGGATCCCCGTTTTACGGGACAATTCTTGGGAGCGTTGTTTAAGTGTTAGGCACCAAGCTCCTCATGTCCACTGCGGATCATCCGCAGACGGACGGTCAGACGGAACGCGTTAATCGCGTTGTGGAGGATATTCTCCGGAGTTTATGTCCGGATTCTCCAAGAGTTGGAGTGAGATGCTTCCGATGGTTGAATTTGCTATCAACAATTCGGTACATGCATCTACGGGGTTTACCCCGTTTTATGTGATCGGATTAGTGAATCCGAGGGTTCGGTTGACGCCACTTTTGTGTGGCCCAGGGCTTGAGGGGGGAGGATTCCCCGGTGTCAGCCCTGTATCGGTGCGAAAGCACATCGATAAGTTTTTATCGACGCGCCTTAGTGTCTTACGACACGTCTGCGATGCCATGGCGGAAAGCCAAGACAAGCAGAAGGAGCAAGATGACCGAAAGGGACGGCGTAACAAAAAGGTATACAGAGTAGGAGAAAGTGTTTTATTAAACGCTAAAAACCTTCCTACACATGCAGTTTTTAACTTGTTACAGAACAAACTGCGCCCCAGGTTTGTGGGCCTTGTCGTACACCTTAGACATCCCGAAGGCGATGCGTACGCATCCAACCTTTTATGTCGGTATGCTTAAGCCATACCAGGACCCGGAGGCGGGTCCCCTCCTGGAGGAGGGTGGAAAGGCGGATAGCCGTAAGGCACCGCAGGGCGAAGGAAGCCCGAAAGGGCTAAAATGCGACCACGAAGCTCCGCAACGGTCGTCTCGAGAGAGGCAAGCCGCCTCTCGAAGCCATCAGTGGCATCCCGCTCATCGCGGATCCCCTCGTGGAGATCATGGATGCGAAGGCTGTGTCGATCACAGCGCGCACGAATCTCACGTCACAATTGTGCGACCTCCTTCTCCAATGCTCGATGCGGAGAGTACTCCCCACTTTCATGTGGAGAGGCTGATGGCGCGGCGCCATCATCAGGGTCAAACCCAGTATCTGGTGAAGTGGAGAGGTTATCCACACTCACAGAGTTCGTGGGAGTTCGAGACTCCCCTACGGCAGGATTGCCGCGACGTCGTTGACAATTTTGAGCGGGAGAATCCCGCTGTAGGTCAGCGACCAGAGGGGCATGAGAAGCCTCTTCACTCCCAATAAGTGGGAGTTGGCTGGAGGGAGGCAGATGTGGCGACCACACTGTCTCCGGACACCAGGGTGGAGACAGGGGCGCTGGCGTAGCGCCGTGCGATACGGAGCACGTAGTTGCTCCATCGCCTTAGCTTTGGCAAATGTAAGGCGCAACACCCTCTCCACCCAAATGTCTCGACGGGAATAGCTGTCATGCAGCTCATCGAAGCTGGGTAGAATCTTCTCCCCTTCCGCCCAAGCGCGAAACTTCTTCTCTGCGTCAACGGCACTTTTTCCCGGAGAAAGAACGAAAGGAACTTCGCGGAGGTTCTCAACAGGGGCACCTTGTGCCTGCCTGTTTAAGCGCTCTCGGTACGAGAAGCTAGTGAACTGCTTTTGTGTAAGCAGTTGTTGCCGGAGTTTCTCACGGCGTTCGCGTTGGTACGTCTGTTCAGCCGCGGGGCCAGGGGTATAGGACGCTAGACTAGTCCTTACCAAACGCCTGGACCATTTTGGAAGGTCACGGGGACCATCGAAATTATAAGCCGCCCTTGACGGGCGTTTGGGGGAGCGCAACGCAGCCCTTAGTGCCTGTGCGGCAAGCTGGGAGTCTTGAGCTGCGTCCAGCTCATTAGTGATGATCGCCTTTGGCGATTCGGATGTATCATCCGATACAGGCAGGGGTGCCGCACTGGTTAGTGCATTTTCCTTTCGTGTGGGGAAGGGATTAGGCTGCCGACAACGCCGTTCGGCGCTGTCAGAGCGGCTCACCATTGTGGAGGTATCCCCAAAGGCATCCACGTCCGAGTTTTCGGAGTAGTCTACCTCTTCTAGAGGAGACGCCATAGCACCACTAGAGGTGTACATATGGATGGCCAGGGGAACTGGCGTTGGAGTTCTCCAACAAAATTTTGATTATTGCGTAAGCAATAGTCTTGATGGGGGAGGATGTAACGGGGTTACATTCGGGTAGCACTGAGTGTTGGTGTACATTGGTACACCACGGTTGAGGCCAGTATTGGCCGGGTTGAAAGGTTTCGAACCTTTAGTTATTTTATCCAATCAGGGCATGGGCCCTTGGTGTGGTGGTGTCAGCCATCCACGTGTCAGTACACAGGTGTGTACACTACATTTCAGCTAGGTACGAATAGTAATATTCTACTTAGTGTTACATATAGTTTATATTAGTTTAAATAATTACATATTAAATATATATTCAGTTTACTTTCCACTCCGTAGTAAAGACGCACGACCTCGACCGGTCGTGCGTGTAGTGAGTGCCGTAGCGTAAGGGGAGCCCTCCCCTTAGCTACACCCTTTGTAAGGGAGCCTTGCCGTTAAGGCACTAGTACAGGCTAGAGTAAACAAACCCGGGAATCTTGGCCCCGAGTAGGAGAGCTCTCTCCTACTAAGCCCTTAATAAGGGCGTATCGGCTAAGTAGCGGCGAACGCCGCTTTAAGGAAAGCCTTCCTCTGTGCGCTAGCCGCACCGTGCGTATACGCGCCGGCTAGATCTGGTAGCACTTGTAGTCAATCCAACACCTGTATTGGTAGACGACAACATCCTCTTCAAAGGATGATTCAGGACGATTGGGATAGGCTAACCCTCGTCCAGCCGGAAGCCTTTAATAGGCTGTTATCCATACTGAGTGAAGAAAGCATGCAGCCCCTAGTGGAGCAGGGCCTTGATGTCGTAAAGGCGAGGTTCAACGACCTCATCGCCCATGAGGTGAATTTTCGTGGAAGTCATTCCACGTCCACGGTGGTGCGCCCTCCGTTTTCCTTTAAGATACAGGAATTCACCGGTGAAAAAGGTGATCCCTTTATGTGTGGCTTCGAGAGGTCGAAAAAACGGCCTTCACCACAGCGAATGTGATCGCGGATCACTTGCAAGTGGATCTTGCACTGACCCATCTTACGGGTAAAGCCCGTGCATGGGCTTTCACGTGTTCGGATTCGGTCACGGACGTGTTCACAACCTGGGAAGTCCTTAAGCAAAAACTTATGGACATGTATGCCACGCCTGATCTGGTTTTCCAGAATCAGCTGGCGTTTCTGAGGTGCCGTCAGGGTACTAGGGACATGGAAACATATATCCAAGAACTTAAGACCCTGTTGGCGGGGATTTACGCGAAAGCGTATTCGGACGATGTGTCCAATCCCGTGTTCATGGGAGGCCTGAAAGAAGGGCCAGAACGTTCGGAACTCTTCCGATGCCGTCCCCAATCCCTGGGGGAAGCATTTAAGATGGTGTTCAACGCCGAAAGGAACTTTCGTTCCTCTAATGTAACGGGGTTACATTCGAGTTACATTTAGTGTTGGTGTACATGAGTACACTACGGTTGAGGTCAGTATTGACCGGTTTGAAAGGTTTCGAACCTTTGGTTATTTTAACCAATGAGGGCATGAGCCCTTGGGTGGTGGTGTGTCAGCCATCCACGTGTCGGTACACAGGTGTGTACATTACATTTTAGCTAGGTACGAATTGGGTATATTCTACTTAGTATTACATATAGTTTACATTAGTTTAAATTAATTTAGGCTAATTACATATTAAATATATTCAGTTTACATTTCACTCTAAAGTGCAGACGCGCGACCTCGACCGGTCGCGCGTGCAGTGAGTGTCGTAGGTAAGAGGGAGCCCTCCCTTTACTTACACCCCGTAAAGGGAACACAGCCGTTAAGGCTAAGTAGTAAACCAACCCGGGAATCTTGGCCCCGAGTAGGAGAGCTCTCCTACTAAGCCCTTTATAAGGGCGTATCGACTAAGTATCGGTAGATACCGCTTTAAGGAAGAGTCTTCCTATGTGCGCTAGCCGCACCGTGCGTATACGCACCGGCTACATCTAAGGTGGGTCCCGAACCCAGGTCGAAGCGGAGGAGAAACCTTCCGCTAAGAGTCACTCTGACTCCTTCTCGCAGAGCTTCGAAGAGGATCTCCTTGCAATGTTGCAGCGGCGTAGGCCGCTAATATGCTTTGTGTGCGGAAGTGCGGATCATCTGCGGAACAGATGTCCAAGAAACCCCCAGCGAGATACTCGATATAAGGGGCCGAGGGAGGGTAAAAGGCCCTCGACCAAGCCTTCGGAAAACGACGGTTCCCAGTAGGTGCCGGGCGCCCTACTGGGAGATCCCTCAGTGCTGTTAATCCCCAGGGTAGGGGACGACAGCACAAAGCCCCGAGGGAAAAGGTGCATTATAGTACCGAGTTGGTGTACCAGACAGGTTTGCTGGTTGTCCTTGCGGACGTGAAAGGCTTTGATAAGCCTTGGAGAGTCTTGATAGACTCTGGAGCGTCTGACAATTATGTCAGACGGGCTTTTGTAGAGAAGAGTCTGCTGTATGCTGAGGCCCTAGAGGCACGTTCTCGTGACGTTGTCACGGTCCGTCTAGCGACGGGTGTACAGGTTTCTGTACCCAAGGTATCGATTGACCTTAAGCAGAAGTTTGCAGACTTCGACAGCTTAGAACGTTGCCTAGTATTGGATTTGGCCTCAAGTTATGACCTCATTCTGGGCATGAAGTTGCTGGAGCGTCACGAGTCATGGATAAACTGGAAGTCTAAGTCCATTGGATCAACGCACCCGCGATCGGGTGAAGCATTGGCGAGTCATGAACCCACCTTTGCTCGATCGCAAAAGCGATTATGGCGAGCGATGCCAGAGATTGGATGTCTGAAATGATCATTCCCAATGAGGTCAAGGAAGTGTTCCTTCACGAGGGGGATTCGGCGGTTACTCCCCACTCCGATATAGACAAGACTGGTGATTCGCCAGTGGTAGAGGTGGATTCCTCTGAGGTTAAGCGCGAGTCGCTTCCTAAAGAAGAGACCCGTATTTTGTCATTTCTTCAGGTCGGAATCGATTACTACCACTCCGTGTTCGGCGAAAAAGTTGCGACTCCAGTGGTAGGGGTAGAGACCCCTGTGGTTAAGCGCGAGGCGCTTCCAAGCGGAGAGACCCGTATTTCGTCTCTTCCGCACGTTGGAATTTATTCCGACCACGCCGTATTAGGTGAGACCGGCGAGTCACCAGTGGTAGTGGTAACGACCTCTGTGGATAGACGCGATGCGCCTCCAATTGATGGGGCATTTGACTCCCCCCATCTGGGTCCCGTGATGAGTCCCGAGGCCGGTAGTCAGCAGTCCTACAGGATGCTGAATAGTGTGACAGGTGTTGTCACAGAAGGCGTAAGCCTGGAACGGTTTCCTGCGGTAAGCGAACTGTTGTCGTTGGAGGTGATGTTCTTCAATGAGTTTGAGACTGCTGTAAAAGCAGGTGAACTCGACGATATTGTCGTGTTGCGTCCGGAAGAGGAGTTAAACTCCTCATCCACGATGGACGAGTCAGTTTTGGTGAAAACCAAACAGGCATTGAATGCCCGAAGCGGTCACAAGATCCTCGCGGATCCTGATGACCCTTACCATTACTTACTTAAGGAATTTGGAGATGTCATTAGTGACAACCCGCCGATGGGGTTACCACCGGATCGGGGAGTCCGACATGAAATTGATTTAGTTCCTGGAACCAAATACTGCGTCACTAGGCAGTGGCCTCTCCCCAAGGAGCAATGCGACGTCATCGACGCATTCTTCAAGGGGAAAGAAGAGGCAGGGATGGTGCGGGAGAGCAAGTCTCCCCACTCGTCTCCCACTTCTTGTGTTCGTAAACCGAACGGGAAGTGGCGCATTGTGCATGCGTGCAACAAGCTGAATGCAGCTACTGTACCCATGCAAACTCCGATTGCTCGGAAGGATGTCCTCCAGAATGATATGGCAGGCTGTACTGCTTACAGTGACTTAGATCCGGTGAACGGGTATTATCAGGTGCTCATGCGAGCATCCGATATTCCGCTGACAGCGGTTATCACGCCTAGTGGCATGCTGTGGGAGTGGCTTGTTATGCCACCAGGGCTTTCGAATGCGCCAGCGACTTTTAATCGCTTGGTGATGTGGTGGAGTCAAATTCAAAATCGAACACCGTAGTGTCGAGAACCTGACCACCATCGTGCCCGGCCGCCCAACTTACGGTGGGGGGGAGTACCCCGCGAGCCTTCGCCCACGATCCGATCCGATCGTCCGCTGCTGGCGGACGACCGGTCATCAACACAGGACTCCTGGCCCGATTTGTTCTTCATCCCATCTTGTGTACCCGATGGAATGGGCTGGTAACACACTCGGTGGATCGGTGCTGGGAATTGACTTGTGGTCTAAATGTGGGGACCGTGCTAGGTGGTGTACCCGGGGCGGAACTCTTCACCCTGGGTACGGGTAGACCAGTTATACTCCAAGTAAATATACTTCAAAGGGTAGATCGCTTAACCGATCGTAGAGACCAACCAATATGAGAAATAAACTCCAGTAATCCAATAGGGAGATCAAAATGAGAATGTGACAAACTCCACGAACGATATCTCCACGTAACAATTCCAAAGACTTAATAACACGTTCCAAACGTGCGTAACTTGAACTTGGGAAGCCGACCAAAATGTACTCCCGTCGAGGAACTTCCGGCGGCCCAAGTGCGTCTGTAACGCGTCCCGGACGGGTATAATGAGCTGGAGGGGATTACGCGACCCTCCGCTCCCAAACACTCTGCGGCGTGCAGAGGCGACGATCGGCGAGACTTCTGAGTTCGCGATCTAGTTGTCGCCAACACATGCACCTGATCAGGGCTGTCCTTGGGCTTGATCAACTCCGGGAGCCTGTTTTTATGTACATAAGTTCATGTAGAACGACCTCCTCGGTGATCGTCGCCCCGATCTGGTCCCGCATAGCTTGGGTCACGAGGTGATCGGCTCTTCTGTTACAATACCGTTTCACGTGCAATAGCTCGTGGTTGGGATAGTCTTTCAGTGCCTTCATCACCCGATCATTCAGCAACTTCAGCCGTTGCGCCTTACAGTCGATCTCCCCGGTGATCTGCCTTATCACTAGGTTGGAGTCACCACATATGATGATCCGCCCTTTCTTTTGTGATGACAGCAGATCAAGACATAGAAGGAGCCCCCGACATTCCGCCTCGTTGGACGTTATGTCAGGCGTGAAATCAGCGGCGGCTGCTACTATAGACCATTGTGGTAACTTCCACAGTATGGCACTATAGGAGCCGACCTTCTTCTTCACGCTAGCCGATCCGTCGAAACTCAAGACCAGGAGTTCCTCATCCCGATCGACGATCGGTGGCGGCAGTGAGATTGAGTGTCGAGGTTGCTTCCTCGGGGCAGTCGCCATCAGGGCTTCATCCACTTCAGACCGAGGGGTGATACTGGCAGCCAATGTACCCAATATCCCTTCCTCTCCCTTGGTGCACTTGACGACCTCGAGGGACCACTGTGACAAGATCGCTGACCATCTGCCGAGCCGAACGTCCATCCCATTGGCCGATAATAGCCGGGCCAATGTCGACTTTCTCGAAAGAACCTTTACAGATCGGCCGACCAGTAGGTTGTAGCACACATCCAAAATCCGTTGTAAAGCCAGAACTTCCTTTTCGACGATCCCATAGTTAACTTCGTTCGGCTTCAACGTTCGGCTCGTAAAAGTGACCGGATGGTATACACCATCATGTTCTTGCACTAGAGTGGAAGAAATGGCCCACTTACTAGCGTACACAATGACGATCGGCATTTTTTCCGGATCGAAGTGTCTGAGAATCGGCGCCGTCGCCATCTTGGCCTTCAGCATACCGAAAGCAAACTTTTCACGCTTCATGTGCTCCTCTGCCTCCACCTGCGAAAAATCTGCGGGCAGATCAGAGCCGCAGAACTCCCGTAAAGTTGCCCGATCTCCTTCGCGCAACATATGGTAGTCGAATTCCCGGAGCTCGTACAGCACGTCCGCGTAAATCGAGAAGTCTTCAATGAAGCGGCTGTAGTAATTTAGTATCCCTAGGAAGGACTGCATTGACTTCAGTGATCTGTGAAATGGGAGGTTGCTCAGTGACTCCAGATCCTTAGGATTGGCCTCCAGCCTACTGATTGACACCATATGACCTAAATAGGCGACCTTTGACATTCCCCAAAAACTCTTCACAGCACTGATCGACAGGTTCCAGCGATCGCATGTCTCCAACAACCGTTCGACCTTCTCGCACAGATCGCTCTATGACGAAGAAGGGATCAGAATGTCGTCGATATACGATCGCCTCCCCAGAACGGACGGTCTCCTTTCCCGATCGGGTTCACCCTCTGTAAATACATCATGGTTTTCGGTGGGGGTACCGATCGGTACTGATATTGAAGTTTCCATACAATGCGTTATCAGCCTCTGGTAGATCTGGGGAGCGTTCCTCAAACCGAACGGCATACGGTTCCATTCGAACAGACCGAACGGCGTTACAAATGCGGAGATCTCGCGAGCCCGATCGGTCATCGAAACAACCCAAAATCCACTTGCTATATCCAGTGAGCAATACCATAGGGTCTTGTCAAGATCTTCTAGCAGATCGCTGATCAGCTGCATCGGGTACACCATAAGCTTGGTCAACCGATTTACCAGCCGATAGTCGATGCACAACCTAATGTCGACGTCGTTCTTCTTGATCACAATCACGATCGTCGAGACCCACGGCGAGGTCGACGGTTTAATGATCTTGGTAGCCAACAGTCCTTTAATAAGATCAGACAGTTTTTTGCGATATTGTGGCGCCACACGTCGACATCGCTGGGCAATCGGCTTGGCATCACCCACGTCTATGTCACAGATCGCTCCGCGAGCAGCAGGGGGTAAAGCATTGCCTTTCACGATCAGCAGGTGTTTCTTCTTCCATATGATCTTCTTTAGCTGATCGATATGGCCGGTACTGTTGACATCCCGATCACCCACTTGCAGATCGTCCAGGGTGACTTCGGGCGGATCGGCAGACACTTCAGGGAGGACTGCCATCTGGCTCTCCAGATCCTGAATATATTGATCCCCGCCCTCATGTATACAAACATAATCGTCTTCCGGGGCGATATCACCCAAACCGTCCTGATTGGTTGCACACTGCTGTTCCCGATCGGCGGGCTGCTCTTCAACGACATCGATCTTCTTAGGCGCGCCATCGTGGTTCGCCCCAGCAATACCATGTTCCCCTTTTTTCTATTTTCGGCTCCGTTGTAGCCTGTTCTTGTGACGCCACCATGTTGACGAACCTTGGCTCATCTGCTTGATGGTCCACCGTGTCCGGCGACTGCGGTGCCTTTCTTCTTTGGGGTTACATAGCTGGGTCGTTCCACCATAGGTGAGGTATCTTCTTCCACCGGTCCATCATCGCTGATCAGATCGGTGGTCGCTTGGTATTCCAACTTCTGCCACTCAACATACCGTCTCGATCCGATCGAGACGAACCCCATCTTTCTTGGGGATTTCCCTTCCGCCAGCCACATGCCAACAATAGTATTGTTGTCGAGCGTAAACGGCTTGTCACCGATATTAGTGACTCGGACAAAATTATATCGGCCGTCGCTCTTCACAAAGGTTGGCACCCACCGATCGCCCCTGGTCACCCATAACTTCCTTGATCGAAAACCTTTGTCGACCGGGGTATCAGCGGATTGGCCGACTGGAATGGTGACATGTTGGTCCCACCTGAACAGATCGGTGTGCGATCCGTATAGGGGCCGCCGACCAGCTAACTGGATATGGAGCTCATCCGGGAGTGTAAGCACTCCATGAGACAGATCAAGGCGAATACCCGCCGGCACCATGAAATCCATGCCTAACAGGGCATCCTGACCGGCCATCTTGCCAAACCAAGCGCTGAAGAAGTAAACCAACGAACCCGATAGGGTGATCTTCACGCATGTCCTTCCTTCGTTCATGTAAGAGTTTTCACAGATTCCAACGCATTCTTGTCTCTGGGTGTCGTCTATACAACATCCGACCTTACGAGCAAAGGCGGAGTCGATAATTGAAACTTTGGCCCCAGAGTAGAACAACATCGTTGCCTTCTGGTTGTTTATCTTACCACAGGCTTTCGCTGCTTGAACCATTTGTCGGGCGCATGATACTTCCACTATCCTCGAGACTACCCAGTCAGCAGATCTAACTGCATGGCCACCTTCGATCGGGAATATTCATCGGTCGTGATATTGTAGACCGGATGATCCCGATCGACATATTTGAGAACAGAACATGTATTGTCGGTTTTATTCTCCTTGACGACATATGCATAGATGCAAAAAGTAGATCGCTCGGCTCGATCCAGATTCCAACCTGGCGAGCGTTCTAGTTTAACATCTTCTCCACGTCAGGTGGAAGCATCCCCGCGTGCTTACCCGGCACATACCACTTGCGCATCAGATTGAAGAACTCTTCGATCTTGCACTGGCCGGCCTCGTGGATCTCTCCACATGACTTGCACACAAAGAGGCAGTGATCGGTGGGGTGGCCGCGTCTTTCGCACTTCTTGCATATCAACTTCTTCCAGCAGTCCCCACCATCATGCTTGCTTGACCCGCAATGAGAACACTTCTTGCGAGGTCGGTCCGGATCGGGCTTGTTCCCACTCCTGCCCTTCCGATCTGCATGGTTAGGCGTCGATCTGGTTCTTGGGGCAGGTTCCGTGACGAAAACGTGGCGATACTGGTCCTCGTCTGACTCCCGACTGGACTGTCGCTACTTTCCTCTTCCGATCCAGTGCTGTCTTCAGTCATGATCGCCTTAACAGCACGGGCCGACCTAGTCAGGGGCCTCTTCACCGGATCGGTCTGGGTCTCTGATCTGTAGCGACCCGATCCAACGGCGACCTTTGCCCTCATGCTGCGTGAGTGTTGCAGCGTCCGCAACGTCTGCTACACTTCCCACATCTTTGAGGCGCAGCAGAGTGAGCTGATCTGCCAGCTCTTGGTCATCAAGGATACTGATGTAGTGACCCACGTGCTCCATAGCGGCACCGGTCGGAGGGTTGCCTTCCTTGATCACTTTCCCGGTGCGAATTTCAGCCATGTTCAAGCGGTTCAAGTACTCAATCGGTGTCTCGTCGCCCCGCTTCTGCATATGATGGTATTTGCGGGAGGTAGAAAATCCGGAGTTGCAGTAATGCCCCTCAAATTCTGAACATAGCAGATCCCAGTCAGATCGACATCCCTACCCAACTGTTGGATCCAGTTCGCAGCCGGTCCTTTCAGCAGATCCCTGAAGATCAGACACCGTTCCTTTTTTGGTGTCTGATCCCGTAAGAAAGCAGACGTAACCCGACCAAACCACGATCTGGCTTGCTCCTCGTCGGCGTCCTTGCCAGTGAAGTCCTTGAGATCCGTGGTCGCAGCCATGAGAATGCGTGGGATAGCAGTAGATCCAAAATCAAAAGCGGTTGTAGAGGCTAGGTTAGCCCTGCGCGTTCTGCCCGCCCCTGCACCGTCTGACCCATAGTGGTCATCCGGATCGCCGATCGACTCCATGTCGAAATCGATGTTCTTGCTTGATCGGAGCGGTCGGGCTGGCTGCGGCTAGCGTCTTCCTCTGCCAACTGGTTTGCCACCTCGGGTAGCCTTATCCGTTGATGCCACTGAATCCATTATCCACATCCCGGCAAGTATTGACATTTTGCCGGGCAGATCGGTCCTGGGCATGCGGGCGCGGAGGCGATCGGCATCGGTCTCCCATGAAACGCTCCATCATTGCCTCAAACATGGCTTGGACGTTAGGTTGGGTCATTATCAGCGTGTTGGTATCCTCCTTTGGAGGTGCCAAAACCTGTGGGGGCTCCTGGGGCCCCGACCGGCATGCATCCCCTTGCTGCCGCACATACTTTTTATGCTCCCATGGGGTGCGATCCGCCCCCATGGTCATCCGCTCAACACCGAACTCCGACTCCGATGAGCTATTAGAGGAAGGTGGAGACTGATACAGTGATTTATCGTCGGAGAACACATCATCGTATGATGCCGTGGCTACAGCGGCCTTCAATGCCACGGTGGGAGTTGGGCGGCGAACCGCCCCCACCAACGGCACCAAATGATCATGGAGGGTCGACATCGACATCTCCAGCTTCGAAGTGTCCAGATCGAACAGTTTCTGTACGTTGGCGAGGTTTTGCACTTTCATGCCGACCTCAGCAAACATCGCCAGCAGGTTCTTCACCAATAGCAACGTCCGATCGCTTTGGATCGGCTCGATGCTGGGTCCGAGAAGGCGATCGGGGATCTGGGGGTTTAAGGTCTGCATGACCTGGTCTTCACGAATAAATCGCTTTAACTCGTGGATGTAATACATCCTGGTCAGGTCTTCTTCCTTGATAACCCCATCCCCGACCTGCGACTGTTCTTTCAAGTCGTCTTCATCGGATGGCATTCTGAGCCTCTGCTTGGGGACCTTGGGAAAATGGATCGGATCGTTCCGATCAGCCTCCAAGTCGTTTTCATCTTTAATTTTCTTTTCATCAAAACATTCATTCAAATGCATAGGATCAGGAAAAAAGTCCTGATCCTTTCTGGAAATATAGCAAGACTTGCTATATAGTCCTGATCGGCTCCGGTGGGAGCCTTATGGGGAGGAAAAAACTTATTAATCCCGATCTCGTCCTCCACCCGGCCAGATCGGACATCGCCATCCTTATCGACAATGAGAAAATAAGGCGATAGCCGTTCCTTATGTCATCTCCAGAACGATTCCACATTTAACTCGTTATAATCGATTCTTCGCGAGATATCATCTCGGTGATATCCACGATCACGAAGTGATCCGGGCACGCGCACCATTGTGGTGGAGTCAAGTTCAAAATCGAACACCGTAGTGTCGAGAACCTGACCACCATCGTGCCCGGCCGTCCAAGTTGCGGGGGGGGGGGTACCCCGCGAACCTTCGCCTACGATCCGATCTGATCGTCCGCTGCTAGCAGACGACCGATCATAAGCACAGGACGCCTGGTACGATCCTTTCGTCATCTCACCTTGTGTACCCGATGGAATGGGCTGGTTTCACACTCGGTGGATCGGTGCTGGGAATCGACTTGAGGTCTAAAAACGTGAGACCGTGCTGGGTATTGTACCCTGAGCGGAACTCTTCACCCTGGGTACGGGCAGACCAGTTATAATCCAAGTAAATATACTTCAAAGGGCAGATCGCTTAACTGATTGTAGAGCCCAACCAATACGAGAATAAAAGTCCAATACTCTAATATAGAGATCCAATGAGAACGTGATACACTCCACGAACGATATCTCCACGAAACAATCCAATAACTTGATTGAACATTCCAAACGTATGTAACTTGCGCTTACGAAGCTGACTAATACGTACTCCCGTCGAGGGACTTCCGTCGGGCCAAGTGCGTCTGTGACGCGTCCCGGACGGGTATAACAAGCTAGAGGGGATTACTCGACCCTCTGCTTCCAACCACTCTGCGGCGTGCAGAGTCGACTAGCGTACAGTGTGAAGAAACGACTTCTTGTTGAGTAATTAAAGGCTTAAAATTAACGACTAACCAAAAATATTTCCCTATGGTCCCCAATATGTACACACATGAATATATGTAAGTACACGCCATATCATGTGACTTACCAAAATCCGTGTTCTTGACACCCCTCGCACACGATAGGCTTAAAAGCCTACTTGATTTCCACCAATCCGATCGCCAATAAGCCGATCGGTGTGCTGCCGGCACAAAGCGACCAAAATTCTTGAGTTCGCTTCGCTACAGTGACTCAACTCTTCCGCCCTCATAGGAAGTACGCTCAGACGTACTTCGACGATATATATGTCCATAGTCGTGCGGAAGGCGACTCGTCTGATGTTCAGACGCATCTGATACACCTTCGAGAAATGCTCGAATGTATGCGAGAATATAAGTTATATGCAAACGCATCCAAGTGTATCTTTGTGCTGAGGAAATTCCTTTCCTCGGATGCTTCGTCGGTAAGGATGGAGTGCGGGCGGATACCGCGAAGGTGAAATCCATTGTGGAGTAGCCTTCGCATGTAAATCTTAGAGATTTACGGAAGTGGCTTGGATTAGCCAATTATCTCCACAAATATAGCGAGAACTACGCTGATATGGCGAAGCCATTGACAGAACTTCTTAAGAAGGACTTAGATTGGTGTTGGGAAACCAAACACCAAAACGCTTTTGAAGCGGTTAAGGGGAGCTTGTTGAAAGCTCCCGTTCTTGCTCTCCCAGATTCTGGTAAATCATTTAGTGTCGTCTGCGACGCCTCCGATTTCGCAATCGGATGTGCTTTGTTACAAGCAGACGATGCAGGAAGGGAAGGCGTTATCGCGTTTGAGTCGAGGCAGCTTAAAGCTGCAGAACGGAATTATCCCGTTCATGACAAGGATCTACTTGCAATGAAGTATGCTCTAGTCAAATTTAGGGTTCACCTACTCGGCTCAAAGCCGTTCGTGGTTTATACTGACCACGCGTCCTTACGGACAGCAACGAAGTCGCCTCATCTCTCCCAACGGATGGCCCGTTGGCTCTCCTTCTTTGCGGAGTATAACTTTGAGGTTAAGTATAAACATGGCAAGCAGAACGTGCTTGCAGACGCGCTGTCGCGTCGTCCCGATTACGAGCTCGCTCACGCGACATTCGTCACCACGTCAGTGGTGGATCTCATACGCCAGGCGTATGAGAAAGATCCACAGTGCACGGCGCTTATTAGCGCGTTGGGTGAAAAGGGTCTTGGCTCGTCTGAGCTAACCCTGTCAAGTCGAGCTAAAGATCGTTTACACCGTTACCGGTACTGTGACGGTCTGCTATATTATAGCACGGGCGCGGAGGACACTCCGCGGGTGGTAGTTCCTAATGATGGGGAACTGAAGTATAGAGTCCTCTTTGAGGCACATGACGCCCCTACCGGGGGTCATTTAGGTCGGGATAAGACCTACAGCGCTTTAAGCGCTTTGTATGGGTGGCCCAATATGTATAAGTGGGTCGGTGCGTATATACGCACCTGTGAGACGTGTCAGAGGGTTAAACCCTCTGCAAGTTCAGCTGCGCCTTTGGCGAGCTTATCGGTTCCAACGGAGTGTTGGAAATCCATTAGCATGGATTTTAGCTTCGGTTTTCCGAAGGATAAGGCCGGGAACACCGGCATATTGGTCTTTGTAGACCGTTTGAGCAAGATGGCTCACCTGGCGGCGGTGCCAGAGTCCATAGATGGACAAGGAACAGCGAAAGTATTCCTATACCGTGTCTTTAGGCAGCATGGTCTACCCGATTCCGTTGTTTCGGATCGGGATCCCTGTTTTACGGGACAATTCTGGGGAGCGTTGTTTAAGGTGCTAGGCACCAAGCTCCTCATGTCCACTGCGGATCATCCGCAGACGGTTGGACAAACGGAACGCTTTAATAGCGTTTTGGAAGATATTCTCCAGAGTTTATGTCCGGATTCTCCAAAGAGTTGGAGTGAGATGCTTCCTATGGCCGAATTTGCTATGAACAATTTGGTCCATGCATCTACGGGGCTTACCCCGTTTTACGTGAACGGATTAGTGAATCCGAGGGTCCCGTTGACGCCACGTGTGTGTGGCCCAGGGCTTTAGGGGGGAGTATTCCCCGATGCCAGCCCTGTATCTGTGCGCAAGCACATCGATAATTTTTTATCGACGCGCCTTAGTATCTTACGACACGTTTGCGATGCCATGTCGGAAAGCCAAGACAAGGAGAAGGAGCAGGCCGACCGTAAGGGTCGGTGTAACAAAAGGGTGTACAAAGTAGGAGAAAGTGTTTTATTAAACGCTAAAAACCTTCCTACACATGCAGTTCGAATGTGTTAAGCAACAAACTGCGCCCCAGGTTTGTGGGCCTTGTCGTACACCTTAGACATCACGAAGGCGATGCGTACGCATCCAACCTTTTATGTCGGTATGCTTAAGCCATACCAGAACACGGAGGCGGGTCCCCTCTTGGAGGGGGTTGGAAAGGCGAGTAGCCATAAGAGCCGTAAGACACGCCAGGGCGGAGGAAGTCCGACAGGGCCAAAATGCGACCACGAATCTCCGCAACGGTTGACTCGAGAGAGTAAATCCGCTTCTCGAAACGTTCAATTGCATCCCACTCATCGCAGAGTCCCTTGTGGACATCGTGGATGCGATGGCTGTGTCGATCACAGCGCTCGCGAATCTCACGTCGCAATTGAGCGACCTCCTCCTCCAGTTCTCGATACGGAGGGTACTCCACATTACCATGTGGAGCGTCTGATGGAGAGACGCCATCATCGGGGTCAACCCAATATCCGGTGAAGTGGAAGGGTTATCCACATACACAAAGTTCGTGGGAGTCCGAGACTTCCCTGCGGCAGGATTTCAGTGACGTCGTTGACGCTTTCGAGCGGGAGAATCCCGCTGCGAGTCGACGACCAAAGGGGCGCGAGAAGCCCCTTCACTCCCAGTATTTGGGAGTTCGCCGGAGGCAGATACGGCGCTCGGACTGTTCTCTGGCACCGCGTTGGGGGTAGGAGCCCTGGCATAGCGCGTGCAATAGGGGGTACGTAATAGCCTCATCGCTTTGGTTCGGGCAAACGCCATGCGCAAAGCCCTCTCCACCCGTACGTCACGGGGGGAATAGCTGTCGTGCAGCCGAGTAAAGCTAGGGAGGGGTTTATCCCCTTCCACCCAAGCGCGGAATTTCTTTTCGGCATCTTCGACACTTTCTCCCGGAGAAATAACGATACGAACCTCGTAGAGGTTCTCAACAGGGGCACCGTGTGCCTGTCTGTCGAGGCGCTCTCGGTATGAGACGCTAGTGAACTGCTTCTGCGCGAGCAGTTGTTCCCGGATTTCTTCCGGCGTTCGCATTGATACGGCTGTTCATCCGCAAGGCCAGGAGTATAGAATGCTAAACCATTCCTTACCATAGTCCTAGCCCACTTTGGGAGGTCACGAGGACCTTCAAACTTATATGCCGCCCGCAGCGGGCGTTTGGGGGCGCGCAACGCAGCCTTTCGTGCCTGTGGCAGCAAGTTGAGCTTCTTGAGCCGCATCCAACTCATTGGAGATGATCGCCTTCGACGATCCGGATGTATCATCCGACATTTTCAGGGGTGGCGCACTATCGAGTGCATTTTTCCCCACGTGTGGGGAGCGGATTGGGCTCCCGACATCGCCATTCGGCGTTGTCGGAGCGGTCAGGCTTTGAGGAGATATCTCCGAGTAATAGGAATAGTCTACCTCCTCTTCTCGAGGAGAATCCTCAGCACCACTAAAGGTGCTCATGGTGAGACAGAAGTTCTGGCAGTTGGAGTTCTCCAACTATAATTGATTTATTGCGTAAGAAATAGTCTTGATGGGGTAGGATGTAACAGGGTTACATTTGTTTACATTCTCTTTTGTTGTGTACGTAAGTACACTACGGTTGAGGTCAGTATTGACCGGTCCGAAAGGTTTGCACCTATTGGTTATTTTAACCAATCAGGGCAGGAGCCCTTGGTGGAGGTGTGGCAGCCTGCCACGTGTTGGTACACAGGTGGTGTACATTACATTTCTGCTAGGTACGAATGGAGAAAGTTCTACTTAGTATTACATATTGTTTACATTAGTTTAAATTATTTTAGGCTAATTACATATTAAATATACATTCAGTTTACATTTCAATCTAAGACTGCTAGGCGCAAGACCTCGACCGGTCGCGCGCGCAGTGAGTGTTGTAGTGAAAGGGAATACCTTCCCTTAACTACCCCCTTATTAAGGGAGCCTTGTATCAAGGCGTTAGTTCATACTAACTTGTAAACCAAGGGAAATCTTGGCCCCCAGTAAGAGAGAACTCTCTTACTAAGCCCTTTTATAAGGGTGTATCGGCTAAGTAGCGGCATATCGCCGCTTTAGGAAAGTCTTCCTCTGTGCGCTAGCCGCACCGTGCGTATACACACCTGCTACGCATTGACTGGCCTTACTGGATATTTGAGACGTCAACAGAATCTCATTAGCGAGATGGACTCTACATGTCCGAAGCTATCCTTGACCAGATGGGCCAACATGAACCGATCGACAGCTTGGCTATTTGCACATCGCGAACGCGTCAATCGATACTTGTCTGAAAAGCGCCCTGCGTGTGCTCCACCTGGTTATTGGTATGTAGAAGAGCGAAATTGTGATCGAATCTCGCTAGCTACTAATTGATAATCTACAGGTGGGTTGTACTGCATGCCTTGAATAATTTCACTAAAGTGGTGCTGAAGGTAGTTGAGCGCCTTCAAGGAATGAACACCCTGGTTTACCAGCAAACATATTTTTTTTATTTAGGCGGCTTTTACAACAACTTCGCGAGCATAGCCCAGTCGAAGGTTCTTTGACAGAGCAGGAGGCTATCGAAACTGACAAGACCATGTTCGATGTACACGGAACATTTAGGGTGATGCTGTCCAATGCACGTCTGTTCATTGATGATCTCGGACCATTTATAATGGAGTCAATCGCACTCCTTAATGATCAATACTCAGAAAGAGTTGTGCGTTTGGTTGCACAACTGTTTGTTGGCTCCGTTGATGGTCTAGCGTCCATCGTTGCTGATAGGGACGCTAGAAATGGAGCCAGTTCAGAAAGACTGCCATCAATTGTCACACACAAGCTTGTTTAAGCTTCGTGGTAGATAGTTTGCAGCGGTTCTTCTGAAATTTAAAGCTCGGCTTACAAGAAATGTAAAGACAGGAAATGATATTCAAAATATTGAAAATGACTTTGCTGATCTCCAAGATGCTTATCATGATGAGCCTCGTACGAAATCAGCAATCGAAGCCTGTGAGCTTAATGATTCATTTGAAAATTGTTGGGGGTCTGTTCATTTCAAACACCTGCGTGCGTTCTGTGGAGGATTTGCCACGGTTTTCCCGAACACCGCTCGGGTTGGAGCTGATTTCTCCACAATCAAAAGGGAGAAGAACGCACTGAGATCAAGTCTGTCGGACTTCTCATTGGAGGTGATCTTACACTGTTCCCAGTTCGACAACATCCAGTCGATTCTAGATGACTGTACAACCCATCAATATAATAAGGTCGGCTCACTAAATAACGGTCCAGTGCGAGCACTAAATAAGCTTTTTAGGGTATTTAGTGTCCGGAAACTAAACAAAAAGGACTGAACATGAGGGACCGTGAAGTAAAAAAACTCCCCAGGGGTGGATGTTTGATATGCAAGAAGCCACATTGGGTGAGAGATTGTCCAACGGCCACCAAAGAGCAAAAAGAGGAAGCCCTCAAGAATAAGAATACATGACACAAATATCAAAAAAGGTCACTAATGAGGGAGACGGTGGAATGACTGTGATTCTTCAATGCTCACTGGAATTGTCCATGTGCACATTCAGGAGCCGATTGTAGCATCGTTTTTTCGCGGCAGGCGCTGGACGTGCTGCAGAAGTCGGTCAAGCAGCTGACAATCACCAAGCTTCGTAGGCCTGATATAATTCAAGTCACCGGATGTGGAAGGTTCGAGTGCGTCGACGAAGTTGTATTGGATATACAAGTACGCACTGCGGCATGTCCAGTCAATGGCTTTGGTGTCTTCTGTTTGGTTATTGACCAACCTGAAGACTGTTTCTATTAGGTAAAGTTGTCATGAAGAACTTTGTATTGATGTTGGTCAGTTACTATGTGGTCTTGCCACCAGTACCGAATGGGCGGACGGATACGATCTCCCCGACGATGATGTGGAACTAAATCAAACAGACCCCGTTATCCAGAATGCACTAGAATAAATGATGGCTACTGCAAGAGAGCTAACCGAGGAGCACGATCTACTAAATGAGCTCGGTAAGTTGAATAAGGAGTTCAAGGATATTTGGAGGACCACAGTTGTTCCTGACGACGCTGCCGAGGTTGAGCCACTACAGGTTTGGCTTATCGAAGGCGCACAACCTATCAGGAGCAAACCCAGAAAGTATACCGAGGCCCAAGCCAATTTCCTCCGCCATTATATAGCGGTATTTGAAAAACTCGGATTTGTGAGGAAGAATAACCACAGTCGATGGTCATCACCGGCGGTGTCCAGTTAGAAATACGGGAACAAGTGATCAATTCCGTATCACGAACGATTATTGACTAGTAAATAAGTTGACAGTTCCTATAGCAGGAGCCATGCCAAATCTATCCGTTACGGTGGCGAATGTACAGGGCACGATGTGGTTCGTGAAGTTCGACTTGTTTAAAGGTTTTTGGCCGTTACCGCTAGCCGCTGATAGTCAAGAAATATTCAGTTTCGTTACCCCAGACGGAATGTACACTCCTTAGCGCGCGTTCCACTAGGTACCACTGACTCAGCTTTGCACCTCCAAAACCAGATGCAATCCGTCTATGCTGATCTACTCGTCAAGAATGCTTTGATTTGGGTTGACGACGTAATGAGGAGTTTTTGGATGTTTGTACCAATTCTCTGTGCTGACGCGTCAGCAAAAGTTGAAGCTAAACGCGACGAAGAGTACTCTGATAGCAACTGAGGTTGTCTGTTGTGGTTGAATTACTGACGGCACCGGCATTAGACAGGATCCGAGTCGATTAGCAACTCTTCAAGCGCTGCCTCTTCCACCCAATGCAGCTGAGTTCCAGCGGTTTCTGTGCGCTGCGATCTGTATTCTTGATTCCGTCGTGGATTTTTCATGACTCGGTGAACCATTGCAGTCCAAGCTTACGCAGGCGTTGAAGGAAAAGACCAGTAAGAAGTGGGTGTCCGCCAAGGTGCTCTTACAGTGTACCGAGATTGAGACTAAGCCTTTCGCACCTTCCTCCAAGAGATAGGTGACTCAACGAAACTAGCAAAATGCAAACGAAACTGTCTGTGTATTCTCCGACGCTTCTGACAGTGGATGGCCGTTAGTAGTTACCCAAGTGGTTACCTGGGATAAGACGAAATGACCAACATAACAATCACATGTGCTACTCAAGTGTCAAGGTAGAAGCTATAAGGGAGCACAGCTCCAGCGGTCCATTTGCGAGAAAGAATCCTATCCGATTGTTCGTGCCTGCTCTAATCTGGACTATCTACTGGAAGAAGAAAAGGGCATTTGCATCTTTTTCGACCATGCCAACTTAATCCAAATCTTCTCGCCGTCAAAAGAAGTCAAGAAGCATGTAAAAGGCAAATTGCTCCGTTGGACCTTGAAGCTTTCAGCCTGCAAATACTCAATCGAGCATATATCAGGAGAAGACAATTTATGGGTTGATATCGTGTCAAGATGGAGCACATAAACAACGACCAGTATCACTCATGTCAAGCTGGCTCGCACTCGCAGACAAGCCAGTCTCTCCGTCTTAAGTCCATTACAAGATATTTGTTTCGATATTTTGACGAAGGAAGCCGTCCTGGAAGCACAAAAGCGATACCACAGGCATGCGCCAGCTGAGAATACTCTGGTTGAGGACGTCCTGGTCGTCGAAGGCAGGGTCTGGATCCCATCAGCGGCGAAACAACTCATTACGACAATGCACGACTACCGAGGAGAACACGTCATGATCAATCATATCGACTCGGAATTCTATTTAGACAGCACTCGACAGCTTGTGCGTGCTTTTATTGCTGATTTCCTCCTTTTCAAGCATATCAAAGGCGGAAAGATTATCCGGCGACCGTGGAATGACCACCAGCCGGTCACTAGGCGCAATGAAGTCATACATATGGACTATATGTACCTCGGGGACTCGTATGGCGATTGCAAGTATGTCTTAAATCTTAAGAATGGTATAACCCATTTTTGTGAGCTGACCCCATGTGTCTCAGGTAATTTTTACACTGCACCAAATGCTGTGATGGACTGGTACAAAAGATATGGCCTACCGGAGCGATGGATGTCCGATAATGGTATCCACTTTAAAAGCACTTTGATGGAAAGGCTGGGTACAATACTAGGCGCATCCAGTCGTTCGTGCCTGTTTAGACGCTCTGTATTAACGGAACGGTTTAGAGAATGAACCGGGGTCTCATTCAAGTGATTAGGGCGGTACTGCTTAAACTACGGCTGGGTTCGCGAAACTGGGAGTATGCCTTGCCAATAGTGCAGGCCAATCTCAATCATTCCCCAGTGGTGGCCTTAGGGGGCAAGGCCCCAATTGAGCTATTCACGGGTCTGCAACGACCTGGCGTATTCGCCAGTTGCATCATACCGGAAGCACATCATAGTCGTACCGCCTAGGTGAATCTGGATAATTTGGAGGAAGAGCTTAGCAAGTTCAGACAATTGTGTAGATGCATCAGGAAGATTTCGACCAAAAAGACAATCGAAGTTTATACCAAATGGCTCTAAAGAAAGGGAATCCCTGCAATTTTGCTGTCGGTGCTTTTGGCTTATGGTCTCGTGAAGACCACGGCACCAAGGTGATGGTTCCGTGGGTAGGCTCGTTTCGGGTAGTCAAAGCTCAAGCGTATTCCTGTATCATTGAGCATCTGCTCACGAATGAAGGATATGACGTACATGGAAGTCGATTGAAGTTTTATGCAGACTCTATGCTATACGAAACGGAAGAACTACGAGAACAAGTCTCGGAGAAAGGTATCGTCTTGGGCGTTCGTGACATTGCAGACCACTGTAAACACCAAGGTTCTGGCCTGCATGAAGTGTTTGTACGATGGATTGGTTTGGAAGATGTTGAGGGCTCCTGGGAACCACTTTCCGTTCTGTTGGAGGACGTCCCTCACAGTGTTCGACGCTATATCGAAGCCCACAATTCGGAGGAACTCAGGCCAATAATTGCAGACTCATCGGCGCCGTAGCTGTTCCCCGTCCCCCTTTGAGGTCTTCTTGCTTTGGTTTCCGTTGTTTGAATTTGTGGTAATTTTCGAGATTTCCGGTGCCGCGCGCTCGGCGCTAATGCAGTCTTGGGCGGGCTGTGTGGTACCTACTGTGTCAAGACTGCATGTTGCACGGACGTGGCATAAATGTGTCACCAAGGGATGGAGCACGAGGCTCCGTAGTTGGGTGGGGCTTGTGCGTCATGAGTAGCTAGACTGAAAAAATACACTTTTTGATTTGCAGTTTAAGAGCGACACTCAGGTTGGAGACCTGAGGCAGCATAAGTTGCTTTAGTAAAAGCTAGCGGTTTGTCGCCGCTAGCTTTTCTCTGCCGCACATGACTCACAATTATATCTCGACTGTTGAGCAATAGCGTGCTTTACCATATCTTATAACACTAGAAATCCACAGATAACGTAAGTTCAGAGATATTAGCTTTTCCACGTTAAACAGTCAACAAACGTAATATCCACAACGTGACACGTAACCGTAAAATCCACAGTCTCAAACGTGATCGCGACATCCAGTAATTTGATCATTGGCGCACTGTATGCGCAGCGAAACGTGACACCAAAGAAGCAACGGCGAGAAAAAGACCAGTCGCAGAAAGAAAGAAAAATGGAAAAGTGAATATATTACTTAAACTTATTATAGTCCGTCACAAAAAAAAACAAAATTGAGTATACCTATTTTTGGTCTTGTGCGATGATGTTCCAACCGTAATGCCATACGTGCCTTGATATAGCGCTGCATTTCAACATGGACTACACAAATATGCGCTCTCATCTTTACGCAATTAGGACTACCGACGACCTTCAAATGTTAAGAATTCCGTGGCCGAGGTGGGGGTTGACCCCGCCTCCGGACCTCTCTCGAGATGACGCGATAAAGCGCCGCGCACTATACGGCGCCAACCTTCTTACGCCGCCAGTCAACTGTCCGCCAGGAATCTGCTCTCTACTTCCATGCCTTATTTGCACGGCTTCCATGCAGGCAGATCAGGATGTCCTTCCCCGCCAGGCGTCGGTGCGTTGCCGGTAGTTGATTCGGTCACTCGATGCATGGACGCGATAAGTCTCGTCTATGGAGATGTGGTTAAGCCTGGCGACGTAGCATGCGCTTACAGCTGCCCGTTGTGGAATGTTTAGCCGACTATATCGGTGACCAGACGTCGCTTCTGGGCAATGAAGCTAGTGATCAGGAAGGAAACGAAAAGCGCATCAAGATGCAATAATATTATGAGAACCATGGCAGGAGACAAAACTCAGCCTCACGTACGTAGTTGCGAAAAAAGGATTGGTCTTGTTTTTGGGCTCGTCGATGCCATCTTCTCTCTTCACGCTTGAGGAGCACAGTCGTGCTTCACAACAATACTTTTAGGAGGTCTGTCGTATTGAGCACCGGATAAGAGGTACCAGTTACATGAGAAAATACGCGACAGGTATTGTATAATTTTAGAACAGATATACTTCCCCCAATGTACACACCTTATCTACTATATCATCTACTATATAATAACAGAATTCATGTCGTCGATGCATGCGCGCTCCCGCACCTAAGCGAATAACTTGATCTAAGTATGAAATTAAATTAAGTACGCGATCCCGTTCCTAGCCGAAATTCAACTGTACGCACGTCATGACACTATTATATGCCATTATAAAAAAACATAAAATACAATTTTGGCTTCAAAAATCGCACTAATCTGTGGTGGTACAATTGGCATGAAGATCAGTATTAAAGCGTAAATAATTGTCTAGAAATGGCGCTTTTTACATCTATTTAAAAGTTTTCCTCCCTGTGACGTTCCCGGTCACGTAGTTGCTTCTATGACTTTACCTTATATACCCTCCTCCCCGTCGGTACGACGGGGTACAGTGGTCGCACGCCGTTCTTGCAGTAACGGCGTGCGACCCAAGTATTGTGACCACATTAGTATAATGTATAGTATATGTTTTCGCTACCCTAACCATGGAAATACATGGGGGCAAGATTTGTAGACGGACAGACGGTTTTTATGCCCTGCCCCGTCAATACGACGGGTTCCATCCCCTAGGGGATGCGACCCGTAACACATGCTCTGCCTCATTATTATTCAGAGTGTCTATTTAGTGTTAACCACTATAAGATACTCGATATTTGTGTATATATTTGTAAAGGGTCGTATCGTCATCTGGGTTGGGACTTCGCTCATCTTCAACTTCTCCTGCTCCTACGATGTGGCGTGCTTTTGGTTCTTCCTTAATGTACTAGAGGCAAAGTGTGAGTCGAAGCCCGTCCAAACGGGACTCCCTATTTCGGATTTCCTGCGCCGCCCATGCCTTCAGCTGATTCCAGCATATTTTCCATGTTTGGCGTACTTGTTACGCTTCGGAACGCTTTTCCTGTCTGAAAACAGACATATTGCGATGATTCGATAGACACCGTAATGGCTACACTGCATAATGTCCACCATATGCGTTCGAAATGGCGTTCTACATCCTCTGCCGGTCTGCGGCATACTGGAGAAATGCGTCTCTTCATTTCCAACGAAACCTTCGGTGATTTCCGTGTCGCGACTGCAAATGCATATCTTTGCACTTGGTCTTTGTTGACATTATCACCGTTCCATTTAGAAATGATGAACCGCCAAACACTGATGGCTCTTAAACATCCCCACAAGATATGGGTGACCCCTTTCCCTGGTGTCAGACATTGCTCTTCAACCTGACAGGAACCACTGGTGCCACTGTCCATAGTGAATGTATTGAGTTGAAGTGTTTCCACTCTATAATTCACCCAGAGTTGATAATCTGTCAGCACATGTCTATGTTCCTACAGTTTCCTTGGACTTTGTTCCTGCACCGCCGACATCCATTTATCTGCTCGGCACTTGTCCTTCCATTTCTCCATTATATGTCCCAATTTTCGTGAAATATCTTCATGATATAGCCGTTTAAATGCCCTTCGCATTTGAAAAGGAATCTTCCTTATCGGCGTTCCATCACATAGGCGCCAGGGTATACCATGTATTGCCGGGTGTGGTAGGAAAACAGCCACTTGGTTGATGTCGCTGGTATTGTTCCATAATATCCCATTGGTAGATTGCTTAAAGGTCACTGATACCGTTTCAACCCTGTAGTATCCTGCTATAAAACCGTCCGTTAGCTTCTCCCATGTCATGTCCGCATAAAGGCTCTCAGACTCATACATCTGAATAGGGGGAAAATACCCGATATATTTACCCACGTCCACCCTCGTCGAGCAAAAAAAAATCCAGTACATCCACTCAATGATGATGCGTCGTACGTGGCTGGTATCTTCATTGGCTTGTACCTGCCACTCTTATACAGCTCCAGATATACGTCTGATCCGCATTTCATTGATCGATCCTTGGCGTATCTTCTTGTATCTGGCCACCCGTAACATTTCTTTCCCATCTATAATCCAGGGATTTGAATGCCATGCAAAGATACCCCAGAAGGTTGCTATCGCCGGCGTGAAGATAGTATGCATCGGCGGGTCCTCTAAATCAAGAGTGATCGTAATTCGACTCCCATTTCGTACCCCTCTCCTGTAGTCCATGCAACCTCTGTTCTGAAACGAATATAGTTGGAATGGTAAACTCTGAATATACCGCTGTAACTGGGTAGATTGCTCTTCATCTGGGCTCATCCACTGTCCGAGTTCCTGGCGTAGATCCGCCCATTTTCCTCTGGAGGCCCCAGTATATCCTTTACTCCGCTTCTGTGTATGAGGAGTAAGGTTCCTGAGTTGGTTTCCATCCATCTGCACCCGGCTCCAGCTTAGCCACGCCTGTTTGTATAACGAGGGCGGTTCGATTAGCCAAGAGGTAGCATCTCTTATCCGTTGGACTCGGATAGCCAGTGGGATCGCAATCAATCCCATCCCCCTGCCCCTTTTGGCGTATACAGAAGCGCCGGTGATATTTTATGCCGTACAGTATCCCCTGAAGTGGCCTTCACCCAAATAAACTGCTTCTGAATATGATCCAGTTGGTGCAGGATATGTTGGGGGGGAGGGTATATCTTCGCCGTGAAAAGGATGGCAGGCAACGCAATGGTGTTAAATAACAGAACCCTTTCCATGACTGTTGTACCACATATTGTTGCCACTTGGAGTCGTCTCCGTATGCTTTGAAGTCTCCTCGCCCAATTCACTTCCGTAAGGTCCGTCCAACCAATATCGTAACCTAGATACTTTGCAGTCTCTGGCGGTTGTAAAACCGGGATTCCATTCCATTCTTGAAGGACGATTGCCTTATTCAGGAGCAATAATTTGCTTTTGCGAACTTGAACTTTCAGACCTGACAATTCCCCAAAGCTCTTCACTAGTTGGAGCACTTTTGGGGCCGATCCTGCCTCTTGTAAGAAGACTGTAGAATCGTCAACAAAAGCTGAAAACTTGTGTAGCGTACCCAGACGACACGGTTTGATTCCCCGAATTGACTCCTCTCCCTGGATCGCTAATGATAAAGGTTCCACCGCTAGGATGAACAGTAGAGGAGCCAATGGGCAACCTTGACGGATACCGGAGGTTATCATGATTGGCTCTGATAATTCTCCATTAACTTTGAACTGCGCTGTTGTGCCAAAACGTGTAGCCTTTCCACCAATCGAATGAAATTCGGAGAGAAACCAAACTCTTTCAGTGTCTCGTACAGATAGATTCTGTCCACAGTGTCATATGCTTTCGCGAAATCGAGAAACAGGACTGCTGGACTGGATTCTGGTGCCAAATTTATGTCGTCTTGTCCCGTTTGCAATACTGCCTGTATAAGGGTAACTGCCCGGTGCAGTCGTCTCCCGGCGACAAAGCCTTCCTTGGAGGCCCCTATCAGGTCCCCTAGAAATTGCTGAAGTCGGGTTGCTAATATCTTCGCGAAGATCTTGTAACTCGATTGTAGAAGGGATATAGGCCGGTAGTCCATCGCATTGGCCGAGTCTCCATTTTTTCGTAGAGGAATGACTAGACCTTGTAGGAATGATTCCGGTGGTTATTCTACTTCAATGATCCTGTTAAATAAAACCCTTAACGGTTCTATTAGGACGGTAGAAAAGTCCTTGTATAATTCATTTCCTATTCCGTCCGGTCCCGGTGACTTGTTCCGCGACAGCAATTTGATTGCTGTGGGGACTTCTTCCTCGTCCATCCTACGCATAATTATCTCATTCTGGGACGGCATCACCTTACTCATGACTTCTCCGCGCAGGAAACATTGAAGTTTTGGGCCCATCTCATCTTTAGTAATGAGACTATGTCGGACCCCTAATAATCGGACCCATGTAGCTGCGAATTTGTCTGCAATTGTGACTGGTGAATGTCTTGTCTCCTCGCTCTCGAAGTCTATTTTCGTCACCGTTTGGTCTTTCTCCCAAATTGCGACACGTTTATATAACCATAGGATGTCTGATGAAGCCCGATGTAGAAAACTCCCTTTTTTGCCTGACTTGATCATCTTTCGATCCACTATGCCACTATCTATCAGTTCCTCGCTTGTAGTGCAGCTGTCCCGCAGTCGTCGTCTCAAGCGGCTGGCTCTTCTACGTAGGTGGTACTTGAGACGTCGCCTGGTCTGTTGCACTGCTTGACGGTACTTCCCCATTGAGCAGTCCCAAGGAATCTGGTGATACTCCCACACATCTGTTACCTTTTGGATGGATTTCCGCACTTCTTGTTGGACTTCAACAACACCGGAACTTCGAAAAGGGTATTCCGCTGTCGGAATTCGTTTAGTGATCGTATCAGTCCGGGGAGACCGAAGATGTAATTGCAGCTCCTCATGGTCCGAGTGTTGAACTGGCTCCGTCATGTAGAGCCATTGGATCCAACCCACGAGACTACTTGAAAGATAGAACCGATATATGCGGCTAGCTTGTGCTCCTCTCCAGTACGTAAAGAAGTTCTCTGACGTGATCGGGATTATCTCTTCGAATGCTGAAGTCATACTTGATCGCGCGTCTTGTAATCGTAGTAGCTCCACCATTGATGATAACTCCTTACTCTCCGTCTGTGCTGACCTGTGTCCTCCGAGCCTATCTAACACCGGACTTTCCACGCAATTAAAATCTCCGCCCACTATTAGGTGTTGATCAGCCGATGGGCATATCTTTCGGAGCGTGTGGAAAAAAAATTCCTTTTCCAGATTATCTCCTGTTGGGCCGTAGATGTTTACCAGCGTCCATGTTCGAAAAGTCACTCCAATAATTCGTGAGCTCCATTCTTCTGTCTTCCAAGGTTTTTCCTCTGACGCTATTCGAGGATGGAGTAAAATAGCCACTCCTGCCGCCTTGGTTTTTGAAATACTCCAGTACGAAAGTCGTTGCGAATTACTTTTATTGTTCCACATACGTTCCCAAACTCTTGTCATTTCCTCCGCCTCGTCAGTCGAATCAATATGCGTTTCTTGGAGGAAAATGATACCAGGCGACAGTCGTCTCTCTTGCCACGCTTGCAACCATTCCAATCGAATACGTCCCGGAAAACCCCTCACGTTTTGGTTAGTTATCCATATGTCCTGAGGTCACCGGACTAGTTGATCTTGTGATGGCACCAGCGTATATTCCTTCTCATGTAACGATTGAAAGGATGTATATACATCCGCTATCCGAGGGACACACTGAATGGGATGCTGGAATCGTGCCTTCTTCTGAATGCCCTTAGCATCGATCCGCGCTCCCACCATCCGAGCACATCTGAGTCACTGTGGATATTTCCTCCAAGTTGGTGTGTCATAACGATTCACAAAAAAGGTAGCCAGATTCCACCACGCTCTCGATCCTCCACTCTCGATATCTTTGATTAATTTCCGATATTCCACGTTTTTCACCGCAAGCGTGTGATATCGTTTGAGTAAGTAATGATCGAATAGATCGGACGGAATTCTGCGCCTAGTAACTGAGCCTGTTTTTCCCCATACAGATGCGCACAGAGGATGTTCCGTGCCAAACTCGCAGTGTACTTCGACGCACATAAACGAATTAGTTTATTCTGGCCATACTGCACTTGACGTATCTTCTCCCACGCTGTTGTACTGTTCATGATGTCCGCCTTTAATTGCGAGGTTGGAACACTGGAGATCCGACTTTCCCAATCCCGGAAACACGACGCCCCAATTCCTTCACATGCTCCTCGTTTCCCGAGTCTATCACCGCGTACCAGCACTGTTCCCAAAATGATACCGTGAGTTGGGTAATCACTGCTTCGTCCACTAGATCTAGGATCTCGGGTCCTCCTCGAGTCGGTTTTAGCAAATGTAGAAGTTGATTTGCTTCTCGCTTTGCCGCTTCCATCCATGTCATTATTGTCGCTGTTACCATCGGAAATTCCACCCGTGTATGGACAGTCCAATATTCCTTGAGACTATTCCAGGCATTCTTCCAGATCTGTTCCTCCCCTTCAGTCTCTCGTTCAGAACGTTGAAGCCTGGTACCTTCCCCTCTTTATAATGGATCCTGGCCGCTAGTATGGGGTGCCTGAGGCCTTGAAGGGTCACGTTCGCATGCAGATTCCATCAGCACGTCCGGGCGTTCAGTAGGCTGTGACCCTAGGTCACATGTATCTACCTGCGCACTGCACATGTCTACGTCCTGTATAGCTGATCCGTCGGTTCTGTCTCCTCCCCTTTTTCCGTGCATACAGGCAGCGTATTGCGCCTCTTCGAAGTGAAGAATCAAAGGCATTTGCTGTGTACCTATTTCCGCCTGCTTCTTCAAATCCGTGGCTTTTTTAACACACTCGTCCAGTACTAGTGTATATTCGCCACTATGTCGGTATGTTGGAGAGTTGATGGTCCGCACCTCAGGGTGGAAATGTACCGCCCCATATGACACTCCTCCTGGTAATGTGTTTACCACGAAAATATCCCGTTGTAGCATTGCGCAAA
This sequence comes from Peronosclerospora sorghi, assembly GCA_026184515.1. Lineage (NCBI taxonomy): Eukaryota > Oomycota > Peronosporomycetes > Peronosporales > Peronosporaceae > Peronosclerospora > Peronosclerospora sorghi. The sequence goes on along the minus strand of CM047586.1, from coordinate 9,314,010 downwards.
TACTTGCTAGCGTGTCATTGCCTCACCATGCTGTAACCGGGACGAGGTCCTTTAGTGTGGAACCACTAAATGAATAATCACTTAGATACCGCCGGAACTCCTGTGCTTATACCTTGGCAGACATTTTTTCGTGACCTCGTCCCAACGCTGTCAATATCTGTTTGCGAATCCCGGCCGGGAATTTCCTCTCAAAATCAATCAGTTCTCTGGACCGTCTTCCTGCTTTCACGTTTTCGGCTAAGGTCGCTAGTACCTGTGGGGATTTTTCCAGCTGTGAGCTCGCCAGTGCCTGTGCTATCGCGTATGCTTGACAGTTCCCGGTAGCCGGTGTCCGCACTGGTGTAACTCCCATCTCTGAAAAAGCCAGGGCTATTTGGGTGATCTTCCGTTGGGATCGTGACCCGTGCCCTGGAAATCTATTCCATATCACTGTACCTTCAATCCCATCCAAAGACGCTAATGTCGATATGATCGCTTGTTTGGCCGTATGTTCTCGCATACCAAGCTCCACTTCTTCCGAATTCGTCGGTTTCCGCTGCTCTTGTCCTAATGTGTCTTTTAGGACAGGGGGTCTTGGACCGGATTTCTCCTCTGTTTGTGTGTCCACCACTTTCTTCTGGCTGATCCCGGTGGTACCTCCTTTGTTAACCTGTGCGACGGGGACTTGTCGTCTCCGTGAAGGTTCTTTGTGATCCAAGTTGCCTTTTTTGGTCCCGCGTGTTGGACTCTGACTCCCTTCTCCTCCGAGGTGGGTGTGTCAGGATTCTTTATCTCCTTTCCATCCGGTTCCTCAGGGGATGGTTCGGTCTTAGGCGGTAATTCCTGCTGTCCCGTTGGACCCGCACTGGGATGGTCTTCCTGACTTCGCTGCATCCGATTAGCCGCTACTTCAGTACGAAGTTTCTCCAAACTAGTAAAAGTCGGTGCGGGGGCCTTGAGCTCCCCAATTTCCTTCGTTGTGATGACTATGCATATTTCCTGTAGCAATTGTTGAAAATCTGTGGTGCAGGCTCTGATTTGGTGGGTCGGTTGACCGCAGCGTGCGCACTGTTTTCTTCCCCGCATGGTGGGATGCTCGATAGTGAATAGCGTTTCGCCCCAAGCTATTCTCAACTTTCCGCGCATACCTTCCGGATATCCCACAGATTCGCACACCACCCTCCATTCCGTCGATGTCTCGGAGAAAGGTCCTCCAGTGTCCATGTTCTCCAAATGGAATGGTGAGTGGATATGCTGTTTGAGCAGCATATGGACTTTAGTCATATCCACCAACCTGGAAATATTCCGGATTATCATTGTATACACGCCCTGTAACGGCCGGTCCGACCCTTGAGCTTCGCTCTGTCGTCTCCATGTGGCCTCCGTATCACCAGGGTTATCTACCTCCTCGTTGTGCATGTTGTATAGGTGATGATCTTTCCTCAAAAAGGTACGAAAACCCCGACATATCGTCGCGCTATCTCTCTGGTCGGAAAGAAGAAATAGATTGTGTGGTTTGGCTTGTCGTAACTTATTGTGGTTACCTGCGCTACCATTTCCCATAGGCGCGCTGACCCTGTACCTCGTGCTGTTGCTGCTGTGGCGATACTCTCTTGTAATTTCCGGGTACTTATAAATGCCTCCTTAATCTCGTTTTCTCCATGCAGCTCCATCACTAGGCAGCCTTCTACCTGGGCCCGTATCGTCTGCATTAGACGGAGCCTATCATCCATTGTCATTATCTTCGGTAGGAACTGCGGCAAGGAACGTGCTATGATCGTTCCTTCTGCAAGTCCTTTGACGATCAACCATTCATCGTTTTTGCCGTCACGCAGATCTTTATGCATGCACCAACGAAACTGTTATAACAAAGAGATCGCAACCGCTTAATTGTATCCGGGGAGTACGCATGCGTTAAAAACATGAAGGGGAGTTGAAATTGCTTCTCTTTGTGCTGCTACGCTTGCTGCTGTTGACCCCGAACCTTGTCTGCCCATCGTAGTAATGGTGGTGGCGGCTCATCTGATTGTTCCGCAATGTGGACACGGGTTTCATTAATTTCACGCTGTAGTATGGTGGTCAATGATTGCTTAGATAACCACAACAACTCCACCGCCTTTACCACTCGTGAACTCCATCTCGTCCGCGGCTGATCCAATTGAGTAACGATCATTTCATACAATTCCAGTAATTTTTCCGTCTCCTTGGCATTCATCTTTGGCAATCTTTTTTGATCCAGTCTCGCAATTGTAAAATGTTTCTTCTTGGTTAGTTTGTTGTTAAAAATGCATACGAAAAGTTGCTGGATCAAATGTTTCCATGTTTGAAGCCAAGGCCGTCGTGCTTGCGCCTCTCGCATCCCGTGTTCTAGCGTGGCCGATACTTGGCCCGCCTCCATCTCTGTGGGAGTGGCATCCTTGTTCTGAACCGCTTTCGTTTCCGGAAGATGATTGGCTGAACCATTGGTACATTTGTACCGACATCTCCGATTATTCTGATGCCGAATCAGAAATTTGGCTTTCCGATACAACCTCATCGAGAGGTTGTCCTCCGCCTTGCTGTATACCCCTCCCCCCTACCACCCTGGATAGGGTGGCCAGGGTGGCAGTCAGGTCGGGAGGCACTCCCCCCGGCCCTGGATCGTGCCCATGCATGTCCATAATCTTCTGGGTCGACCCCAGTTTCCTCGCTTACTTGTGTCCTGATCCACCAACTGTTGCTGAGTTGGTGGGATTTGTTGCAAAATCAGAACTGCTCTACCTCATTATATTCGTCTTTGTGTCCTTAGTGTTACTGTACTTCACTATTCGGTTTCGTTAGTCAGAATAACGTGGCACGTTTTAAGCATAATGACATTTTAAGTGGAGTTAAGTTAATGTGTTTCAGGCAATCGCCACGTTGGTACAACGGGGTACTATGCTAGTAACAGAATTCATGTCGTCGATGCACGCTCCCGCACCTAAGGGAACATCTTGATCTAAGTATAAAATTCAATTAAGTACGCGATCCCGTACCTAGTCGAATTCAACTGTACGCACGTCATGACACTATGACATGCCATTATAAAAAACTAGCTACGTGTCATCATGAACAAGTACGTGCGTCGCCTGTGATGATAACGTGGCATACTGTTGACGATCCACATGCTTAAACTGCAGCGAAGAG
>CM047586.1:9232579-9294766 GCA_026184515.1 Peronosclerospora sorghi | reverse complement strand
ACACTTCAGGGAGGACTGCCATTTGGCTTTCCAGCTCCTGAATATACTGTTCCCCGCCTTCATGTATACAAACTTGTTCATCTTCTGGGGTGATATCACCTAGACCATCTGTACCGGCTGAAAGCCCCTGGTCTTGATCGATGGGCTGTCCTTCACTGATATCGGTCTGATTAGGAATACCGTCATGGTCCGACCTAGCAACTTCATGTTCCCCTTCTTCCGTTTCTTGCTCCGCTGTCGCCTGGTCTTGTGCTGACACCACGTTGACTAGCCTCGGCTCGTCTACTTGATGGTCCACCGTTCCTGGTGACTGCGGCGCCTTTCTTCGGACCAACATCTTTTTTGTGGTGCCATAACTTGGTCTTTCCACTAAAGGTGAGGTATCCTCTTCCACCGACACATCATCGCTGATAAGATCGGTGGTCGATTGGTACGCCACGTTTTGCCACTAGATATACCGCCTCTACCCAATCGAGACGAACCCCATCTTCCTTGGTACCTTCCCTTCTGCTAACCACATGCCGACAATAGTGTTATTGTCCAGTGTCAGAGGCTTGTCACCGATATTGGTAACACGGACAAAATCACGTCGACCAGCACTCTTTACGAAGGTCGAGACCCACCGATCGCCCCTGGTCAACCACAAATTCCTCGAACGAAAACCTTTCTCAACCGGGGTATCGGCAGACCGACCGACTGGGATAGTGAGGTCTTGGTCCCACCGGACCAGATCGGTATACGAACTACACCACACAGAGGTCTTCGACCAGCCAACTGGACCTGGACCTCATCCGGGAGCGTAAGCACTCCATGTGACAGGTCTAGGCGAATACCAGCTGGGACCATGAAATTCATTCCTAGTAAAGCGTCTTGACCAGCCAACTTGCCAACCCAAGCGCTGAAAAAGTAGACCAGCGATCCCGACAAAGTAATTTTCACACGCGTTCTTCCTTCGGTCATATAAGAGTTTTCGCCGATCCCGACGCATTCTTGTCTCTGGGTATCGTCTATACGACATCCGACCTTACGAGCAAAGGCGGAGTCGATTATCGATACTTCAGCTCCAGAGTCGAACAACATCGTCGCCTTCTGGTTATTAATCTTGCCACAGGCTTTCGCCTGCTTGAACCATTTATCAGGCGCGTGATACTTCCAGTATACGCGGGATTCTCCAGGCAGCAAGTCCAACTGCATAACCACCTTAGTCCGGGATTACTCATCGGTCTTCAGACTGTAGACCGGATGGTCTCGGTCGACGCAATTTGGAATAGAACGTGTATTGTCGGTCTTATCCTCCTTGCCGACATATGCATAGATGTGAACCGTAGAACGCTCGGCTCGATCCAGATTACAACCTGGCGAGCGTTCTAGTTTAACATCTTTTCTGAGTCCAGCGGCAGCATCCCCGCGTGCTTTTCCGGCACGTACCACTTGCGCATCATGTTAAAAAATTCTTCAATCTTGCAGTGGCCGGCCTCGTGGATCTCTCCACATGACTTGCATACGGAGAGGAAGTGGTCCGTCGGGTGGCCGGGTCTCTCGCACTTCTTGCACACCATCTTCTTCCAGCAGTTTGGACTATCATGTTTGCTCGACCAACAGTGGGAGCACTTCTGACGAGGTCGGTATGGATCGGACTTGCTTCCGTTCCTTCCCTTCCGGTCCACCTGGTCGGACTTCGACTTGGTCTTTGGGGCAGGTCCCGCAACATAGACGTAACGATACTGGTCTTCATCCGATGACTCCTGGCTGGATGGACTTCCACTTTCCCCTTCTGACCCCGTGCTGTCATCAGCTACAATTGCCTTGACCGCTCGGGTCGGTCTGGTCCAAGGTCTCTTGACCGGATCGGTCTGGGTCTTGGAACGATAGCGACCTGATCCACCAGCGGTCTTCTCTCTCATACTACGCGACTGTTGTAACGTCCGCAGGGTCTGTTTGAATTCTCCCGCATCCTTAAGACGCAGTAGAGTAAGCTGGTCCGCCAGTTCTTGATCGAAAAGGGTACTAATATAGTGACCCACATGTTCTAAGGCGGCACCGTTCGGCGGGTTATTCTCTTTGATTGTTATGCCGGCGCGAAGTGCAGCCACGTTCAACCGATGCAAATACAAGATCGGTGTTTCGTCGGCCCGCTTCTGCATATGGTGGTACTTACGGGCGCTTGAAAATCCGGAGTTACAATATTGACCTTCAAACTCCGCACATAACAGGTCCCAGTCAGACCGGACGCCCCGACCCAACTGTTGAATCCAGTTCACAGCCGGTCCTTTTAACAAATCCCGGAAGATTAAACAACGTTCGCTTTTTGGGGTCTGGTCTCGCAGAACGCAGACTTGACCCGACTGAGCCAAGACCGGGCCTGGTCTTCATCAGCATCCTTGCCGGTGAAGTCCTTGAGGTCGGTCGTCGCGACCATACGGATGTGCGGAATCGCAGCAGATCCAAAGTCGTAGGCAGTAGTGGAGGCTAGGTTAGCCTTGCGCACCTTGCCTGCGCCTGTACCATCTGACCCACCATGGTCGTCAAGACCGCCGACCGACTCCATATCACAGTCACTTGTCTTGCTTGGTCTACGCGGTCTTGCCGGTTTCGGCTTGCGCCTTCCCTTGACGGTTGGTTTATCACTTCTAATAGGCTTATCCATAGATGTTACCGATTCCATATCCACATCTTTGCAAACATTGACACCTTGACAGGTAGACCGGTCTTGGACATGTGGGCGCATAGGTGGTCTAACCCGTTCTTCCATGAAACGTTGCATCATCGTCTCAAACATGGCTTGGACGTTGACTGGCGTCATGGGCAACGTGTTGATACCCTCCTTTTGCGGAACTGGGGCCTGTGGGGCTTGCTGGAGCCCCGACTGGCAAACATCCCCTTGCTGCCGCATGTCACTTTTTTGTTCAGACCGGGCATGGTCCACCCCCATGGTCATCCGCTCGACACCGGTCTCCAACTCTGATGAGCTGTTAGAAGCCGGTGGAGACTGGTAGATCGATTCATCATCGGAACCAATTTCAACAAGCTCTGTGGAGGCTTCGGCGACCTTCATTGCCGTGGTGGGAGTTGGGCGGCGAACCGCCCCCACCAGTGGCACCAAACGGTCGTGGAGGTCCGACATCGACGCCTCCAGTCTCCAAGCATCAAATTCAAACAATTTATTGACACCGGCGGAGTTCTGCATTTTAATGCCAACCTCCGCCAACATCGACACCCAATTCTTGACGAGCAGTAATGGTCGATCACTCTGGATCGGCTCGGTAGTGGGACCGAGAAGACGTTCGGGGATATGGAGTTCCAACACCCGAAAGACCTGGTTTTGGCGAACAAATCGCTTCAATTCAAAAACATAATACATCTTGTCCAGGTCTTGTTTGGTGATAGCCTCATCCCCGACCTTCGACTTTTCTTCGAAGTCGTCTTCGTCGGGTGGCATTCCAAGCCCTTTTCTGGGCACCTTGGGTACCTGGGGACTTTAGGGAGGTAGACCGGATCGTTCCACTCAGCCTCCAAGTAATTTTCATCTTTTAGTTTTCCATCAATTTTTTCATTCATACGCATAGGATCAGGACCAAGATCCTGATCCTTTCCGGAACTATAGCAAGACCTGCTATAGTCCCGATCGGCTCCGGTGGGAGCCTTTTGGGGAGGAAAAAACTTATTAATCCCGATCTGGTCCTCCACCAGGCCAGATCGGACATCGCCATCTTTATCAACAACGAGAACGTAAGGCGATAGCCTTTCCTTACGTCCTCTCCAGAACGACTTCATATTCAAATCATTCAAATCTTCGAATCCAATTTTTGATGGAATATCAGCACGGTGATATCCACGATCACCAAGTGATCCGGGCTCGCGCACCATTGTGGTGGAGTCAAGTTCGAAATCGAAAACGTTAGCATCGATAACCCGACTACCACCATCGCGCTCAGCCTTCCAACTTTCGGAGGGGGTACTCCGCGGACCACCACTCGAGATCTGGTCCGATCGTCCGCTGCAAGCAGACGACCGGTCGTCATCAGAACCCACTTGGTCCGATTGTTTAGTATCCATCTCACCTTGTGTACCCGATGGAATGGGCTAGTTACACACTCGGTGGATCGGGATCGTAGATTGGATCGAAGCGGTCTTGAATATAGAAGACCGATCTGGGTAGGTATCTCTGGGGCGGAACTCTTCACCCCAGATACAAACAGACCAAAAACACTTCCAAGAGATAACTTCCAATAGGTCGATCGTCCAAACGATCAAGACCTGACCAATACGAAATAATAGAGGGTAGACCGACCGTTCCGGTCTAGCCCCTGACCAATACGAAATAAGACCAAAACCGGTCTAGTTTCCAACCAATATTAAAACAAGCCAATATGTCCGCGTAAAGACCCAATATGCTCGTGAAACCCCACAAACGATATCCCACGCCAAGACCAATCCAGTGAATAGCACGTTCCAAACGTACTTGAGTTGAGGTGTTGAGATCGACAAATCGTACTCCCGTCGAGGGACTTCCGGTGGGCCAAAGTGCGCGTGCGGCGCGTCCAGACCGGGTATAATGGGCGAGAGGGGATAATCCGACCCTCTGCCCCAAACACTCCGCGGCGGGCGGAGGCGACTAGTGTACGAAAAGGGAAGAACGGCGACCCCTAGCTGTGGTGTGAACCAAGACCAGAAGAGGTTTCAGCCACTTATTCGAAAGCTAAAATATTTCCTTACTTAAAGGTATAACCTCTGTCCTAAAAGGTAAAACCACAACTAAAATACTACTACCCTATAGTCCCTAAATGTACCCCCACAAAAATATGTAAAATACCCAAAGGCGGGTGACTCACCAAAACTTGCGTTCTTGACACTTCTTGAGTCTGATAGGCTGAAAATCCCCCTTGTTTAAACCAATCCGAAATTAGACCAAATGCCTTGACGAAACTTGACCAGAAGTGTGCCTAATTTTGGGCACGCTTCTTCACAGATACGCTGATATTTACCTTCGACTGGGCATCCAGATAGGTCTGAATACTTAAATTTTCTCCCCAGTTTTGCGTTCCTCATACGCTGTACTTCCTCAGTAAGCGGCTGAACGTCCTTGATTTCACTTTATTATTAGTCGTGGAATCCAGATACTGCGAGACCTCGCAAGTGCTGATGTGTCTCATATATTGTATTAAGTAATGTGATAACTAACTTTAATAAAAACCGGTGTCACATATATTGTAGAAGTAATGTGGTAACTAACTTTAATAAAAACCGGTGTCTTATATATTGTAGTAAGTAGTGTGGTAACTAACTTTAATAAAAACCGGTGTCTCATATATTGTAAAGTAATGTTGTAACTAACTTTAATAAAAACCGGTGTCTCATATATTGTATAAGTAATGTGGTAACTAACTTTAATACAAATAATTGAATTGGACTTTATCATTGGTTATTACAAATATTACAAATAGCGCTTATAGAAATAATCGTCTGTTCGTACGGCCTTATAGCAATTATAGTAATTGAGCAATACCTGCCCACTACCAATGTTCGACATTGCAAGAAATAGTAAAATACCAGAAAAATATCTTACTTTTTTAAAGGTTAATGTAAATATACTGTGGTTTCAATGAAATTCCAATAAAACAAGTTCGTCGGTACGACGGGCACCATCCTAGTAATATAATATTAGTATATCTGATGCATGCAATCCACATTATCAGATGTGCCAGTTTAATCTGGAACGAACTAAAATTAGTTAATAGGTAATTAATAGGTAGCACCCTTTTCATGAGTATCGAATCTCCAGGAATAAAATCCTTCTACAGCACCACATACAATAAAAAAGAAGCATCCTGTTCCTAAAAAGTTCTTATTCATCGTGCTATGTCCGTTCTATTCGTTGTTCCTACCCCAACTTAGGTTTGCTCCTCCGTTTTGTCCTCCTCGTCTTCGTTCTTTTCTCCTTCTGGACCGTCATTTAAGACATGATAATACTCTGGATGTGCATCAACACAATCCCGTAGTCCAAGTGTCTGCGGTCCGCACTCTTCAATAAAATCTTGTCCACTCGTTTTGCATCGATCGAGACAAGCTTCCCATTCCGTAAATTCTTTCCCACAGGGACCAGCTTTCATGAATTTACAAAAGCCACATTCTGCTTTTGGTGTTAAGCACTCGCCCTTCATTGCATCAAAGTGAGAAGAGAGACACACGGTGCCTTGGAGCACCAACTCGTCGTCGTTAAGCTTCGAAACGGACGCTTGGACAGCAGGAAATGGATTAAAAAGTGGCAAATGCTTCGAGTTAAACGCTGGTAACTCGCCTGTCCATTGCGACGTTGTCTCGTTAGCGTCCAGCACATAACGGAGCTTGTCATTGTTACGTAAACGCTCCAGTAGCACACTTGAGTAACCCAAACCTAGCCCAGAACTTGAGGATATCATCAGGTGCGCTGGCTCAGCAGCACCTTTATATTCTAGCGACTCCCCAGTCTCCGTTGTTACAGCGACTAAGAGCTAGTATTATTCGCGTTGTTAGACGTTGACGTACGTGGATGCACGTTAGGCAGGATAGAAAGTAGAAGTAGAGAGATGGGGCAATCTTACCGTCTGGGCATATGTATCTTCGGCTAGTCCTCGAACATGCAACTTGGCAGCTCGTCCCAGAATAGGAGAAAAAGCTTCTTGCTCTTGCTCTGTTGGTTGGTACCGCAAGATCACGACAAGTGGCTCACTGTCCTGTACTTTAGTGGGGAAATGCTGACGCAAACGCGTCGTTGACTCTTTATCCACAAATACACCAATGTAATCAACAGCAGTTTTAGGAGGTTCTGTACTCTCTAGTCGAGCGGAAGATACCGAGAGCAGAGCCGCAGGGGCAGCTAATGACGGGAGGAAACGCCGTAGTTGCTGACGTGACATGTTGTAGGAATCAAATATTGGGTGGTGGACCAACAATCATTCTACTTGTTTTGTTCACGCAATCAGGATGGTCTTCATACCGGTAATACCTCGGGCAGTAAAAGAGCACCTACTCGCTCAGATTAAAAACCATGCATGATTACTCGAAAAGAAACACGTCAGGGCTCGTCAGTCTTCACATTCCAAGTGCCTGTTCTCTTTACTTTTCCTCCCTTTCTCCTACTGACTCGTCATCCTTCAAAAGTGGGTAGCCCATAGCCCATACTTCGATTTGATCCTTGCTAGAATAAAGCATAAAGTTCATGAAATAAACCTCTAGATTTCTTCCACCAACATGACAATGGCTAATCAAAGAACGACCACCTGTCATATCCATCAAGAGATCAGCAGTATCTATACCCGCGCGTGGCACTACGTGCAGCGTCGACTGCATTTCCGTTCAAGAGCGTGTTCCTATCCGGCACGTGTCCAAGCTCGAGCACCAAGTTCGACCGTTCCAGATTCACCAGTGTGGAGTTCCGGAACAAGAGAGTGGCAGCGTGTGCATGTGCTGAAGGAGCTCGAAACATGTCACGAGTGCAGTAAGGAGCCTCTAGAATGGAGACCCACCGAGCCGAAATTTCGAACACAAGCGCAGCGGAAGACGGCACAGACAACATGTAGCAATTGTGGACTACTTTTCTTCCGATTGATGTCGGTTGCACAAGATGCGGATGCATTCTGTGGTCGCGATTGCCAGAGTACATTTGAATATCGTCGGGGCGTACAAAGTGTCGTGAGGGAGTGCGGACCGGCGCGTACGACAGTGAACTGGACCCAGAGTAACGCTTTGTAGCGGATACGTTATGTATCCATTTTTTCTCATGTGTATACAGCAGAATACTAGTATTTATTTTTACTTGTAGCAAGAAGTAGGCAATTATATCGGCAAGAAACAACGCCAAACGTTTTGAACATACATTGTCATGTGATCATGTCGATGACTCGAAGAGTAATTGGTCATTCTGCAACGAAATGGCGGTAGGTTTGCGCTGCTGCAACGATCCGGTCTGCTCTTTCTCCAACACATCACATGTCGTAAAACAGTGCGCAATGGAAACGAGCTCGGCGTCAAAACTCTGGCAAAATATTCGTGCATGTACATTGCCGCCAATGCCAGCGAGCGCGCGGCCCCTGAGAGCTCCCAGCACCATCACGTCCTCATCTGACATCACCTCGGCGCCCGAGTTCACATTACCTAGTACCACAAGTGACCTGTTTTGAGCGAAAATCTGCTGTCCCGAGCGCACTGAGTGCGCCACAATCAGCGGTGGCAGCGGTTCCGGAGTTGCTTCGGCAGAAACCACTGACCTTTTGTCCGCTTGCTCTGTATAAGTTGTTGCGGTATCAGTAGTAGCGATCGAGAGTTCTTCTTGTCGCACACATTCTTCCTCTGCATAGCCTACTTTTGCGCTCACATGTAGTCTCGTACCAATGAAATAGGGCAGACTTAGGGACCATGCAACTTTTTTCACATCTTCGCTTGCGTTCGTGACGCCGACAGGCATATACCCAGCTTGCTAGAGAATAGCAACAGCTTGTTTCAGTCTTTTTCGTTTAATGCAAATGTTAGAGCCTGCATAACCTGTAGATGGAGAATCTCGTTCCTTAATTCGTGTTTCTTAATAGACTGTGAATGTGGCGAGCCTCCAAACATAACAAACAAGTTTAGGACAACGTAGACATTTTCCATACTGAGGGTCTCCTGCAACATTACCATCACTAGAGACTTGGGACAAATCCAGCACTACAGGCGTATTGTTAGCTCGGGCTTGAAAAAAGTGATGCGAGTCTTTCTTATTTACTTTGGACAGCGTCAGTGTCGGCACAAGATACGAACGACCATCAACTAGTGGTAGCTTGACGGTAGAGGAGCGTCTACCATTAGACGCTTCTACTAGACGTCGTAGCGTTTGCTGGGAAAAGGCTCGACGCCGTCCAGTTACGGCTGCTTGCTGCATGTGAAAAAATAGGATTGAAGTATTGGATTATATTCGAGGCCTTAGAGCATGTCGAACCCAAAATTCACTGATAAAACCCAAAATCCACTGATCACGTGATCATTTTGAGAAAGAACCCGTTATGTAATCAATTACACGCTAAGATACAGTAGAACCTGTCAAATTTAATAGCCTCGAAACCACCCCTAAGTTATTAATTCTAACATGTTATTAAATCTGACAGGTATGGTTTTTTGCTGACATCATGCAATAGGTAGTAAACTGCTGTCATCTATTTACTAAGGGCCAAAAAAGCGAAATTTTGCCCTGATTTTTGCATATAAAATGGGCACTTCTCTCCTGGTTTTTTTCTTTTTTTCCTCACTCCATTCACTCCCCCTCATCCAGCCATTCCAATGCCTCCTAGAGTCAACAAACCACCTCGTAAGACAATGACCGATGCCATCCGCATCGCTCTTTGTCAACACAAACGCACAAACCCCAAGCTCACACACAGTCAGCTGATAAAGTGGCTAGAAGAAACCCACAACATCTTAGTTAGCCAAGGCACGATCTCAAACACGCTGAAGCAGTCAGATGCTCTGCTTCGCATTGATGTTGAAAACACAAATTTCAGCATCAAGACGCACCGCACCGTCACTTATCCTCTTGTCGAAGAGGCCCTGATCCAGTGGGTCAAACTCTACGAGGCACAAATCAACATCTCAGGAGACTTCGTGAGAAAGCCGCCATTTTTTTACGGCGGTTTTATTCCGATGCGTCGACAACGTACGAGTTCTCAAATGGTTGGCTGGAGTATTTCAAAAAACGTCATGGAATTCAATCATAACGCCGCTTTGGAGAAAGCGGCTCCGTCAACATGACGCTTCTTGCTGAGAGCCTACCCGAACTTCGCCAATGTCTTGACCAATATAAATGGAAAGACATTTACAACATGGATGAAACTGGCCTTTTTTATCGAATCCAAGCCGACAACTCGCTTGCAACACAACAACTGGAAGGACGGAAGCAAAACAAGGAACGCATCACGATTGCTGTCTGCAGCAACGGGGATGGTTCTGACAAGTTGCCGCTGTTGGTGATTGTCAAGTCAATGAACCCTCGATGCTTTAATAATGTCAATCGAGACTCATTCGGCTGCAAATACCATGCAAACGCAAAAGCATGGATGACGCAGAATGTTTTCAAAATTTGGCTGACGGATTTCGACAAAAGAATGCATGGACGCAAAGTTCTGCTGCTGCTCGACAACTCCAGCGCTCACATCCCCATCAAGAACCTTCTGGCGCAGGTCACCTTGGTCAACACAAAAGTTGTCTACGTGCCGCCGAACACCACATCGAAGATTCAACCTTGTGATGCTGGCATCATTCGCAACTTCAATGCCTATTATCGTCGGCGGTTCAACCGGATGCTTTTGGAGAGGATTGAGGACAGTGTTGCCAATCCCGAATAAATCAACGTTCTGGATGGGATTCGCATGGCCGTGGAAGCATGGAAGAACGACGTGAAGCCGCAGACGATTCAAAACTGCTTCAGACATTGCTCAGTTCGTTCTGAGTCTTCCAGTGAAACTGTTGCTGCAGCTGAAGTTGAGCCTCCGCAGGAAGTCATCCAGGAATTAGAGGAGCAAATACGCCAGCTTCGGTACAGCAATCCGATGGACATCCGCAACCTGCTCAATTATCCCGCCGATCAGGAAGTCAGTTATGTTCCGGATGAAGAAGAGATTGTTGCGGAGATTCTCAACACGTACGAAAACTTTGGAGTTCCAGAAGATCCAGAAGGCGAGGATGACAGTGAAGAACCTCCAACGATCTCCGACGCCGAGGCAAATCAGATGTTGGTAAAGCTGCAGATTTACTGGATGCAACAAGCAGATTCTACTTCAGCATCATTTCCTGCCACGCTTCATATGATGGAGGATCATTCGTATAGTATTCGCCAGAAAAACCTTACACAAACTAGCATAACACAGTACTTTCAGTAGAAGTCACAGAAAAAATACATGGAATTATTAATCTTATACTGATCGGGACTGACCGAAACCTATTAATTATTAGTTAATAGTTTTTTGGCTTGGCCCAAGTCGGGACCGACGATTTTTTATTAATTATGACAGGTTATTAGTTTTGACAGTATTAAATCTGACAGGTTCTACTGTAGATAAGTTCTGATTTTGCAACAAAGCCCACCAACTCCGCAACAGTTGGTGGATCAGGACACAAGTAAGCGAGGAAACTTGGGTCGAACCAGAAGACTGAGGACATGCATGGGCACGACCCAGGGCCGAGAGGAGTGCCTCCCAACCTGACTACCACACTGGCTACACTGACCAGGGTGGTAGGGGGGTATGCAGCAAGGCGGAGGAAAACCTCTCGATGAGGTTGTACCGGAAAGCCAACTTTCGATTCGGTATCAGAAGGCTCGGAGATGTCGGTACAAATGTACCAATGGTTCAGCCAATCATCTTCCGGAAACGAAAGCGGTTCAGAACAAGGATGTCACTCCCACAGAGATGGAGGCGGGCCAAGTATCGGCCACGCTAGAACACGGGATGCGGGAGGCGCAAGCACGACGGCCTTGGCTTCAAACATGGAAACATTTGATCCATCAACTTTTCGTATGCATTTTCAACAAACAACTAACCAAGAAGAAACATTTTACAATTGCGAGACTGGATCGGAAAAGATTGCCAAAGTTGACTGCCAAGGAGACGGAAAATTTACTGGAATTGTATGAAATGCTCTTTATTCAATTGGATCAGCCGTGGACGAGATGGAGTTCACGAGTGGTAAAGGCGGTGGAGAAGTCGTGGTCATCAAGGTGTGGTGGAGTCAAGTTCAAAATCGAACACCGTAGTGTCGAGAACCTGACCACCATTGTGCCCGGCCGTCCAACTTACGGGGGGTGGGGTACCCCGCGAACCTTCTCCTACGATCCGATCTGATCGTCCGCTTCTAGCAGACGACCGATCATCAGACCAGTACGCCTGGTACGATTCTTTCGTCATCTCACCTTTGTGTACCCGATGGAATGGGCTGTTTACACACTCGGTGGATCGGTGCTGGGAATCGACTTGAGGTCTAAAAACGTGAGACCGTTCTGGGTAGTTTACCCTGGGCGGAACTCTTCACCCTGGGTACGGACAGACCAGTTATACTCCAAGTAAATATACTTCAAAGGGCAGATCGCTCAATCGATCGTAGAGCCCAACCAATACGAGAATAAAAGTCCAATACTCCAATATAGAAATCCAATGAGAACGTGAAAAACTCCACGAACGATATCTCCAAGAAACAATTGTCGTAAAGCGGACTTTTTTATTAGGCTAAAATAGGGCCTAATGTTGGACATTTTATTAGGCCCATAGGGGGCCTAATATTATGACTAATATTAGGACCTAAATTAGGGGCCTGATAGTGGACGCAGATAGTGGATACAGTAGTACATAATTAGGTACCGCCATGTGTACCACGGTGGGTACAGTAGTACGTACCACCGTGGTGTACATAGACAGGATATAGAAGGGACACGGAAGATGTGCTGATCACTTACAGGTACGCGGCGGACACCAGCGATCAAACAAGGAACAAGCGGAAAAAAAATCAGGTCGACTGATGGACGGAAGGCGTTTCGAATGGACGATGCGGATTGGTTGAAAGTAGGAACAGGGTAGATCTAATGGTTTAATTGATAATAAAGTTCTCCTTTTGCGTACGATCGCCCTGATCGTTTTTTGGGAAGGCACTTTTGCGCCCCCACCTTATTGAAACCTCTACGTCCCGGGCGGGAGCACTAAGTGCGTTTTTGGCCCACCGGTTGCCGTAGAGTGTGAGAACTCACCCCGCAACTCCGCCCACAGTGTCTGCGGTTCTTCGTTTAAAGGTTTTTGGTTTTGGGAACGTGATCTTGCAGTTCTCTCACCTCTTCCCCGTGAAATTAACGTTTGGCCCCTAGAGTTCGGCTGCTTTAAGCGCCCCACGGGAACTCTAGGTGGATTTTAATATAAATACATTTTCCTCATATAGTCTAGGCTAGGAGCGCATTGATTTGGGCGTTCCTTAGCTGTTTGACGGCTTAGAGGCTCCGCGATCAGGCAGTGAAGAATTCCGCTGCCTGATCAAGTACCCCCCCCTACCGATCAACACCTGATCGACACTTTTTGTGAATCGTGATCGTGATCGCTGATCGCAAATAGCGCCAACTGCTACTTGAACGACTTCCGGTGCTTGATCAAGTCTGATCAAGGTATATTACGACTGGGCAGCAGTTTTTAGCCCCTGATCGAGCCTTTCAGTACCAGATCGCACTTGCGATCAAGACACCTGATCGCATCTGCGATCAAGACAGAATATTGTTGATCGACGGTTATTAACGTCAGCCAAAGCCTGATCAAGCCTGATTACCACTGATCTACATCGTTTCAGCGCCTTATCGCGTCGGACTGCCGCCTGATCGCACTTGCGATCAGGACGGAATATTACTGATCGTCGTTTATTAGCATCGGCCCAAACTTGATCAAGACTGATCGCGGCTAATTGACGTGGTTTAAGCACCTGATTGCACGTGATCACGCCTGATCGCATCGGTTGTATCGTCACAAGTTAGTTAATTCAATCTTGCACCAAGAATTCGCTGTGCGCTGTCCCCGCCACCTGAGGAGCGACCCATGCCTAGCCGTCGGGTAGACAAGGTGAGCAAGAACCCAAGCAGTCGAAGACATCCGGAGGACCCCCATCGTTAGTCGGT
The DNA here is from genome assembly GCA_026184515.1 of Peronosclerospora sorghi. NCBI lineage: Eukaryota > Oomycota > Peronosporomycetes > Peronosporales > Peronosporaceae > Peronosclerospora > Peronosclerospora sorghi. The sequence continues at coordinate 9,281,118 of CM047586.1, read as the reverse complement.
AGTCTGGGCGCCGTGGTACCGCCTGATCAAGTCTCAAAAACTTCGATCAGCCGCTCCACCACAATGGTGCGCGTGCCCGGATCTTTGGGCGACGCGGGATATCACCGCGATTCTACGCAAGATAGCGCGGATGTGAAAGTGAAAACGGAAGCTGAAGCAGAGGTGAAAATCAAGGTGGAAAAGGAGGGGGTGGTTGTGACGACGGAAGGCAGTTCGCCGTCGTCATGCCTGAAGAAGAAAGGAAATGCCGATCATCAGGACCTGGGGAGGAATCCAGATGACGTAAAGGAGGAGAAGCCTCAACCACCTCCCGAGGCTCCTTCGGGAGCCCATGCGGATCATAACTTGCGTTATGATCCGCCAAAAATACGTGTATATAATGATCCAGATTGGTATCCGATGGAGAAGGATTACAAGACCGACCAACCGAAGATGTTGATGAAAGCGCCTTGGTCGGAGAGCGACGAAAGCCGATAAAGTACGCCGCCAACGGAAGCCGATCTGGTAAAGACGTTTTACCAAAAGATTTACCGAGAGCACCTAGAAGATTACCTGATGACGAACTCGATCATGAGCTGGCTCGGGGTCACGATCAGCGGGAAGCTGAGTAGAACGGTCAACCAGCCAATCACGAAGGGAAAAGATAAGCTAACGATTGTGCTAAGGCTAATACGCCTGATCAAGCAGGCTGGTCTGATAACAGGCGCCTACGATGCCGAGGAAGTATTCGATCAGGACTCCGAAGATCTGGCAGATGCCACCCAGCTGTTGTATTCCCTGTTGATAGCCATCGTGGGCGAAGCAGACGATGAAGATTTCCCCAGTTCACCACCACAATCCCCGTTGAAGATTGAGGCAAGTCCGTCAATCAACGTAGCGGGACATTCAGGGTCATCGTGCTACGAATCTGCCCCTTCAGAGGGTGACGATCAGGGAATTGAGTCAAGTAGCGCTGGGAGTATGGAGCCCAAGATAACCAGAATGGAAGTTTGCCAAAAGGACAACTCCAAATTGCCGTTTGTCAAGACGGAACCTCAGTCGATCAAGACAGAAAACGATCAAGGGCCACAGTGGCAGATGTTTTTGACAAAGCCATGAAGAAGTTTCTAGCTGAAGAGAGCAGTAAGTGGGCACCTGGAGTCGTTGGCGCCAAAATCCGCCAGCCAAATCAAGGAAGAGCTGCGTCGATCAAGGATGTCGATATGGAGTCCGTACACTCGTTGCGTGGTCAGCAGTCGAAACCAATAGGTCGACGACGGTAAAAGATGTGGATATGGAATCCGTGCACTCGTTTCACGATCAACGGTCTCAAATTGACTACGTCGACCCTGATGAACCGATCACACTGCCACGGCGAGCCACAGTGGCATCCGCGTATACTGGGACACCTGATCAGCAGCCAATTGCCAGAATTCGGATGTCTGCGATCAGCGATTTGAAAGAATTTTCGGGAAAAGAAGGGGATGAAGATCAAGCGAGGAACTGGATCAGTCGTCTCAAGTCACCATTTATGCGCGATCAAGCTTCTGATCCTGAAAAGTGTCTAATCCAGGGCGATTTACTGAAGGTACCAGCGCGCAACTGGCATTGACAGTTGAGTAGAACCACCCGATCAAGTTGGAAAAGTCTCGTGGATGAATTCGAAGTACAATACTGTGGAACTGGTCAATCGGTATCCCGCTAGTATTATTATATGAAGCAGCTATCAGACGAAAGTCCTATCGAATATTTGCACCGCCTGAATGTGGCGGGACTGCGAGCTAAGTTACCGATCAGAGATGGACCGCCCGAAAATCTGCGCGAACATGTCCAACATTTTCTGGACACTCTGGCCAATCGCGAACTCGCCTATCAGCTGGCTCTCCTACGCTTGGATCGTGCTTCGGACTTGGAAGAAACGTTGCGGGCATACGCACGCAACAAGTGGTATCAGCCAACAGCGGCAGTAGGCACCAGCAGATTCCGCCAAAAATCCGGCGACGATCGAGCACCGGCCGCAACGCGAAAGCCTAGGGGCGTACGTGCGATCAAGGTAACGTCTGGGAGCGAAGAATCAAGTGCTGATGATAGTGGAAGTGATGGCGATCAGCGCCGCTATATGATTTCTACTATGCGCGATCAACCAGGGGCGCACGATCATCCTGGCGAGTCACGATCAGGAAAACGAATCGACTCCAACGCAGTCGATCAAGGGGCGATAAAGAAGTGCGGTCATTGTGGATCGATCAGACACGACAACTTACGTTTCTGGAAGCGCCTGACTTGCCTGAAGTGTGGCAAGAAAGGACACCCCACCGATCAATGCCTGTACGTCTGCCGAGCATGCGGCGAGATTCACGATGCGGGGAAGTGCCCTATGGAAGAATTTTACAACCGCATCCGCCAGTGGTATAACCCTACCAAGCATGCAGGACTGTTGCCCAAGGAAGCCGAAGATTTGTTAAACTAGGACGCTCGCCAGGTTGGAATCTGGTGCGAGACGATCGTTCTAGTTTGTGTATTTTTGAATTTGTGGATAAGAAGAGGGCTGATCGAGTAGCAACAAGAGATAAGGAAAAACGCGATCAGCTTGATTTACCACGTTTGGCTAATTTCCATATTGATGAGTTTTCTCGATCACCTGTGATCATGGAAGTCGAATTACTTCCAGGCGAATCACGTGGATATTGGAAATATTACTCGCCAAAGAAATGGTTCAATCAATCCAAGGCGAGTGGAAAAATCAATAACGAGCGAGCTATGATATTATTTGATTCTGATGCCGAAGTGTCGATCATCGACTCAACCTTTGCTCGTAAGGTGGGTTGTTGGATTGACACGAGTCAAACACAAGAATGTGTCGGCATTGGAGAAAGTGCATACCAAACAGAAGGACGTGCAAAAACCAATATCACGCTAGCGGGCTCATTGGTTTATTATTTCCAGGCATGGGTGGGAAAACTTGTTTGTCAAGATGCCATATTGGGTAAGGATTTCATGATACCAGCTGGTGTTCGATTAGATATCGCTCATGGCGCACTAAGTTTACCTAACGAAGTGATCATCCCACTGGAGGGACGTCGACAGTTGTATGGTTCGAGCGGTAATTATATGAAGCTCGATCAGTATGAACAGATTCCAGTAGGTCGATCAGCCGAAGCACGAATTTACGATCAGCGATCTCGCAAGTTGTGGATTACTCGTGGAAGAGATTGGGTCCCCACTATCGCTAGGGGCGCGGGCAATTTGAGGTATTTACGTGTTACGAACATCGTCGATCACCCCATCATTGTTCAAGAAGAGACTATTTTAGGTATTGGCATGAACAAAAATGATGTACCCCGCCGCCCCGGATTTGTTTCGATCGGGTCCAACCGTTACAAAGAGTGGCAAAATCTGGCATATCAAGCCTCCACCGATCTGGTATCTGACGATCAAGAAAGTGTCGATCAGGGTCCATTCGTCGAGAAGAAGGAGTATCCAACTCCTCGAAGTATCTTAGTACGTCCCACGGACACGATCGTCGCATCTGTAGCGTCGGTAACCGAAGGGGCGCAAAAGGTGCAAGGGGTGCAAGAGCGGTGCGATCAGAGGCCGGAAGTGAAAGTTCCGACCCTCAATCATGGAGTTGAACAGCCTGTTTCAAGCGATACACCTACTCAAGATGCGTGTAATCACCCTGTCTCAGTTAGCCCCAGCGAATTCGACGTGACACCTATTGACGATCAGGTTTGTTATCACGAAGGTGGAGATTTGTATGTGGAAGAATTGGAGAAGCAGCTTGCTACGTTACCCGAAGTGTCTTCAAGCACGGAAGAAGTAACCAAAGATGGTTTGCTAGTCGGAGATCCCACATTCAACACAGTGGAGGAGATAGATCAACTTCGCGAAAAAAATTGGGCGAAAAAACATCTGTTGATCGGGAAGGGAAACGCGCTACCCCCCGCTGCACGAGGAGTTGTTTGTGATATCGATGTGGGTAATGCGCGCCCGATCGCCCAAAAGTGCCGGAAAGTGGCCCCACAATTTCGCGAGAAGTTGTCGGCCCTGATCAAGGGGTTGCTAGCAACTAAGATCATTCAGCCGTCAACGTCACCCTGGGCATCGCCTATAGTGATCATCGTGAAAAAGAATGGGGTCGATATACGTCTATGCATCGATTATCGCGCGGTGAATCAACTCACGCGTTTGATGGTGTACCCAATGCCCCTGATCTTCGATCTACTCGAAGATTTGGATAAAGCGTTGTGATTTTGCTCTTTGGATATGGCGAGTGGTTTCTGGGTCGTGTCTATGACCGATCGAGCACGTCAAATTTCGGCGTTTGTCACTCCATTTGGATTGTTTGAGTGGAATAGGATGCCCTTTGGCCTCAAGAATGCTCCGCAAATTTATCAGCGGTTGATCGACAATGCACTATATGGATATCTTAGGATCAAAGATGGTGCAGATGAATCAGCTGACGTATTTACAGCAGGAGAACCTGACCAAACGCCGGGCCCGTATGTGCTGCAACGGCGATCATATATCGATGATATATTAATCCCTGCACCTACTTGGTCCACCCTATGCAATAAGTTGCGTCACTTGCTGGAAAAGTGCGATCAATGGAATTTGTCGATCAGCGAGGCTAAATCGTACTGGGGGCGAAGCGAAGTGCCCTATTTAGTACATCACGTCTCTTGCCGCGGGTTAGAAACAAATCCAAAGAACCTGGACGATCTGATTAATTTGCCTTTCCCTGGCACCTTACGTGCTATGCAATCGTTCTTGGGAAGCCTAAATTACTATCGTCGATTTATTGAAGATTTCGCAATTTATGCCGCCGTGCTTTACGAATTGAGGGAGATAGATTATCAAGAGTTGAAGAAACGATCACATAGTGAGGCGGAATCAAATCACGAGGATGATCGACTAATTAGAGCAAAAGTGGCATTCAGCATGCTGAAGGCGAAGATTGCATCAGCTCCAACCCTGCGACACTTTGACCAGGACAAGACGCCGGTGATCGTGGTTTACGCTAGCAAATGGGCAGTATCCTCCGCTCTAGTACAAGAATACGATCAAGTGTATCATCCCGTCGCATTCGTTAGCCGAACGTTGAAAAGCGGTGAGCTGAATTACAGCCCCGTCGAAAAGGAAGTTCTGGCGCTTTTACGAATTTTGGATGTTTATTTCACGATGCTGGTCGGAAAAACGATCACCGTTTTATCACGTCTATCTACATTGAAGTGGTTACTAACATCCAATGGGTTGGACGGACGATTAGGTAGATGGGCTGCGATCCTATCACAGTGGGACCTCGAGATCAAGAAATGTGTGCATGGAGAAGAGGAGGTGCTAGGGGCGTTAGCCGCAAGCATCACCCCTCGCACCGAAATTGATGAAGCGTTGGTCGCGATCGCACCGAAAAAGCAACCGCGGCAGATGATCGAAGTACCACCTCCCACGGTTAAAAAAGGTGAAGAACTTTACGTGATCAGTTTTGATGGATCGGCAAGTGTCAAGCGACGTGTGGGTGCATTTGGTGTCATTGTGTGGAAGTTACCGGAATGGAAGATTATGATCGCGATCGCCGATCATGCACAGGATATCACGGTGAATGAAGCAGAATACCACGGGTTGCTTTTAAGTCTGGACTTGTTGGCACGATATCCCAAAGGAAGGGTGATCGTGTGTGGGGACTCTAATTTGGTGATCCGGCAAATGCGAGGTGAAATGGAGTGCAAAGCTCCGCGATTACAAGTGCTACAGCAGCGTGCATTTAACCTCCAACGCAAGTGGAGTGATCATGATTTGGTACATGTCAAGAGAGAGTGGAATAGGAGTGCAGATCACATTACCACCATGTCTATGCAGGGTGGAACAAGAGTTGAGATCGAAGATGAGAAACAGCTGGAAGGATTAGTTGATCTCAACCGTCTACCCGAAGTAATCACATGGAACGAAGATCAATCCGCCCCGCAAGTGCTAGTGACGACCCGATCACATAACCACCGGCAACCACGACCGTCAACATGGACCGATAGACCAGTAGCCGGAATAAGAATGGAACGGGTGAAAAAGGCACAGGATGAAGAGAAATGGATCCACGATTTGCGGCGTTATCTGTACGGTGACGTTATCCAATTGAGCGCAGACGAGGTGAAGGAGTGTGCGAAAATTGCTGAAAACTATGATGTTGACGAGCAAGGATTACTGATTTACTGTGGAAATGCGGCTAAAAGGAAAACCGGGGATGATCAGGATGATCAAGATGATCGCCGATCGTCAATTAAGCTGGTACTACCCGAGACATTGCACGCAGATGTCCTCCACCACTATCACGTGAGTTTGGAAGGAGGACACCAATGCATAGGGCGTACATATCAGCGGATCAGACGGTATTTCCATTGGCGTGGTCGATTCCGAAGCGTACAAAGATTTGTCGGGCAATGCGTGGATTGCGAAACAGGGAAGGGACAGCCTACGATCAAGGGCATGTCGCCGGGAAATATCGAGGCGACGTACCCATTCCAAGTGATAGCCATGGATCATATCCCATCGCTGCCCCGATCAACGGATGGACATACGGAACTGCTGATTTGGACAGATTTGTTCACGGGTATGGTGATCGCGAAAGCTGGATCGTCCCGTACCGCGCAAGCAATCGCCGAAAATTATGAAGAATGCGTGTTCCGTCGGTTTGGGGCTAGTGAGGTGATCAGGCATTATCGAGAACCTGGTTTTATCTCGGAAGTATTTCGCGCGTTCAACAAAATCGTGGGACAAAGTCAGAGTGCCTGTGGTGAAGTGGCTGAAGTTTATGGTGAAGTGTATACGGTGTTGTGGTGAAGTAACTGGAATTTTAGGTTGAATGTATACGACAAGTATGCATCGGTCGCATACGATTGGATGGTTTTGGCCAATCACGTGATATTTAATGGTCCACGACATCATGGTCCACGACATCATGGTCCACGACAAGCCTTGATAAGTACGCAGGATATGGTCGCATATGATTGGATGGTTTTGGCCAATCACGTGATATTTAATGGTCCACGACATCAAGGTCCACGACATCATGGTCCACGACAAGCCTGGATAAGTACTCAGGCCTGGATAAGTACGCAGATCCGGATAATATCGAAGCCAGTACTTAAGTAACCAAGAAGTAACAAGGTGAACAGATACTGGAGTTATATATAGGTTTTCTTAATACTTTTAATATAATCAAATTTTCCCCCTTAGCGACTAGTCGTTTTTAAACCAACCAACCTTTTTGACCTATACAAAAACTAAGTCTAAGTGCATCCCGAGGAACCCTTTAAGTGAACGCTTGCTAAGGCGTAATAAAGGTCCTTTGCGGTACCCTAAGTTAAAGGGGCAGCCTGAAGTGTCACCAGGAAGTGCCCATTTGCAGTGACTTTGTATTAAGGTTCGGACGTGAGTACCAAGAACCTGGGTAGTATAAGCAAGAGGGGTGTATTCTATCGCCTCCTTGTGTTGTTTTTGAGTGGAAGTCTCGAAAATTTAAGTTCCTTCACGACAACTGGTGCCGCGACCCGGGACTTTACGTCGTCTTAATACAAATTTTATCACAAAATGGCTTTAGTGTCTAATGAGGGAGAGAAAGAGCTGGTTCTTAAGCTACAGCGCTCTCGAGAGGACCCTAAGAGAACATACACTTTCTCTGAGGCCTGCGCACGAATGGCACGGTATCAACGGCATGTGCTGAAGTTACCTGGCGATTCACATAGTTGGTTTTCTCTATATGAGATTCGCAAGGTAGCGAGCTCTGCCCCTAATTTTAGAGTAAAGGAGGATCTCACTTCCTTTGGGGGACTAAAAGAGTCGATTGAAGCCGTTGAAATGTTGTTTCGAAACTGTGGTTATGATTTTGTGCGACGAGAAGAGTTTGACAACGCATGTGATTTTAATCTGGAGCGTACCGCTACAGATATTGTCTTGATGGTGTCGCTATTATTAGCGGAAAACGAGTGGGAAACATCCCTAATGTTTTACCGAAAAGAAGCTACAGACGTAAGCCCACGCTACTATATTGTGGCAGACACCACCCATACACCGATGAAGGAATCCAAACCACCGGGTATGCAAGAGCTGTGTAAGGATGATGAGATGGACGATACTGTGGAGTGGAGAGATTCAGATGATCCCCCAATAAGGAAGAAGTTGGAATTTTCATCGGAGGATGAGGAGATCATGACGCCGCCGAAAACAAAACCAACGCAGAAAAAACAGGACCCAGTGGTGGCCAATTTAGTCCAACTGATGCAAGATGGATACTTAAGTTTGGAAGAGTTGACGAAGATTACTGCATCCCTGTCTGCTAGTCGTACGCCGGACACTACAAGAGGGGCGACTAGTGCCACATATCAGCAATCTGCAATGCCACAAAGGGCGGGTCCCAATTCAAAACAATCCTCACGATACAACGTTTCCAGTGGAAGACACAATGCGTGGTCATCATCGGGTCAGCCTGTCACGGCTATCATACAAAATACCGAGATAAAGGCATTTGATGGCAATAGACAGGACGCGGGAAGCGCAAGAGCATGGGTGTCACGATTTCTTCATGTGGCCAACATTTCACGGTGGGATGACGATCAACGGCTAGGAATGTTTGTGGATAGTTTGACGAACACGGCGTCTTGGTGGTATGAACAGTTGGCGGATACCGTGAAGTATGATTGGAGTGCGGTGATTGATTTATTCCAACGGAAGTTTTGCGTAGATAAAGTATCGCCGCGGGTCATGTATTCAAAACTGACCCAGAAACAAGATGAGCCGGCCACCACATATCTATACCGGCTGAATGCCGCGGCGTTACGAGCGGGGATGGATTTTCGGAACATCTACAACGCCTCATTGTTGGAAGAGCATATTCAACAATTCTTTGACACGATTCATGATCGTGTCATACAAATGCATTATCAGCATATGAATTTCAACAGTATTGAGGAGTTGGAAAGAGTGTTGAAAAAACATGAGGCACGTCTGACAAGGCCCGGGAAGAAAATGGCTGCCCGTAAAAGTGCTGAAGTGGTATATGAAGATGCGCAACCCAGTGTGCACATGATGGGCGGAGAAGTACATGCTACGCAGAGGTCACGAGCCAATTATGATGACAAAAACGCGCGAGCGAGTACCTATAATAATAATGACGGGGGCGTAATCTGCGAGCACTGCAATCGACGAGGGCACGAGAAGGACAAGTGTTGGAAATTGAAAACGTGTGAGCATTGCAAAATTATCGGCCATGATGTGAAATATTGTCGTAGGTTCATCAAGGAGATGGCCGAGATGCGAAACAAGCTGAAGGCCGGAGAAATAACCAAAGATGAAGTGGCCGCCCAGTTAAACGCCTAACCCCACAGTGCGTTGCGACCACTGTCGAGAGAAAAGGGGGGGCATTGTTGAACAATATGAAGGCAACACCGCGCTTACCCTTCAAGGTAAAAGAAAACAAGAAAAATGATATATTTTGCATGGAAAGATCACTCACTATGGACGAGGATCAAGATAAGAAGAATTCACGAGAAAAAAAGAGAAACAAGTTACATTTGGAGAAGAAGAACAAAAGAAAGAAGATATGGCAGCGACCATAGAAACTATGGATGTCTCGGCCTACGTCACGTTGGTGGACAAAAGAGAGGGAGAACGAATAGGATGGCAACAAGTGACTGAGACAAAGCAGCCAGCAACACAAGTATACATTAAAGGGGCAATTGATGATTTGGAACTGCCGCTAATGTTGGATTCTGGTGCGAACATTTCAGTATTACATGCCAATGTAGCGAAAATGTTACACATAGCAGTCCGGATGTTTGATACCCCGACTAGATTTTGTGGTGTAACAGAAAGTACCATTGGCGCAATTGGTTTGGCTACGGTCAAGGTGCGGATAGGCCCATCGGTGATTTTTAATTGTGAGATGTGGGTGGCTAGCATTGAGTCCCAAGCTTTAGCGATACTTGGAACGGATTTCCTGGTGAAAGCGGGAGTAATTCTGAACATGAAGGATCAATGTTGTCAGATTCCCGATGAGAGTCCATTACCGTTGATGACTCAGGAAGAGCGAAATTCCCAGAAATATGTGCAAGTTCATGGACAAGTTATGGGAAGTGCAGTTATGACCATTAATTGGACCAGTGTAAATGCAGTACGGATGGTCGGAGATAGACCTCCGGCTGTATATGCGACGGATGCTATAGACCCATTGAAAGTAGATCAGACAAAATTGGAGAGGGAGGTCTATTTTCATGAAGGGGTGGAGATGTCGGCCGAAGCTATGGAAGAACAGTTGGCATTAATACCAGAAGTGGAACAGGGGCCAGTGTCGCCACCAGGTATGGCTAACGCAGACATAGGTGAGCCCGGAATCACCACCAAGGAGCAAGAAGATCAATTAAGGGCATTACTATATAAGTTTGCTGATGGGTTCATAAGCTCCGGTAATGCACTACCGCCACCGGCCAAAGGTGTGGTTTGTGATGTGGATGTTGGAGGCAATCCACCTATAGCACAGAAAGCGCGCAAGGTACCAGCGCATCTCCTCCCGAAGCTGTATGAATTAATACGAGGTCTATTGCAATCAGGATTAATCAAGTACTCGGAGTCAGCTTGGGCCTCGCCAATCGTGATCGTGTTAAAGAAGAACAAAACCGACATACGATTGTGTATTGATTATCGAGCTGTGAACCAAAAGACGAAATTGATGGTGTATGCCATGCCTTTGATAGACGATCTGTTAGACAATTTTGAAGGGGTTAAGTGGCTATGCTCGATGGATAACGCAAGTGGGTACTGGGCTATACCAATGACAAAGAGAGATCGGTTAATTACCGCGTTCATTTGTCCACTGGGACACTTCGAATGGCTGCGGATGCCGCAAGGGTTAAAGAATGCGCCGCAGATATATCAACGCATGGTTGATAATGCTTTGTGGACGATGGTCCGACGTTCGCAGCAGATGGGGATGATGTGTAAAAACACGAACGATGATACCACCATGGATATAGATGATGACGCCACATATATCCTAGGGACAGACGTACCCTTATCACAAGATGTGTTTCACAGTGGCCAAGTGGTGGAAAGTGAAGAGCAGCCTATTATTGGGAGACGCTCCTACATTGATGACATTATTTTTTTTTACGTTCGGTGCGAACAGTTGGGATACTCTGTGTCTGATGCTAAAAAACCTTCTGGAGTCGTTCAAGTACTGGAGAATCACTGTAAGTTTACCCAAGAGTGCATTTGGGAAACACAGTGTGGAATTTTTGAGTCATCGTATTTCCTCAAAGGGAATTGAGGCAGCCCCGCGTAACCTAGAGTCAATTGTCAAGATGGCGTTCCCTCAGACTTTAAAGGGAGTTCAACGATTCACTGGCAGCCTGATATATTACTTAAGATTCATCGACAATTTCGCGACGTTAGCGGCTTCATTGTATGAATTGACGGACCTGCAGTTAAAAGATGGTACGCAATTGGAACACGCTGAGAAGTCTTTTGAGTTATTGAAGGCGCGGCTGATACATGCACCGTTGATTCGACATATTGAGCGTGCAAATTCATTAAGTGTAATCTTATACACTAATAAGTGGGCATTCGGAGCTACGGTGTGTCAAGAGCACGATGGGGTACTACATCCAGTGCGATATGTCAGTAAGGTGTTCAAAGATGCGGAGACGCGATATACGGGAGCCGAACAGGAGGTGCTAGCGTTGTTGAAGACACTACATGACGCTAGTCATATTCTTTTTGGACAACACATAATAGTATACGCCAGGTATTCCACGATGCGATGGCTGTTCACTTCAAAAAGTCTGACTGGAAGAGGAGTTCAATGGGAAGTGATGTTATCTCCATGGTCGCTAGAGATTATTCGAATGGATCACGAAGGTGTCGGCCTGACGGCATTGTTGGCCACATCGATAGTGCCGGTGGAAAGGATGAATGAAGTATTGGAAGACATTGCTCCAATAAAGACACTGAAGGACACGCCGATTATTAGAACCATTCCAGGATTACGTCGCCAATGTTCTGGATATGTCTTGTCATTCGATGGTGCAGTACGGATGAAGAATAATCCTAAGGGCACGTTTGGCATGATAGTATGGGAGTTACCCACCTGGGAGGTGATAGCGGCGGAATACGGAATTCAAGATAACCTCACTGTAAATGATAGTGAGTATCATGGATTGATCGGTGTATTACAGCTTGCGCAAGCCCACCATATAAACAAGGCAATAGTGTGTGGGGACTCGAGACTGGTAATTGGACAAGTTAATGGAGATTTGCGCTGTAACCATGCCTTGTTATTGGTCTGGCTGAATAGAGTTCACTCGCTGGTGGAGAATTTTGAGGCAATTAGTCTAGTGCATGTGGCACGCAAGTATAACCAAGCGGCAGATTTTCTTACTCAGTGTGCAATGAAGAAGCAATGAGCAGGGTCGATTACAAGTGAACAACAAATGACGGACCTTAAAATGTTAAATCGACTACCAGAGTTGTTGTACGCGAACGCTGATGAACCGCCGGAACCGGATAAGAATGAAAACATCTCTGAAAGGATGATTAGACCGTCTGACGAGTATGGTGGTGATATCAATAACAAAGAATCCAGAAGTACCACTGAAGCTACTGTTTGGGAAGATGGTGCACACTTATCACCTCAAGTATTTGTAATTACTCGGAGTATGAGTGAGTCGAAGAAAGGACGCCATCAACATCAAGGAAGTAAAACCGGGGAACAAGGGGCGGCCTCAGAAGATGAAGTACGGTCTGCCGACGGTGATGCTGACAAACCTAATCCAGGACAAAATGGTGTAGACCTAGACCCGTATGAAGCAGCGCCCGCCATTAGGTTGGAACGAATAGCATCGGATCAAAACGACGACGATTGGTGTGGAAAGGTTATAGCCTATCTGAAAGGAGAAGATGATAAGATAAACTCCGCCAGCGAATGGAAGAAGGTGGCGCGCCATGCGATAATGTATGTATTGGACAGTAAAAATGTCCTATATTACGTCGCGTACACACGAAGCAGAATCGACGATCAAATGTGGAGACTGGTTGTACCATGTATCTTGCAGGAGGACATCTTACATGCCTACCATGTTGAGATTGGCAGTGGAGCGCATCAAGGGGTTGGAAAAGTCTTTGCGCGTTTGAGGCCCAAGTATTATTGGAGAGGCATGTACGCCTATATTGAACATTATGTTGCGGCGTGCGAAGATTGTGCTACGGCAAAAGGGAAAACAAAATACAAGGGGCGCACGAGCGGCAATATTGTGGCATCAAGACCTTTTCAAATTTTGGCTATGGATTTTTCACTACCCCTGCCTCGGACTACTATGGGCCATGAAGCGCTACTGTGTTTTATTTGCCTATTTTCTGGATATGTGATCCTCATCCCAATGGGCACCACTGCAGCCCAGGATGTGGCAGAAGCATACATGGTAGGAGTGTATAAAAGATTTGAAGCGCAAGAAATGTTGCGACATGACCGAGATCCAAGGTTTATGAGTTCAGTATTCAAGAGATTTAATCGGATGTTGAAGCAGAAACAAAGACCGACATTGGCATATCGGCCACAAGCTAATGGCAAGCAGGAGAGATCTGTGCAGACAGTGATTAAGGCAATAAAGTGTTATATAGCAGATCCAGAACAGAAGGATTGGGACGAATATGTGGCAACATTGGAGTTTGCTTTGAATACTTCAGTGGATTTACATCATCAACAAACTCCGTTCTATTTGGTACACGGATGGGAACCCCGAACCACGATGGAAGCGATGGTACCGCCAAAGGATCACTCTGCCACGGAAACAGATGCACTAGGTTGGAGATTAGCGGTGAATAAAATGCACATGGAAGCTCAAGCGCAAGCAGCCATCATCCGGGAGAAGGTGAGCAATGAACGAGCCCAACGGCATAATGAGAAGATTAAGTCAAAGCTGTGGTCGACTACAAAAACCGCGTACCGTCCTGGAGAGTTAGTCTGGCTGTATCACGATTTGGTCAAGCGAGGGTTAGTGAGAAAGTTGGCCCACTTATGGCATGGCCCATATGTGGTGGACGAACGGGTGAACGACGCGGTGTATCGGCTGGTGATACCGACCACTGAGAGTAGAGTATTTCCGCTAGTACATATTGCTAGGCTGAAGCCTTACATCAACAAGATGAGAAGGCCCCGTGAAAAGATCCAGGTTAAAGATGCGTTGGAGATAGACGAAGCGTTACTTCCAGAAGATTCCTGGTACGAGCCGGGTAAAGATGAGGAATGGGAGGTAGAGCGTATCGTGGATTGTCGAGTGAAACAGCGGACAAGAAATGGACGCCGGATGAAGGAATACCTCGTAAAATGGAAGGATGCCGACGAGATGACGTGGGAGCCTGAAGATAACCTGTCTTGTACCATACTCTTGTATGAGTTTGATGCACAACGGGCTTGGGAGAATCGGCATCATGCAGCCCAGACGACAGAAGAGGACATCATTGAAGGGGAGACGTAGAAGCCTAACAAGAAAAAAGTAAACGGAGAAGATATCAAGATGATAACAAGAAAACGAAAAGAACAAGAGAATGAAGCCCCAAAAGATGTAGCACATCCCTATCACGGACCCATGTTGGTTGTGATGAGTAGAATGCGGACCCGAGTTGGTTGCATTAGGGGAAAATCAGAAGATACAAACACAAACAAAGAATAAAAGAAAGACGCATGTTTGAACATAAATGGAATATGTTGGGATATGTGGATATATTGCATGATTAGCTATGCTGGATACAGCTATAAGCTAACAAATGATACTGATGTGGATAGTGAGTCTATACAGGATCAATAAGGTCATGGAGAAATGTGATGAACGTGCGAAGAGATGCCTGTCAAGGTTCAAGAGGTGAAAAACCTGTACCTCACACATACTGCAAGAAACAACAATAATAAATCAGCGCAAGATCGTACAAAGAGATACCTCACGAGGTCCTAAGGGTGAAAAACCCGTACGGCAGCAACCAGATGATACGAAGAGATACCTATCATGGTCCAAAAGGTGCAAAACCTGTATATATAGACACAAAACAAATCAAAGTTACAACAAACCAGCGCAAGATCGTACGAAGAGATGCCTTACGAGGTCCTAAGGGTGCAAAACCTGTACGGCAGCAACTAGATGATACGAAGAGATATCTATCATGGTCCAAAAGGTGCAAAACCTGTATATCTAGACACAAAACAAATCAAAGTTACAACAAACCAGCGCAAGATCGTACGAAGAGATACCTTACGAGGTCCTAAGGGTGCAAAACCTGTACGGCAGCAACTAGATGATACGAAGAGATACCTATCACGGTCCAAAAGGTGCAAAGCCTGTACATCTAGCGCAAAGCAAGGCAAGGTAACGACAAATCAGTGCAAGACCGTACGAAGAGATGCCTTACGAGGTCCTAAGGGTGAAAAACCTGTATGGCAACAACAGGATGATACGAAGAGATACCTATCACGGTCCAAAAGGTGCAAAACCTGTACATCTAACACAACAAGATATGATTATGCCTGCGCGTTGACGAATACCGTACGAAGAGATACCCAATGAGGTTCAACAGGTGAAAAACCTGTACGGAGAGAGGCGCGAGGTAAGAAGAGAGAAGAGAAACAACGACTGAGCTTACGTGGTAACAGCTGAGCCTCAGTATGAAGGGGTAGGAGCGAAAGTTTTAAACGCGCCCCAAAAGTGTAACGAAGCGAGAGAACCACCGGTTACACTAACAAAGGTGATACATGTCAAGGGAAGAAGAAAAGATTAAAGGATATCGTTGGAAGGGCACTTACTGGATGGAGCCATGTACAACAAGTCGCTGGAGTTGGAGTTCACATGTGGAAGGCGGACAGTGCGCAGAACGCCTGTGGAAGCAAACTCCGATGTATTGGAGTTGGGAAGAAATTATAATGGGATTTTTAAGTGGAGCTTATGGACCAATCACGTTACACTGGGTTGTCGCGACGGGGTCGTCCATGACAGGTATACAAATGTATGGAGATACACGGGGTCGTCCACGACAGGTATACAAATGTATGGAGATATACTGGGTCGTCCACGACGGGGTCGTCCACGACAGGTATACAAATCTATGGAGATATACTGGGTTGTCCACGACAGGGCCGTCCACGACAGGTATACAAGAGTATGGATATACACCGGGTTTTCCACGACAGGTATACAAGAGTATGGATATACACTGGGTGGTCCACGACAGGTATACAAGAGTATGGATATACACTGGGTGGTCCACGACAGGGTCGTCCACGACAGGTATACAAAAGTGTGGATATACACTGGGTGGTCCACGACAGGGTCGTCCACGACAGGTGTACAAGAATATGGATATACACTGGGTGGTCCACGACAGGGTCGTCCACGACAGGTGTCCACGACAGGTATACAAGAGTATGGATATACACCGGGTTGTTCACGACAGGGTCGTCCACGACAGGTATACGAAAGTATGGATATACACTGGGTGGTCCACGACATGATCGCCCACGACAGGTCTGGATAAGTTTATAGGGCTGGATAAGTATACAAGCCTGGATAAGTACGCAGGATATGGTCGCACCGATTGGATGTTTTTTGGCCAATCACGTGATATGTACTCGTCCACGACATACTCGTCCACGACAGTTCTGGATGAGTACACAGATATACGTCTGTATACAAAAGGATTTTTGGACCAATCAAGTGACAGATCTCTGATACGACATGACCTCTGAAACGTGATACCCTCCAAGTTGGTACTAGAACCCGATCTGCTATTACGCCTGTTTGGAGCCACGGCTTACGCCGATCCGCGTCACAAACTTGCGTAGCCACATTGAAGGGATACAGCCCATACCGCGATTACTGGACCTTACGCCTCCGACTACTACCGATGTTCGTACTTATTGACTGAGACGAGATCCTATTGGGTGCACTCAGAGTGAGGATTTACCGGCGGGAACCTCGTTTTCGTACTACGGTGATGTAACGACTCCCCCACGACAGCGCCGAAGCGTTTACCGCAAGCGATCGTATTTTGAATCATTCCTTGGTGACTCGCACCTGATTAGGGCATTCGGTCTCTACGGGCTTTGAACCCGCAATCAACCGCGTGGAGGGATGCCAGCCTTCCCACTACACCATTTTGGTGCTGGTGGACAATGGTGTTAACCTACCATTTATAGGGGTTTTACACAACTTTTACACAATTTTGCCTGCTACATTAAGCATTCACCTGGACAGCTTGAACGAGAAGGAATTGTTGGAGCTCAACGCCCATATTTTTAGTATTGGGGCGCAATATATTGCCGGCGTGAAGGAAATGGAGCCCGTTTTTGTCCCCAAGAGTGTAATGATGCAGATGCCAGACGTTTCGGTTGCTGGATCAGACCTAAGTTTATCATTGATTGCGTCTTGTGGAGAAGCGGTTAGTTACATACAGACTACAACGCTAAACCAAGTCTGACGTCGTCTTGAAAGCCGCTTAAAGCAAGAAGCCTTGCAGCGCCAGGCACAAGTTGTTACAGTTCTTGAACACTTGCACCGTCTTTTGGATGAAATCGATGAAAATGGAAATGGATGAATTAAGCTGGGTGAGCTTTTTCTCTTACTGCGCCGCGTTAAGGTTGGTGACGTCTTGGCGGCATTAACTTATGTCTCATCGGAACTGCATAAGGAGCGTGTGAAGAGGGAATGTATTGCGTCTGCACCCCGCATATTTTGTGATTATTATTTCATAGTCGCGACTCGATATGTTTTTTGAACGCGAGAGTACCTGGAAAAGATTAATGAACATATTCAAGAAGAGTGATGTTCCGGGTTTTTGCTACGACTATGAATGAAGATTATTCACATAAATATCTGAAGTATGGCAATTAAGAAGTAAATGGATTGCTTGCTTTTGCTCGCCTACGCTGAAGCTGCGCAAGGGGCGGTTGTGGTGAAGTGGCTGAAGTTTATGGTGAAGTGTATACGGTGTTGTGGTGAAGTGACTGGAATTTTAGGTTGAATGTATACGACAAGAATGCATCGGTCGCATACGATTGGATGGTTTTGGCCAATCACGTGATATTTAATGGTCCACGACATCATGGTCCACGACATCATGGTCCACGACAAGCCTTGATAAGTACGCAGGATATGGTCGCATATGATTGGATGGTTTTGGCCAATCACGTGATATTTAATGCTCCACGACATCATGGTCCACGACATCATGGTCCACGACAAGCCTGGATAAGTACTCAGGTCTGGATAAGTACTCAGGTCTGGATAAGTACGCAGATCCAGATAATATCGAGGCCAGTACTTAAGTAACCAAGAAGTAACAAGGTGAACAGATACTGGAGTTATATATAGGTTTTCTTAATACTTTTAATATAATCAAATTTTCCCCCTTAGCGACTAGTCGTTTTTAAACCAACCAACCTTTTTGACCTATACAAAAACTAAGTCTAAGTGCATCCCGAGGAACCCTTTAAGTGAACGCGTGCTAAGGCGTAATAAAGGTCCTTTGCGGTACCCTAAGTTAAAGTAGCAGCCTGAAGTGTTACCAGGAAGTGCCCATTTGCAGTGACTTTGTATTAAGTTTCGGACGTGAGTACCAAGAACCTGGGTAGTATAATCAAGAGGGGTGTATTCTATCGCCTCCTTGTGTTGTTTTTGAGTGGAAGTCTCGAAAATTTAAGTTCCTTCACGACATTCCACTATGGCATATCGACCACAGGCGAACGGCAAGGCGGAAAGGACGGTGCAGACGATTACGCGAGCGATCAAGATGTATGTGTTGGATATTGGACAAAAAGATTGGAGTTTGTATTCAGAACGCCTGGTATTCGCACTAAAGTCAACCCCTGATCGCATCCGCGGGGAAACCCCATTCTATTTAGCGTATGGGTGGAACCCACGATCGTCGTTGGAATCGACGTTACAACTGGGCGGGATTCGACGTAAAGATCGAGACGCTCGTCGGTGGAGATATAAGTTGCAAAAAGACTACCGATATGTCCGCGATCAAGTGAGCACTCGATTGCACCAAGCGATGGTTGATCCGGCTGAGAAACACAACGATTAGGTGACGCCGCACAAGATCGAGGCTGGCTCAAAGTCTGGTTGTACGTTGATCGGGTGAAAGAAGGGTTCGCGAAGAAACTGGCGCATATGTGGCATGGACCCTTTCGAGTTGAGGAGGTTATCGGCGATCATGCAGCGAGATTGGTCACCGCCGGCACCGATTATCGTATGTTCCCAGTGGTACACCTGTCCAAGTTGAAATTAGTCAAGGAATTTCCTGATCGTCCCACTACTGTGCTAGCAGCTGGAATAGAAGATCGTTTCGACTTCGACGAAGCTTTGCTACCTAAAGATAGCTGGGAAAGGACGCTAGATCCCGATGAATTTGAAGCTGATCGTATTACCGATGTACGATCGGGTCGAAATAATAGATATGGAAGGACGTTACGAGAATATCAAGTCTACTGGAAGGGGTATTCCGAGCCGTCGTGGGTAGACGAGGCAGATTTGAATTGTGATGCCTTGATCAAGGATTTCGAAAGGAAGATGGTGAACAGACATCGTTTCGACGTCATGCAAGTGGATGAAGAGTCCAACTAGCGTGCGATCGACGTACCGATCAGGAATCACGATCGAAAAATCTCGGATCGCAGAAATGGTTGATGAAACTCACGATAATGGAGATACAATGAACGACTTGTAGTGGTGTGATTACGATGGATGTTGCGAGGTATGGTGATTGGATACGGCAGATGAGCCGACGGACTACCAATTTATATTATGCATTTAAGGACAAAGGAAAACAGTGAAATGACATTATCGAAAGAATGTATTGATTGAAGAAACGTGATCGACCGACTATTCAGACCCATATAACTTACGGCGAAGGCGAGGAATCTTACGACCAGGGTGATCTTCGGGGCAGGAACGATATTGAACCCGCCAAGGTTCAAGGTCGTCGACATCTGCCAGCGCTTCTTGTAGGCTCTGAGGTGGCGGGTCCGATAGAAACCCAGGGTACCACGCTCCATCATCGGGCAAACTTCAGCGGGCGATTGCGGGCACAATGGGTGATTGAAGGATCCAAGAAGATGTCGAGATCACATTTCCCGTCGATCATACCCCGCAAGATGAGCTCCACGATACGTTTCCAGGTCGCCCCAGCCCGGCTTCTGCGTTGGCGACGTTTGATGTAATAATCGCGGAAGAAGTCATCAATATCACGAAGATTCTTCGCGATAGGGAGATAGTGGGTTGATTCCCAAATCGCCAATGCGTGATGATCAAGGAACGTGAGATACTTGGTCTCCAGGTCAGCGAACCAGCCAGCCGAGCGAAAAGAAAGAGGCGGCAACATGGTCGAAAAAATATCCCAAGGGCGCTGGGAGTATAAATGTTCAATCTCTGCCTGAGTGATCAAATTACCGGACCACGCACTAGTAGGAGGGGCCAACGCAGCAGGCGGGAACAACCATCCAGCAGGGCGGGTCAAGTAGTCGAAAACCACTTGGGCCGTGACGTTGTGTAAATTGTACATGCCGAGTTGATCCGGAGTCCAAGGAGGATATTGACGTCAGTGGTACCATCAGGAACCGCGATCAAGGTCTGGAAGTCACCCGTGCGAGGAAAAAAGAGACACGGTCGGGTCGTGATCAGGCTGGCCCTTGCTCCCGAACTCGCTAATGGTTGGAGTAGAAGGAATGGAGGCGATCGGGCCAGTGTCCTTATCTTCAACGTCTTGATCGCAAGTAGGGGGACATCATCCGCAGTCTTCGCCTCCGAAGCGGGAGAGAGAAGACGTGGCCGCTTAGACGGAGAAGAAGATCATGAACGCCGAATACGCTTTCCGGACGATGGAGTGGTACTGCCTACCGAGTTGGTCGTCGAAGCAGCAGAGGGACTAGCAGGCAATGGGACCTGATCAGGGACGGCCAGAAGCTGCAGAGATATTCCCGTCAGTGCGGACTGAATATTCGATTGATGAGAGCGCCACCGTGCAACCTCGCCTTGGGCCTGTCGTAGCCGATCACGCAATGTGTCCCGGTCCGCGGAAACTTGATCGAGGTGACGTCAAGCGGTAGTGAGTTCCGCTTCAACCCGATCCGATATCTCCTGTGCTTGGGCCATAATGGCAGTGTAATCGTCCATCAATGCGCGAGTAGACTCGTTCTCCTTCTGGAGGCGATCGCATTGATCCTTGTACTTGTTCATCTCGGTAGTGAGACTTACCGCCCGTTGGACCAAGCGCACATTGCGGGAAGTAACCTGATCGCGCTCGTGCTGCAACGTGGATACACGCTGCTCGAGTTGCTCCAATTACTTCGTTCGGTATTCAATTGTGTCTTCAAGCGTTGATCGCAGGTAACGTTCACGGTCGTTGCGACACTCCAGCTCCCGGATATGGACACCCTGATCGTATATGGTCTGCTCTTGATCGGCGATAGTGCTTTTGGCGTCTTTTAACTGGGTTTCGAGCTTCTTGACCGCAGCGTTGATAAAATCGCGCAGCGGCTCCAGTTTTTTAAGTCTTCCATCGATTTCCTTCTTCCGGTCCACCGCGTTACGTTGGGTACGAATGAGCCGCCGACGAAGCATCCCAACCGTGTCTTCACTCATGGCGAGTGAGCCAGATAACAACGCGACCTGCTCGTTGCTGGCACGGAGAGCCTCTCGCAGATCGCAGGCCTACTTGATCGCGGCGACCGCCTGATCAGCTGCGACCTTATCCAAGGCAGGAACGTTGGTGATGTGGGGTGACAAGCTGTCCGTTGAAGATGGAATAGCAGACTGTGAATGCCTGATCGAGACAGCCTGATCGCAGTTGTCACGGTTGGCCACATTCGAGTGTTAGATCGAAGTGGACAGCCCCAGAGGTAACCGCCTGATGGAATTGGGCTTGATTGATGGGAGAAGGGGCAGATGATGGGTGATGATCGACAGTTGGATGGTGACCTGATCGATGTGCAACGACAAATTCTCCAACGGCAGTATGATTCCCAGAATCAACGGCATGATCTACCCTCTCCCCAACCGCTGTACGGCTGGGACGAGACTCAGGGGCGGTTGTCGTAAAGCGGACTTTTTTATTAGGCTAAAATAGGGCCTAATGTTGGACATTTGATTAGGCCCATAGGGGGTCTAATATTATGACTAATATTAGGACCTAAATTAGGGGCATGATAGTGGAAGCAGATAGTGGATACAGTAGTATAATTAGGTACCGCCATGTGTACCACGGTGGGTACAGTAGTACGTACCACCGTGGCGTACATAGACAGGATATAGAAGGGACACGGAAGATGTTCTGATCACTTACAGGTACGCGGCGGACACCAGCGATCAAACAAGGAACAAGCGGAAAAAAAAATCAGGTTGACTGATGGACGGAAGGCGTTTCGAATGGACGATGCGGATTGGTTGAAAGTAGGAACAGGGTAGATCTAATGGTTTAATTGATAATAAAGTTCTCCTTTTTCCTACGATCGCCCTGATCGTTTTTTGGGAAGGCACTTTTGCGCCCCCACCTTATTGAAACCTCTACGTCCCGGGCGGGAGCACTAAGTGCGTTTTTGGCCCACCGGTTGGCGTAGAGTGTGAGAACTCACCCCGCAACTCCGCCCGCAGTGTCTGCGGTTCTTCGTTTAAAGGTTTTTTGGTTTTGGGAACGTGATCGAGCAGTTCTCTCACCTCTTCCCCGTGAAATTAACGTTTGGCCCCTAGAGTTCGGCTGCTTTAAGCGCCCCACGGGAACTCTAGGTGGATTTTAATATAAAATACCTTTTCCGCATATAGTCTAGGCTAGGAGCGCATTGATTTGGGCATTCCTTAGCTGTTTGACGGCTTAGAGGCTCCGCGATCAGGCAGTGAAGACTTCCGCTGCCTGATCAAGTACCCCCCCCTACCGATCAACACATGATCGACAATTTTTGCGAATCGTGATCGTGATCGCTGATCGCAAATAGCGCCAACTGCCACTTGAAAGACTTCCGGTGCTTGATCAAGTCTGATCAAGGTATATTACGACTGGGCAGCAGTTTTTAGCCCCTGATCGAGCCTTTCAGTACCAGATCGCACTTGCGATCAAGACACCTGATCGCATCTGCGATCAAGACAGAATATTGTTGATCGACGGTTATTAACGTCGGCCAAAGCCTGATCAAGCCTGATTACCACTGATCTACATCGTTTCAGCGCCTGATCGCGTCGGACTGCCGCCTGATCGCACTTGCGATCAAGACGGAATATTGCTGATCGTCGTTTATTAGCATCGGCCCAAACTTGATCAAGCCTGATCGCGGCTAATTGACGTGGTTTAAGCACCTGATTGCACGTGATCACGCCTGATCGCATCGGTTTTATCGTCACAAGTTAGTTAATTCAATCTTGCACCAAGAGTTCGCTGTGCGCTGTCCCCGCCATCTGAGGAGCTACCCACGCCTAGCCGTCAGGTAGACAAGGTGATCAAGAACACAAGCTGTCGAAGACATCCGGAGGACCCCCTTCGTTAGTCGGTAGTCTGGGCGCCGTGGTACCGCCTGATCAAGTCTCAAAACTTCGATCAGCCGCTCCACCACACAATCCAATAACTTGATTGAACGTTCCAAACGTGTGTAACTTACGCTTACGAAGCCGACCAATACGTACTCCCATCGAGGGACTTCCGGCGGGCCAAGTGCGTCTGTGACGCGTCCCGGCCGGGTATAATGAGCTAGAGGGGATTACTCGACCCTCTGCTCCCTAACACTCCGCGGCGTACAGAGGCGACCAACGTACTTAGCAAAGATGCTAACGACTTCCTTGTTGTGAGTTAAAGGCCAAAAAATAACTAACCAATCCTATCTCCCTACGGTCCCCAATATGTACAAACATGAAAAATATAAGTACACTCAATATCATGTGACTTACCAAAATCTGTGTTCTTGACACTTCTCGCACACGATGGGCTTAAAAGCTTCCTTGATTTTCACCAATCCGATCGCCGATAAGATGATCGGCGTGCCGCTGACACAAAGTGACTGAAATTCTAGAATACGCTTCACCACAGCCGCCCCTGAGTCTGGTCGTAGCCGCGAAACGGTAGCGACCTGATCTCACCGCATCCCAGATATGTGCAGTACCGGACTTCACCGATGGACAGATCTTCGAATCCGCCTTCGCCAGGTATTTGTCCTTGTGCACCTGATCATCTTGTAACCTCTCTTGACTCTCGTTGCTGCAGGTGCCCTGTGTTCCCAATCGCCCCATGTCAATTCGTCTCCCCGATCGTCCCGATCTGACAACCCTCGCAACAACCCATATCCCGACATACCGGATGGGCATCAGATCGGGGTCGATCAGCTCCGGAAAACAGTCAGGGAACTTCAGTCGCAGTTGGCCACAAAGGATACATCACTCCTGCAACTGCGGATGAAAGTGGATACTTTGATCCCCGTGTCCACGAAGTTGCAGGAGGTGATCGCTGAAAACGCGCATCTCCGGGCCCAGATCGCCCAACAAACAACGCGAGGTAAGCTGATCGGTCTGTTTTTCGTCTTGGATCTGCTCTAACCTTCCTTCGCGTGCAGATCGGCTGCCCACCGACATCGCCAAAGCGTTTGACGCTTTACTCGAGACTGATCGGCAGTCGCATGATCACTGCGATCAGCTCCTAACGATCTTGGACGGTCTGATCGGCGCACGACATGATCTGTCTCGTTTGGAGGCATACAGGTCGCACCTCCGGGAACAGCTTGCGTTGGTCAACCGGCAGAGGTTGGAGAATCAGTCCGATCGGACTTTGCTCTGTACCCAACATGGTGACCTGGAGAGGCAGATCGGCGAGTTGCAGGTCGTGGTCAGGGAGCAGATCGGGAAGGTCGACTCCTTCAAGAGCCGATCGGAAGCCTTGACCCAGGAGTCAGACCGTCGCTGGGGGCCGTAAATCGGTGCTGCCAACAGTTGACCGACTTGTTGTACCGGCTTCCGGCTACAGGCTCTAGAATTGCCCGATCTTCATCAGCCGATCTGATCGATCTGAGCCAAGATCGGAAACGACGCCACTCATTGGCTAAAAGTAAACACTCCAAAATTCCACAAACTTCCAAGAAGCGTAAGGAAGCGTCGAAGGGATCAAGGGCGCGGGGCGTAATGCACGACTCCGAACTCGAGGAGAAGCGAGCGGTGCCTCAAAAGAAATCCAAGACGCTGGCGCATCTTCCAATCCCAAGATCGGAATCAGGTGACACGTCCATCACCGTCAAATCACATGCGCCCTTACGCCCCCGCGATGCTCACACAAAACATATGGAGATATGGAGATCCCCTCCGAAGAGGACTCGGGGATCAAATCGGAAGATTATGAGTTCTTGTTCACTGCTTTGTCCAAGTCCCGATCCAATCAACGCCGAGGTCCTGTTCCCGCGAAGCCTGCATCGGGGGCTGATAACGTGATCAGATCCCAGGGTGGTGGTGTTGCTCGGACGAGTGAGTCAACCGGATCGGTGCCTTCGTTCCATCCCGGCACATCTGTGCTGCGCCATTACGCCCGATTGAAAGGTTTGTCGATCGGAGATTGGCCTCTTCCGTCGCTGACTTCGGATTCCGTTTTGCTATGGTCACCGGGGCAGATCGGTAGCTTGCACCGATCAGCCCTGACCAAACAAGATATGGCCCGGTCGATGTCCCGACCTGACTTCTGGCTCTACCCTCCAGCTTTGAAAACCCCTGACCCGTCTGCGTGGCGGGAGAATCTGGTCACGGGACCGCAAATCGCCTGTCTGTATGCAGGTCGACCATGGGAAGTGCTGCTCAGCGCCAAGTTGGACTCCTTATTCGCGTCGACTCCTTGGATCGATTCGCTTCTGGGTCGACTTCGGGATTTTAATACAGCCTACTGTCAGGCGATCTGGGAATCCACCTATTATCTCTTCCTTCCCGCGGGTCGGAAGTTACGTGACCCAGACCTGATCCTGTATCAGAAGCGCCGGAAGCAGCGCCGGAGTCAGGCAGGCGAAGCTTGGCTGTTCATATGCCAGTTTATTCTGGAAGGGATGCTGTCCCGCGAGTGCGACATCGACATTTTCGTGTATCCGGTGTTTCTTCTTATGTCCAAGCGTCGCGTTGAGAGCACCGGGGCGTTGACTGAAGACGGCATCTGGTATCCCGGTCTTCGGTGAGACGGGTCGGTCGTAGACCGGAAGGACGCCTTGATCCAGATCTATCTACAGGAGCCCTGGCGTAATCAGCATCGGGACCAGATCGAAGACCATCCGGAATTTACTATCGGTCGTTTGTGGGGTGATTGCTACTCTTGATGCGTCAGATAGCTGACCAGATAATCCATAATACATATCATCATTTTCCCAAAATTCCCGATCACCTGATCCCTTAACCAAATCTCGTCACTTTCTCCAAACTTGCCCCAACACGTTATCACACACAGTTCCATCCACATCGCGAAAATTATCACCACGTTCGTCACTCCCCTACAACAGTTCATCACAGTTCATCATACTAATTCACAATAATTCAGACCTTGCACATATTCACACCGATCGATATACTGATCGGTGCTACTGTGTGTCTTGATCTTCATCTTCATGAGTCTGCATCACTGCAAAGCGATTCCGACTGACTCGTTCTCACTCGAACTCTCGTAGCAGTGCTCCACAATTTAGATCGAGTTCGTCGATCCAATTTGCTTCATCATGATCCTTCCAGCGGACAAGATATTCTCGGTGGGTGCGACCGAAACGTGTCTTCTTGACCGATCGGATATATAGCACCTTTTCCACCTCGAATTCGTCTTCTTCCAATGGCCTTTCCCAACTGTCTTCCGGCAGGATAGCCTCATCAAAATCGAACCTCTCTGCTTCCTCAACCAGACAGGGCTTTTTAGGCCGATCGGGAAATTCTCTGTCCAGCTTCAGTTTGGACACGTGCACGATCGGAAAAACTTTGTAATCCGTGCCGATCGTGATCAGACGGGCAGAATGCTCACCGATAAGCTCTGCTACACGGAAAGGACAGTGACACATATGAGCCAACTTCTTTGCATAGCCTTCCTTGACCTTATCGAGGTATAACCATACCCTCGCCCCTGGTTCAATACCATGAGGGCGGACCTGATCGTTATTCCGATCTGCTCGATCTTGCGTGGCCTGACGCAACTTTCCATTGACGACTTCTTTCACGTGCTGATAATGCTTCTGGACCTGCATGCGACAACGACGGGCATCGCGATCGCGGGTCCGAGTGCAGCCTATCGGTATCGCCGCTTCAAGTGTCGATCGAGGATCCCATCCATACGCCAGATAGAAAGGCGTTTCTCCTCGGACACGATCGGTTGAAGAGTTGAGTGCGAATACCAGTCTCTATGCATACTCATCCCAGTCACGTTGGTCCGGATCGGCCACATACATCTTAATCGCCCTTGTTATTGTCTGCACCATGCGTTCAGCCGATCCGTTCGCTTGCGGACGATATGCCATCGTCGCGCTCTGCTTCACCTCAGCCATAAAACCGGGTTCCCGATCGTGTCTAATAACTTCGCTGGCGCCGAATCTTCTGAATACACATTCCTCGTAACTCTGGGCGATCTGCTCCGCAGATCGTGATGCACTAGCCTTTGCGATCACCAGACCAGTGAATAGGTCGATCCGGATCAGCAGCTCAGTGTTGCCGCGCGTCGATCTGGATAGCGACGGTATGTGATCCATTGCTATCACCTGGAAAGGGTAAGTAGCCTCGATATTCCCGGGAGATCGCCCCTTGATTATCGGTCTGCCCTTTCCTGTCTCGCAATCTGTGCAACAGCCCACATATTTCTGCACACTCCGAAAAAGTCCTCTCCAGTGAAATTGGGCCCTGATCTTGTGGTATGTCCTGTATATGCCTTGATGTCCCCCTTCTAGACTCACATGGTATTGATGAAGGACATCCGGCTGTAGCAGCTCAGGGATCACCAATTCCGCTAGTCGATCTCGATCGGAACTGTCTTGGTCAACATCACGGCAGTAATACAGCAACCCATTGTCATCCACATCGTAATGCCGCGATCTTGGTACACTCTTTCGCTTGGTCGTTCGTTAACTTGGACAGTTCACCGCGCAGATAGGCCTTCAAGTTGACGATCCACTCTTCTTCGTCCTGCGCCTTGAGGATCCGTTCCACCCTTAGCTGTTGTACAACGTACTCACTCAGCCTTTCCTTTGGGAAGGATCGGCGAGACTTCCGAGTTCGCGATATAGTTGCCACCATCACATGCACCTGATCAGGGCTGTCCTTGGGATTGATCAACTCCGGGAGCCTGTTTATGTTCATAAGTTCAGGTAGAACGGCCTCCTAGGTGATCGTCACCCCGATCTAGTCCCGCATGGCTTGGGTCGCGAGGTGATCGGAGCTTCTGTTACAATCCCGTTTCACGTGAAATAGCTCGTGGTTGGGATAGTCTTTCAGTGCCTTCATCACCCGATCATTAAGCAACTTCAGCCGTGGCGCCTTACAGTCGATCTCCCCGGTGATCTGCCTTATCACTAGGTTGGAGTCACCATATATGATGATCCGCCCTTTCTTTTGTGATGACAGCAGATCAAGACATAGAAGGAGTCCCCGATATTTCGCCTCGTTGACCGTTATGTCGGGCGTGAAATCGGCGGCGGCTGTTACTATAGACCATTGTGGTAACTTCCACAGTATGGCACTATATGATCCGACCTTCTTCTTCACGCTATCCGATCCGTCAAAACTCAAAACCAGGAGTTCCTCATCCCGATCGACGATCGGTGGTGGCCGTGAGATTGACTGTCGAGGTTGCTTCCTTGGGGCAATCGCCATTAGAGCTTCATCCACTTCAGACCTAGGGGTGATACTGGCAGCCAATGTGCCCAATATCTCTTCCTCTCCCTTGGTGCACTTGAAGACCTCGAGGGACCACTGTGACAAGATCGCTGACCATCTGCCGAGCCGACCGTCCATCCTATTGGCCGATAATAGCCAGGCCAATGTCGACTTTCTCGAAAGATCCTTTACAGATCGGCCGACCAGTAGGTTGTAGCACACATCCAAAATCCGTAGTAAAGCCAGAACTTACTTTTCGATCCCATAATTAACTTCGTTCGGCTTCAACGTCCGGCTCGTAAAAGTGACCGGGTGGTACAATCCATCATGTTCTTGCACTAGAGTGGCAGAAATGGCCCACTTACTAGCGTACACAATGACGATCGGCATTTTTTTCCGGATCGAAGTGTCTGAGAATCGGTGCCGTCGCCATCTTGGCCTTCAGCATACCGAAAGCGACCTTTTCACGCTTCATGTGATCCTCTGCCTCCACCTGCGAAAAATCTGCGGGCAGACCAGAGTCGCAGCCCTCTCGTAAAGTTTCCCGATCTCCTTCGCGCACTATATGGTATTCGACTTCCCGGAGCTCGTACAGCACGGCCGCGTAAATTTCGAAGTCTTCAATGAAGCGGCTTTAGTAATTTAGGCACCCTAGGAAGGACTGCATTTCCTTCAGCGATCTGGGAAACGGGAGGTTGCTCAGTGACTCCAGATCCTTATGATTGGCCTATAGCCCACTGATTAACACCATATGACCTAAATAGGCGACCTTGGACATGCCCCAAAAACTCTTCACAGCACTGATCGACAGGTTCCAGCGATCGCATGTCTCCAACAACCGTTCGACCTTCTCGCACAGATCGCTCTATGACGAAGCAGGGATCAGAATGTCGTCGATATACGATCGCCTCCCCAGAACGGACGGTCTCCTTTCCCGATCGGGTTCACCATCTGTAAATACATCATGGTTTTCGGTGGGGTCCCGATCGGTACTGGTCTTGAAATGTCCATACAGTGCGTTGTCGATCAGCCTCTGGTAGATCTGGGGCGAATTTTTCAAACCGAACGGCATACGGTTCCACTCGAACAGACTGAACGGCGTAACAAATGCGGAGATCTCGCAAGCCCGAACGGTCATCGAAACCACCCAAAATCCACTTGCCATATCCAGTGATCAATACCATAGGGTCTTGTCAAGATCTTCTAGCAGATCGCTGATCAGCGGCATCGGGTACACCATAAGCTTGGTCAACCGATTTACCAACCGATAATCGATACACAACCTGATGTCGACGTCTTTCTTCTTGATCACAATCACGATCGGCGATACCCACGGCGAGGTCGACGGTTTAATGATCTTGGTAGCCAACAGTCCTTTAATAAGATCAGACAGTTTTTTGCGATATTGTGGCGCCACACGTCGACATCGCTGGGCAATCGGCTTGGCATCACCCACGTCTATGTCACAGATAGCTCCGCGAGCAGCAGGGGGTAAAGCATTGCCTTTCCCGATCAGCAGGTGTTTCTTCTTCCATATGATCTTCTTTAGCTGATTGATCTGGTCGGTACTGTTGACATCCCGATCACCCACTTACAGATCGTCCAAGGTGACTTCGGGCGGATCGGTAGGCACTTCAGGGAGGACTGCCATCTGGCTCTCCAGCTCCTGAATGTATTGATCCCCGCCCTCATGGATACAAACTTGGTCGTCTTCCGGGGCAATATCACCCAAACCGTCCTGATAGGTTGCACACTGCTGTTCCTGATCGGCGGACTGCTCTTCAACGACATCGATGTGCTTAGGCGCGCCATCGTGGTCCGCCCCAGCAATCCCATGTTCCCCTTTCTCTATTTACGGATCCGCTGTCGCCTGTTCTTGTGACGCCACCATGTTGACGAACATTGGCTCATCTGCTTGATGGTCCACCTTGTCCGGCGACTGCGGTGCCTTTCTTCGAATTAGCATCTTTTTTGGGGTTACATAGCTGGGTCGTTCCACCATAGGTGAGGTATCTTCTTCCACCCGTCCATCATCGCTGATCAGATCGGTGGTCGCTTGGTATGCCAAGTTCTTTCACGCAACATACCGTCTCGATCTGATCTAGACGAACCTCATCTTTCTTGGCACCTTCCCTTCCGCCAGCCACATGCCAACAATAGTATTATTGTCGAGCGTAAGCGGCTTGTCACCGATATTAGTGACTCGAACATAATCATATCGGCCGGCGCTCTTCACAAAGGTCGGCACCCACCGATCGCCCCTGGTCACCCATAACTTCCTTGATCGGAAACCTTTGTCGACCGGGGTATCAGCCGATTGGCCAACTGGAATGGTGACATCTTGGTCCCACCTGACCAGATCGGTTTGCGATCCGTATAGGGGCCACCGACTAGCTAACTGGATCTGGACCTCATCCGGGAGTGTAAGCACTCCATGAGACAGATCAAGGCGAATACCTTCCGGCACCATGAAATCCATGACTAACAGGGCATCCTGACCGGCCAGCTTGCCAAACCAAGCGCTGAGTGTCGTCCATACAACATCCGACCTTACGAGCAAAGGCGGAGTCGATAATTGAAACTTTGGCCCCAGAGTCGAACAACATCGTTGCCTTCTGGTTGTTAATCTTACCACAGGCTTTCGCTGCTTGAACCATTTGTCGGGCGCATGATACTTCCACTATCCTCGAGACTACCAGTCAGCAGATCTAACTGCATGGCCACCTTCGATCGGGAATATTCATCGGTCGTGATATTGTAGACCGGATGATCCCGATCGACATATTTGAGAACAGAACATGTATTGTCGGTTTTATTCTCCTTGACGACATATGCATAGATGCAAAAAGTAGATCGCTCGGCTCGATCCAGATTCCAACCTGGCGAGCGTTCTAGTTTAACATCTTCTCCACGTCAGGTGGAAGCATCCCCGCGTGCTTACCCGGCACATACCACTTGCGCATCAGATTGAAGAACTCTTCGATCTTGCACTGGCCGGCCTCGTGGATCTCTCCACATGACTTGCACACAAAGAGGCAGTGATCGGTGGGGTGGCCGCGTCTTTCGCACTTCTTGCATATCAACTTCTTCCAGCAGTCCCCACCATCATGCTTGCTTGACCCGCAATGAGAACACTTCTTGCGAGGTCGGTCCGGATCGGGCTTGTTCCCACTCCTGCCCTTCCGATCTGCATGGTTAGGCGTCGATCTGGTTCTTGGGGCAGGTTCCGTGACGAAAACGTGGCGATACTGGTCCTCGTCTGACTCCCGACTGGACTGCCGCTACTTTCCTCTTCCGATCCAGTGCTGTCTTCAGTCATGATCGCCTTAACAGCACGGACCGACCTAGTCAGGGGCCTCTTCACCGGATCGGTCTGGGTCTCTGATCTGTAGCGACCCGATCCAACGGCGACCTTTGCCCTCATGCTGCGTGAGTGTTGCAGCGTCCGCAACGTCTGCTACACTTCCCACATCTTTGAGGCGCAGCAGAGTGAGCTGATCTGCCAGCTCTTGGTCATCAAGGATACTGATGTAGTGACCCACGTGCTCCATAGCGGCACCGGTCGGAGGGTTGCCTTCCTTGATCACTTTCCCGGTGCGAATTTCAGCCATGTTCAAGCGGTTCAAGTACTCAATCGGTGTCTCGTCGCCCCGCTTCTGCATATGATGGTATTTGCGGGAGGTAGAAAATCCGGAGTTGCAGTAATGCCCCTCAAATTCTGAACATAGCAGATCCCAGTCAGATCGACATCCCTACCCAACTGTTGGATCCAGTTCGCAGCCGGTCCTTTCAGCAGATCCCTGAAGATCAGACACCGTTCCTTTTTTGGTGTCTGATCCCGTAAGAAAGCAGACGTAACCCGACCAAACCACGATCTGGCTTGCTCCTCGTCGGCGTCCTTGCCAGTGAAGTCCTTGAGATCCGTGGTCGCAGCCATGCGAATGCGTGGGATAGCAGTAGATCCAAAATCAAAAGCGGTTGTAGAGGCTAGGTTATCCCTGCGCGTTGTGCCCGCCCCTGCACCGTATGACCCATAGTGGTCATCCGGATCGCCGATCGACTCCATGTCGAAATCGATGTTCTTTCTTGATCGGCGCGGTCGGGCTGGCTGAGGCTTTCGTCTTCCTCTGCCAACTGGTTTTCCACCTCGGACAGCCTTGTCCGTTGATTCTACTGACTCCATATCGACATCCCGGAAAGTATTGACATTTTTCCGGGCAGATCGGTCCTGTGCACGCGAGCGCGGAGGCGATCGGCATCGGTCTCCCATGAAACGCTCCATCATTGCCTCAAACATGGTTTGGACATTAGATTGGGTCATGGGCAGCGTTTTGGTATCTTCCTTTTGAGGTACTGAAACCTGTGGGGGCTCCTGGGGCCCCGACCGGCATGCAGCCCCTTGCTGCCGCACGTCCTTTTTATGCTCCCATGGGGTACGATCCGCCCCCATGGTCATCCGCTCAACACCGACCTCCAACTCCGATGAGCTATTAGAGGCAGGTGGAGACTGATACAACGACTTATCATCGGAGCACACATCATCGTATGCTGCCGTGGCCTCAGCGGCCTTCAATGCCACGGAGGGAGTTGGGCGGCGAACCGCCCCCACCAACGGCACCAAATGATCATGGAGGGTCGACATCGACATCTCCAGCTTCCAAGTGTCCAGATCGAACAGTTTCTGCACGTTGGCGAGGTTTTGCACTTTTATGCCGACCTCAGCCAACACCGCCAGCAGGTTCTTCACCAATAGCAACGACCGATCGCTTTGGATCGGATCGGTGCTGGGTCCGAGAAGGCGATCGGGGATCTGAGGGTTTAAGGTCTGCATGACCTGGTCTTCACGAATAAATCGCTTTAACTCGTGGATGTAATACATCCTGGTCAGGACTTCTTCCTTGATAACCCCATCCCCGACCTGCGACTTTTCTTCCAAGTCGTCTTCCTCGGACGGCATTCTGAGCCTCTGCTTGGGGACCTTAGGGAAATGGATCGGATCGTTCCTATCAGCCTCCAAGTCGTTTTAATCTTTAGTTTTCTTTTCCTCAAAACATTCATTTAAATGCATAGGATCAAGAAAAAAGTCCTGATCCTTCCCGGAACTATAGCAAGACTTACTATAGTCCCGATCGGCTCCAGTGGGAGCCTTATGGGGAGGAAAAAACTTATTAATCCCGATCTGGTCCTCCACCCGTCCAGATCGGACATCGCCATACTTATCGACAACGAGAACAAAAGGCGATGGCCTCTCCTTATGTCCTCTCCAGAAAGATTCCACATTTAACTCGTTATAATCAATCCTCGACGAGATATCATCTCGGTGATATCCACGATCACCAAGTGATCCGGGCACGCGCACCATTGTGGTGGAGTCAAGTTCAAAATAGAACACCGTAGTGTCGAGAACCTGACCACCATCGTGCACGTCCGTCCAACTTACGGGGGGGGGGGGTACCCCGCGAACCTTCGCCTACGATCCGATCTGATCGTCCGCTGCTAGCATACGACCGATCATAAGCACAGGACGCCTGGTCCGATTCTTTCGTCATCTCACCTTGTGTACCCGATGAAATGGGCTGGTTACACACTCGGTGGATCGGTGCTGGGAATCGACTGAGGTCTAAAAACGTGAGACCTTGCTGGGTAGTGTACCCTGGGCGGAACTCTTCACCCTGGGTACGGGAATACCACTCCAAGTAAATATACTTCAAAGGGCAGATCGATCAATCGATCGTATAGCCCGACCAATACGAGAATAAAAGTCCAATACTCCAATATAGAGATCCAATGAGAACGTGAAAAACTCCACGAACGATATCTCCAAGAAACAATCCAATAACTTGATTGAACGTTCCAAACGTGTGTAACTTGCGCTTACGAAGCCGACCAATACGTACTCCCGTCGAGGGACTTCCGGCGGGCAAAGTGCGTCTGTGACGCGTCCCGGCCGGGTATAACAAGCTAGAGGGGATTACTCGACCCTCTGCTCCCTAACACTCCGCGGCGTACAGAGGCGACCAACGTACTTAGCAAAGATGCTAACGACTTCCTTGTTGTGAGTTAAAGGCCAAAAAATAACTAACCAATCCTATCTCCCTACGGTCCCCAATATGTACAAACATGAAAAATATAAGTACACGCCATATCATGTGACTTACCAAAATCCGTGTTCTTGACACCTCTCGCACACGATTGGCCCAAAAGCCTCCTTGATTTTCACCAATCCGATCGGCGTGCTGCTGATTCAAAGCGACCAAAATTCTTGAGTCCGCTTCACCACAAAGGCAATCATTGACCACCTTACTAGAGCGTGAAATTGGCCAAGCCCGCATCCACATTGCGGAAAAAACAGATGATCCGCCACCACCATTACTACGATGGGCAGACAAGGTTCGGGGTCAACAGCATCAAGCGGAGCAGCACAAACAGAAGCAATGTCAACGCCCCTTTATGTTTTTAACGCATGCG
This sequence comes from Peronosclerospora sorghi, assembly GCA_026184515.1. Lineage (NCBI taxonomy): Eukaryota > Oomycota > Peronosporomycetes > Peronosporales > Peronosporaceae > Peronosclerospora > Peronosclerospora sorghi. The sequence continues at coordinate 9,245,803 of CM047586.1, read as the reverse complement.
TACTCCCCGGAAACAATTAAGCGTCTGCTATATCTCTGTGAACAACAGTTTCGTTGGTGCATGAATGAAGATATACGTGACGGCACAGAAGATTAATGGTTAATCGTTAAAGGACTTGCAGAAGGAACGATCATAGCACGTTCTTTGCCGCAGTTCCTACGGAAGATAATGACCATGGATGATAGGCTCCGTCTAATGAAGACGATACGGGCCCAGGTAGAAGGCTGCCTAGTGATGGAGCTGCTTGGAGAAAACGAGATTAAGGAGGCATTTATAAGTACCCGGAAATTACAAGAGAGTATCGCCACAGCAGCAACAGCACGAGGTACAGGGTCAGCGCGCTATGGGAAATGGTAGCGCAGGTAACCACAATAAGTTACGACAAGCCAAACCACACACTCTATTTCTTCTTTCCGACCAGAGAAATAGCGCGACGATATGTCGGGGTTGTCGTACCTTTTTTGAGGAAAGATAATCACCTATACAACATGCACAACGAGGAGGTAGATAACCCTGGTGATACGGAGGCCACATGGAGACGACAGAGCGAGGCTCAAGGGTCGGACCGGCCGTTACAGGGCGTGTATACAATGATAATCCGGAATATTTCCAGGTTGTTGGATATGACTAAAGTCCATATGCTTCTCAAACAGCATATCCACTCACCATTCCATTTGGAGAACATGGACACTGGAGGACCTTTCTCCGAGACATCGACGGAATGGAGGGTGGTGTGAGAATCTGTGGGATATCCGGAAGGTATGCGCGGAAAGTTGAGAATAGCTTGGGGCGAAACGCTATTCACTATCGAGCATCCCACCATGCGGGGAAGAAAACAGTGCGCACGCTGCGGTCAACCGACCCACCAAATCAGAGCCTGCACCACAGATTTTCAACAATTGCTACAGGAAATATGCATAGTCATCACAACGAAGGAAATTGGGTAGCTCAAGGCCCCCGCACCGACTTTTAATAGTTTGGAGAAACTTCGTACTGAAGTAGCGGCTAATCGGATGCAGCGAAGTCAGGAAGACCATCCCAGTGCGGGTCCAACGGGACAGCAGGAATTACCGCCTAAGACCGAACCATCCCCTGAGGAACCGGATGGAAAGGAGATAAAGAATCCCGACACACCCACCTGGGAGGATAAGGGCGTCAGCGTCCAACACGCGGGACCAAAAAATACAACTTGGATCACAAAAGAACCTTCACGGATACGACAAGGCCCCGTCTCACAGGTTAACAAAGGAGGTACCACCGGGATCAGCCAGAAGAAAGTGGTGGACACACAAACAGAGGAGACAGCCGGTCCAAGACCCCTGTCTTAAAAGACACATTAGGACAAGCGAAGCGGAAACCGGCGAACTCGGAAGAAGTGGAGCTTGGTATGCGAGAACATACGGCCAAACAAGCGATCATATCGACATTAGCGTCTTTGGATGGGATTGAAGGTACAGTGAGATGGAATAGAGTTCCAGGGCACAGGTCACGATCCCAACGGAAAACCACCCAAATATACCTGGATTTTTCAGAGATGGGGGTTACACCAGTGCGGACACCGGCTACCGGGAACTGTCAAGCATACGCGATAGCACAGGCACTGGCGAGCTCACAGCTGGAAAAATCCCCACAGGTACTAGCGACCTTAGCCGAAAACGTGAAAGCAGGAGGCCGAGCCAGAGCACTGATTGATTTTGAGAGGAAATTCCCGGACGGGATTCGCAAACAAACATTGACAGAGTTGGGACGAGGTCACGAAAAAATGTCTGCCAAGGTATCAGCACAGGAGTTCCGGCGGTATCTAAGCGAGTATGCATTTCGTGGTTCCACACTAAAGGACCTCGTCCTGGTTACAGCATGGGGAAGCAATGACACGCTAGCAAGTATTTGCGCAATGCTACAACGGGATATTTTCGTGGTAAACACATTACCAGGAGGAGTTTCATATGGGGCGGTACATTTCCACCCTGAGGTGCGGACCATCAAATCTCTAACATACCGACATAGGTGCGAATATACACTAGGACTGGACGAGTGTGTTAAAAAAGCCACGGATTTGAAGAACCAGGCGGAAATAGGTACACAGCAAATGCCTTTGATTCTTCACTTCTAAGAGGCGCACTACGCTGCCTGTCTGAACGGTAAAAGAGGAGGAGACAGAACCGCCGGATCAACTATACAGGACGTAGACATGTGCAGCGCGCAGGTAGATACATGTGAGCCTACTGAACACCCGGACGTGCTGATGGAATCTGCATGCGAACGTGACCCTTCAAGGCCTCAGGCACCCCATACTAGCGGCCAGGATCCATTAAAAAGAGGGGAAGGTACCAGGCTTCAACGCTCTGAACTAGAGACTGACGGGGAGGAACAGATCTGGAAGAATGCCTGGAATAGTCTCAAGGAATATTGGACTGTCCATACACGGGTGGAATTTCCGATGGTAACAGCGCCAATAATGACTTGGATGGAAGCGGCAAAGCGAGAAGCAAATAAACTTCTACATTCGCTAAAACCGACTCGAGGAGGACCCGAGATCTTAGATCTAGTGGACGAAGCAGTGCTGACCCAACTCACGGTATCGTTTCGGGAACAGTGCTGGTACGTGGTGATAGACCTCGGGAAACGAGGAGCATGTGAAGGAATTGGGGCGTAGTGGTTCCGGGATTGGGAAAGTCGGATCTCCAGTGTTCCAACCTCGCAATTAAAGGCGGCCATCATGAACAGTACAACAGCGTGGGAGAAGATACGTCAAGTGCAGTATGGCCAGAATAAACTAATTCGTTTATGTGCGTCGAAGTACACTGCGAGTTTGGCACAGAACATCCTCTATGCGCATCTGTATGGGGAAAAACAGGCTCAGTTACTAGGCGCAGAATTCCGGCCGATCTATTCGATCATTACTTACTCAAACGACACCACACGCTTGCGGTGAAAAACGTGGAATACCGGAAATTAATCAAAGATATCGAGAGTGGAGGATCGAGAGCGTGGTGGAATCTGGCTACCTTTTTTTTGAATCGTTATGACACACCAACTTGGAGGAATTATCAACAGTGACTCAGATGTGCTCGGATGGTGGGAGCGCTGATCGATGCTAAGGGCAGTCAGAAGAAGGCAAGATTCCAGCATCCCCTCTCAGCGTGACCCTCTGAAAGCGGATGTATATACATCCTTTAGATCGTTACACGAGAAGGAATATACACTGGTTGCACCACAAGATCCACTAGTCAGGCGACCTCAGGACATAAGGATAACTAGCCAAAATGTGAGGGGTTTTCCGGCACGTAATCGACTGGAATGGATGCAGGCGTGGCGAGAGAGACGACTGTCGCCTGGTATCATTTTCCTCCAAGAAACGCATATTGATTCGACTGAAGCGGCGGAGAAAATGACAAAAGCTTGGGAACGTATGTGGAACAATAATAGTAATTCGCACCGACTTTCTTACTGGAGAATTTCAAAAACCAAGGCGGCAGGAGTGGCGATTTTACTTCATCCTCACATATCGTCAGAGGCACAACCTTGGAAGACAGAAGAATGGAGTGTTGGAAAACGGATGAAACGACTGGTGAGGATACCCAGATCGTATCCGGGCGACAGGGCGACTCTTTAAGGCGTCGCGACCCTCTACATGTAAAGGTAATGATTTCAGGTCCGGTAGGAGCTGTTGTTTCTTTTGCATTCTGAAATATACTACTGTCCAACAGGGTTATGAGCCCAAGACCCTCGGCGCACGGTCAAAATTAACATGAATGACGACCACAGAAGAACCGAAGGGCTACCCATTGGCTGGGATGGCAAGGACTGGCGGGACTACAAGTGGAATATGCGGGCCGTCTTTCGCGAGCATGGCCTTCTCGCAATTGTCGAGGGGACGACAAAGCGAGAGTCGCTCACGACGGACGAAAAAGGCGACTACGACAAGTACCAGTACAAGCTCATGCGCATGATCGGCTCGACGCTGCCGCCCCATCGGCTCCAGCAAATCGACACGCTCGACACGGGAACAGAGATGTGGGCGGCGCTATGAGAGATCTACGAGCAACGCAGGAACCCGATCATGCGTGCCAGCGTAATTGAGCGGCTCAAGGAGGAGTTGGTGGCGGCGAGGTTCAAACCGGGCGGAGACATGGGCGTACACCTTGCCAAGATGTTTCGGCTGAAGACGGAGCTTGCTAGCTACTCCTTTATTGTGCACGAGGTCGACATGCGGCGATATCTGCTCGATAGTCTGCCGCATCAGTTCGAGTACAACGCCCTTCGATCATCAGCCAACTACCCAGTGGAGAGACCTCAGAGAGACCTCACACGTCTGAAGAACTGCGGGAACTTATAATGGAGGCCGCCATGCGACAGCAAGGCACCGCCCGCAACAAACCGAGTCGAACAATTAGTCAAGTGGATCAGGGCTCGCGGCGGACAGCGTGGAGGGGGTGGAGGATCGGGTGGTGAAATTGCAGGCACCGGGACTTGTGGGGGCAACTTATGCGGAGCACTACGGAACCCAAGGGGCTGCTGGAACTGCGGGCAAGAAGGTCGCAAGAAAGGGGGATGTCCGGATCTGAACAACGACCATGGACAAGGCGGACAAGGGCACGGACAAGGAGGCGCCAGCGGGACCGGACAAGGAGGACCGAGGCGCCAGCAAGCAAATATTACCCGGCTCGGTGGTGACGGCAGACAGTTGCGAGATGCAGCTGTGGCAGTTGAGCCTGGAGTCGCCACTGGTGTAGTCATAGAATTTCCGGGAGGGACTCTCGCCGGTCAAGGCGGCGTCAACAGGGATTGCGCTGAAGCGATTGGTCAGGTGAAGGTGCGGGCCAGTGGTTGCCTGGATACAGTCCCAAGTGTTCACGTGTTCGGTGATCTAAAGTACTTCATCAACATGGAGAAAATCGACCCTGCCTCTGGAGTTCTTGAGAGGGCTGCCGGAATTGGTACGTTGTGCCTGGTAACCGAAGTGGATGGGGAAGAAATTAGGACACTGTTCCGCGATGTACTTTACGTGCCAAGCGCACGGTATGGTCTGATCTCGCCAGGATTTTCAACGCAACAGGGCTTCGACCTGGAGTACGACAACAAGACCAAGGAGCTGTCACAGGTCAAGGACGGTCAGCTTGTGCTGCGCGCGGCCCCGAATGACAACAACACGTGGGTGTTCGAGTGCGTGAGTCCAAGTGGTGAGCCAGCCGAGAGGATTGACGGTCGCATCATCATGAATTTCACTGCCGCGGACGGTGTCGCCACGCAGCAGCTCTGTCACGAGCGCATGGGGCACACGAACTGCCACTATCTTAAGATCATGGTAGACAGGGGGCTCGTGAAGGGCATGCTCATGACGAAGCGCGCTGTGTTCGAGCAGTGCGACGCTTGCCACATTGGCAAGCAGAAGTCATCCGCCGGAAACAGAAGATTGAACGTGGGCTCGAGGCGCCAAAACAGATTATTTATGCTGATCTGATGTTCCCTAGCAAGCGAAATGGCACGCTGTTCAAGGCGATTCTGGTAATCATGGATGGGTGGAGTCACTATTTGACCACCCACCTATTGACCGACAAGAAAAGCTCGACAGTGAATGCTCTCATGAAACAGTACGTACTCTGGACGGAACGCCACGAGGGGCGGAATATCAGTCGGATCGTGCAGCGCAGACTAGAAGGCGACTCCACGGCCGTATTCCAGGTACAGCAGGTACTGACTGACAAGAGAGGCGAATTCGTCAACTCCGAGATCGACCGCTGGTACGCAGACCGCGGGATCGAGCACATCAAGGTGGGCCCCAAGAGCTCGCATTTGAACCCGGTATAGAGAACACATCAGTCGCTGACAGAGATGACAAAGACGCAGATGCACGCTTCTGGTTTCCCCCGTTCTTGCATGCCTTTTCTATTAAAGAATGCTGCCTACCTCAAAAACCGTGCGTACTCCAAGCTTATCAATGATATCCCGTACCAAAGGTATTTTGGTAAGAAACCCGACGTTCACCATATTCGTAAGGCCGGTGCATTGGCAAATGTGCACGTTCCGGATGGACCTGAGCGTGACAAGGACGCGGACCGAGCCAAAATTGGCTTTGTTCTTTGGTATTCAGACTATGAATTCGGATGCAACGTGTACTTCCCGGAGACGCGAAAGCATTCGTTTGTTCCCGACCTGCGCGTCAATGAGGATATCATGTACCGTGATCGCCACGATGTAAATCCGAAAAACGCCAACATTGGCTCGTGGCTTTACTTCACCAAGGAGGATCCTGGGGATAACGATGCTACCGAGTCGGCGGTGAGCGACGCCACGACCGACAGCAACGACCCCGAGATGGAGGACCACGACATACAGGTGGATGACGAGTACTATGACGATGTCACCGAGATCAACGCATCGGCAGCCTTTGAGACGAGCGAGATCATCATGACTGTCGACCTCGAGGAGGGCCAAGGCGACGACGACTACGCTCCTGTGGACGATAATGGCGTTGCGACCAACCAGGAGGACGGCCTTGACAATGCAAATACAACCAAAAACACGGCCGGAAGATCTATTAGCGGTGGTGAAGAGAACGGCGACGCGGTAGATCCATCGGATGGTGCATTATCCTTCGACGAACAAGATAAAGCGGAATCAGACACCACTACTGATGGACGCACCGGCCCGACCATTGCTAATGAACCACGGTCATCCTCAGACGGCAGTACAATGGCTTAAAATGGCTCCATCAGTGTTCCCAATGAAAATCCAAGCCGCGGCTAGCGCGTAGTGCTTCCCGAGTATCTGCGCAAGCGGCAGACACGTGAGGACACGCCGTCGGAAGAAAGTCGCAACGCGCTGGGCGAGAAGCGCAAGACTCGCCGTATGCAGCTGCGCGAGTACAGCAAGCTCCATCGACCAGTGTATCTCGGTGCCTACGAGGTCAAATCAATGCGATGCAGCGCCAGATCGATAGCAACGACAGGGCGATACTGGGGGCGAACGTCAATCTTCCAAGATCTCGCCGTGAAGCTCTGGGATCAAAGTACGCGAATTTTTGGTTGGTGGCGGAGATGGTGGAACTGTCCGCTCTACGGGCCAAGGGCGTGATAGAGGAAGTAGACGGAGCAACAGTTCCAGAAGGTGCGAAACCTATCAGGACGATGTGGGTATGGGCGCTCAAGACCGACCAGTTTGGCTACGTTATACTCTTCAAGGTTCGTCTCATCGCCCTCGAAATCACCAGCGTCCAGGTATTGATTTTGTAGAGACATCGTCTCCAGTGGCCCGGATGTCATCTTTCCGATTGGTGCTCGCAATGGCTGCTTGCCTACGACTCACGGTGTACGGGGGAGACATTAACACGGCGTATCTCAACGCTGAATTAGAGATCCCACAATACGTGCAGTAAATAGAAGGATACCCGTGCGAGACGCAGGGCAATATGTACGTGCTGCGCAAGGCGCTGTAAGGCTTGCGCCAAGCGGGCTGCGAGTGGAACACGGAGCTGAATGACTTGCTGCTCAGATACGGTTTTCACAGGTGCATGACGGAGCCCTCCTCTACTACGTGGTGACAGGCGAACGGATCGTGCTGGTCCTGGTCTACGTTGACGATGTAATGTGCGCGACCAACGACGAGACATTAAAGATAAATTTTTTCGCGGCTCTGGAAGAGAAGTACGGTCTGAAGGACCAAGGCGTGCTCACAGAATACCTTGGCGCTCAAGTTATCCAAGCTGCGGACTCCATCACGGTCGGGCAAAGCAAATATGAGCGGAAGATCCTACAGAAGTTTGTCTACGAGGACGCACACAAGTCTGGAAACCCGATGGAAACTAATGCCAAACTAATGGCAGCTAAGGAAGGTGACGATCTGGACACTAGTTTTGATTATCTCTGCGCACTGGGGATGCGTATGTATCTAGCTACAAGTACGCGACCGGATCTCGCATATGCGATTGGGCAACTCAGCCGATTTGTGTCGCAGTCGACGCCCAAGCACGTGGGCGCGCTCAAGCGGGTGCTCCGGTACCTTGCTGGCACGTTGAGCTCGGGATCAAGTACAAAAAGGTGATAAATGATGGCGAGAGAACGATCGACTTGCTCGGGTTCTGCGACAGCGACTGGGGAAGCGATCCAGAGTCACGCAAGAGCACCAGCGGCTTTGTCTCCACTGTGGCCGGTGGCGCTGTGGCGTGGATGTCACGCCGCCAGCCCATCATTACGCTATCGACAGCGGAAGCAGAGTACGTGGCTGCCTGCGAGGCCGCGATGGAGGCGAAGGCCGAGACAAACATCATCCAGGAGGTTCTGCCGCAGTTCGTACAGACGCCGCAAGTCGGGATTGATAGTCAAGCAGCGTTGGTGATGGCCACCAACCCAAAGTACAGTAGGCGCACGCTCCACATCGAACTTCGTTGGCACTTCGTGCGTGAACAGGCTCATCGTGGATCGTTGGTGCTCGGCAAAATTAAGGGAAAATTCAACCCGACGGACGCATTCACGAAGGCGCTTGACAAGGTCAAGCTCGCGTCGCTGATGAAGATCATCGGGGTGTCGACAATCAAATGAATAAGTCGATGTGTTTACCTCGAGGCGGGCGTGTTGGAAAACGGATGAAACGACTGGTGAGGATACCCAGATCGTATCCGGGCGACAGGGCGACTCTTCGAGGCGTCGCGACCCTCTACATGTAAAGGTAAGGATTTAAGGTCCGGTAGGAGCTGTTGCTTCTTTTGCATTCTGAAATATACTAATTCCCAACATGGAGTTCACGATTTATAGGAGTGACTTTTCGAACGTGGACGTTGGTAAACATTTATGGTCCAACAGGAGATAATATGGAAAAGGAAAAAAATTCCACACGCTCCGAAAGATATGCCCATCGGCTGATCAACACCTCATAGTCGGCGGTGATTTTAATGCGTGGAAAGTCCGGTGTTAGATAGGCTCGGCGGACACAGATCAGCACAGACGTAGAGTAAGGAGTTATCATCAATGGTAGAGCTATTACGATTACAAGACGCACGATTAAGTATGACTTCAGCACTCGAAGAGATAATCCCGATCACGTCAGCGAATTTCTTTACGTACTGGATAGGATCACAAGCTAGCCGCATAGATCGGTTCTATCTTTCCATCAGTCTCGTGGGGTGGATCTAATGGCTCTACACGACGAATCCAGTTCAACACTCGGAGCATAAGGAGCTTCAATTACATATACGGTCTCCCCGGACAGATACGATCACTAAACGGACTCCGACAGCGGCATACACTTTTCAAAGTTCCAGTGTTGTCGAAGTCCAACAAGAAGTGAGGAACGCCATCCAAAAGGTGACAGAGGGGTGGGAGAATCACCAGATTCCTTGGGACTGTCTAATAGCGAAGTACTGTCAAGCGTTGCAACAGACCAGGCGACGTCTCAAGTACCACCGTCGCAGGAAAGCCAGCCGCTTGAGACGACGACTGCGGGAAAGTTGCACTACAAGAGATGAATTGATAGCGAGTGGCATGGTAGATCGAAAGATGATCAAGTCGGGCGAGAAGGGGCGTTTCTGCATCGGGCTTCATCAGACATTCAATGGTTATATAAACGTGTCGCAATTTGGGAGAAATACAAACGGTGACGAAAATAGACTTCAAGAGAGAGGAGAAAAGACATTCACCAGCCACAATTGCAGACAAATGCGCAGCTACATGGGTCCGATTATTAGGGGTCCGACATAGTTTCGTTACGAAAGACGAGATGGACCCAAAACTTCAATGTTTCCTGCGCGGAGCAGACATGAGGAAGGTGTTGCCTTTCCAGAATGAGCTACTTATGCGCAGGATGGACGAGGAGGAAATTTTCACAGCAATCAAATCGCTGTCGCGGAACAAGTCACCGGGACCGGACGGGATCGGAAATGAATTCTACAAGAATTTTTCTACCGTCCTAATCGATCCGTTAAGTGTTTTATTTAACAGGATCATTGAAGGAGAGGAACCACCGGAATCATTCCTACAAGCGTTAGTCATTCCTCTGCAAAAAAATGGAGACTCGGCTAACGCGATGGACTACCGGCCTATATCCCTTCTGTAATCGAGTTACAAGGTATTCGCGAAGATATTAGCAACCCGACTTCAGCAATTCTAGGGGAGCTGATAGGGGCTTCACTGCAAGGATTCGTCTCCGGGTGACGACTGCACCGCGAAGTTACTCTTATGCAGGCAATATTGCAAACTGGGCAAGACGACATAAATTTGGCACCTGAAAACAGTCCAGCAGTCCTGTTTCTCGATTTCGCGAAAGCATATGACAGTGTGGACAGAATTTATCTGTATGGGACACTGAGAGCGTTTGGTTTCTCTTCAAATTTCATTCGATTGGTGGAAAGGCTACATCTTGGCACAACAGCGCAGTTCAAAGTTAATGGAGAATTATCAGAGTCAATCCTGATAACCTCCGGAATTCGTCAAGGTTGCCCATTGGCTCCTTTACTTTTCATCCTATCGGTGGAACCATTATCGTTAGCAATCCAGGGGGAGGAGTCAATCCGGGGACTCAGACCGTGTCGACTGGGTACGCTCCACAAGTTTTCAGCCTTTGTTGACGACTCTACGGTCTTCTTACAAGAGACAGGGTCGATCCCAAAGGTGCTACAACTAGTGGAGAGTTTTGGGGAATTGTCAGGTCTGAAAGTTCAAGTTCGCAAAAGAAAGTTGATGCTCCTGAACAAGGCAATCGTCCTTCAAGATTGGTATGAAATCCCGGTCTTACAACCGACAGAGACGACGAAGTACCTAGGTTACGAAATTGGATGGAAGGACCTTACGGAAGTGAATTGGGCGAGGAGACTACAAAGTATACGTAGACGACTTCAAGTGGCAACAATATGTGGTACGACAGTCATGGAAAGGGTTCTGCTATTTAACACCATAGCGTTTCCCGCCATCCTATTCACGGCGAAGATCTACCCTCCCCCCCAACATATCCTGCAACAACTGGTTCATATACAGAAGCAGTTTATATGGGTGAAGGCTACTTCAGGGATACTGTACGGCATAAAATATCACCTGCGCTTCTGTATACGCCAAAAGGGACAGGGGGGATTGGCTTGATTGCGATCCGACTGGCGATTCGAGTCCAACGGATAAGAGATGCTACCTCTTGGCTAATCGAACCGCCCTCTGTATACAAACAGGCGTGGCTAAGCTGGAGCCGGGTGCAGATGGATGGAAACCAACTCAGGAACCTTACTCCTCATACACAGAAGCGGAGTAAAGGATATACTGGGGCCTCCAGAGGAAAATGGGCGGATCTACGCCAGGAACTCGGACAGTGGATGAGCCCAGATGAAGAGCAATCTACCCAGTTACAGCGGTATATTCAGAGTTTACCATTCCAACTATATTCGTTTCAGAACAGAGGTTGCATGGACTACAGGAGAGGGGTACGAAATGGGAGTCGAATTACGATCACTCTTGATTTAGAGGACCCGCCGATGCATACTATCTTCACGCCGGCGATAGCAACCTTCTGGGGTATCTTTGCATGGCATTCAAATCCCTGGATTATAGATGGGAAAGAAATGTTACGGGTGGCCAGATACAAGAAGATACGCCAAGGATCGATCAATGAAATGCGGATCAGACGTATATCTGGAGCTGTATAAGAGTGGCAGGTACAAGCCAATGAAGATACCAGCCACGTACGACGCATCATCATTGAGTGGATGTACTGGATTTTTTTTTGCTCGACGAGGGTGGACGTGGGTAAATATATCGGGTATTTTCCCCCTATTCAGATGTATGAGTCTGAGAGCCTTTATGCGGACATGACATGGGAGAAGCTAACGGACGGTTTTATAGCAGGATACTACAGGGTTGAAACGGTATCAGTGACTTTTAAGCAATCTACCAATGGGATATTATGGAACAATACCAGCGACATCAACCAAGTGGCTGTTTTCCTACCACACCCGGAAATACATGGTATACCCTGGCGCATATGTGATGGAACGCCGATAAGGAAGATGCCTTTTCAAATGGGAAGGGCATTCAAGCGGTTATATTATGAAGATATATCACGACAATTGGGACAGATTATGGAGATATGGAAAGACAAGTACCGAGCAGACAAATGGATGTCGGCGGTTCAGGAACAAAGTCCAAGGCAACTGTGGGAACATCGACATGTTCTCACAGATTATTAACTCTGGGTGAACTATAGAGTGGTGACACTTCAATTTAATACATTCACTATGGACAGTGGCATCAGTGGCTCATGCCAGATTGACGAGAAATGTATAAAACCGGGGAAAGGGGTGACACATATCTTAAGGGGGTGTTCAAGAGCCATCCGTGCTTGGCAGTTCATTATTTCTAAATGGAACGGTGATACTGTCAACAAAAACCATGTGCAAAGATACGCATATGCAGTCGCGACACGGAAACCGCCGGAGGTTACGTTGGAAATGAAGAGACGCATTTCTCAAGTATGCCGAAGACCGGCAGAGGATGTAGAACGTCATTTCGAACGTATATGGTGGACATTATGCAGTGTAGCCATTACGTGTCTTTGGAACCATCGCAATATGGCGGTTTTCAGACAGGAAAAGCGTTCCGAAGCGGAACAAGTACGCCAAACATGGATAATATGCTGGAATCAGCTGATGGCATGGGCGGCGCAGGAAATTCGAAATGGGGAGTCCCGTCTCGACGGGATTCGACTAAAACTTTGCCTCCAGTTCATTAAGGAAGAAACAAAAGCACACCACATGATGGAGCAGGCGAAGTTGAAGATGAGCGAAGTCCTAACCCAGACGACGATACGATCCTTTACAAATATCGAGTAGCTTATAGTGGTTAACACTAAATAGACACTCTGAATACTACACGCTAGGATACGAAGAGACACTAGTTGAGCTCACAAATCTCATTCGAATGCTTCCTTCCTGGTCAATGGGCTTGAGGAGCAAAGAGAGGACACTTTCGATTGTTACGCGCATGTCCTTGCATCCACAGCGTGAGCATTTAATAGGTGCCCGAGGGCATTTAGGTTCTATATCTGTCTGTGACTGGATTTGTTGGCTTATCTGAGACGATTCTTCCCGCTCGACGACTTCGAATCCGGAAAGGATGCGTCCGGAGGGGGCGGTCGGTGGCTCTTTGCGTTTTTTGGAGATTGTCATCGGCTCCCGCATACCGTTTACACCGGGATCGAATTGCGGAGTATCACGGAGAATCCATTGCGCATCAAATTCCTCGACCTTTA